>JARHVA010006435.1:0-600000 GCA_037957365.1 Torreya grandis | reverse complement strand
GTTATTCAATTTCTCCATTCGTAGCTTACTATCTTCTGCCATTGCTATACTCCCACTCAATCTAAAACCCCTGTGAGTGACATGTAATCAACAAACACTACCAGATCTGAAACCACCTGTTAGCCAACCCAACCAAAAGCTCTGATACCACTTGTCAGGGAACCTAGAAGAATAAATATGCTCTGATCCCACTGTGTCAGGATCTTGCTCTACCAATAGAGCACATATGATTACTTCTTGTATTAGCAACTAAACACAGAATTTAATCAAAATCAATAAGTAACTAGAAATATGAAACAACACAGGAATTGAGAGACAATACACAATTATATTAATAATCACTCAGAAGAATATACAATAAAGAAGATGCCACTTATTCTTCCACCTCAAAGGTTTGCCACACCTCAAGACCTTCTTCCCTCTCTCTCTTGGTCACAACAATCAACTCCAATACAGAATTGATGTTCACCTCTCCAACCAGTCAGTAACACGCTGCCAGTTCACCAAGTACACAACCGTACTCCAAGTAGATCTCCTGCTCTCTACTATTACCTGCAAATCATTAGACCTTACTCACCATTGTAGATCTCCTATAGAAAGTCATGCACACATGCTGACCAAGATCATACACATACGAAGAACCCTGCTGGTTCTCCAAACCAGTACCCACCTTGGTACTGTGGCACTAGGAGGAACGCACCATTGCTCTCTTCTATCTGAAGGAGCTTATTGCTCTCTTACTCACTGGCTATAATTTTACACTACAGCCTATGAGTCCATATATAGATCTCATGCATACAATAATTAGACTATCCTAATTACAATAATTAGACACGCAACTCAAGACCAAAAATAGCCTTTGCATGCAAACACTTGGTTCAATGAACTAACTGTATGTGGAACAAGTAGTTATGAAACTGCCACAGGCGACCGACGTCGGTCCCTATCTGCCTGGAGGTGACCAACATCGGTGGACATCCTGTTGATGTCGGTTGCCTTCCTGTCCACCCTGCCGTCGTCGGTTGCCTTGTGCACTGCACTCTGCCGACGCCGGTCTCCCTGGAACTCAGCAACCTCCTCCCTGTTGCACCAGTTGAAGCTTTTAGCTCCACATCCTAACAATTTGATGCATTACCTTCTAAGAATTAGAATGAAATAATTCATTATTTAAAAATAAAATAATTAGACCTATCATTCTAAAATACCTGGATATATACTTTCTCCATTTGGTGATAACTTAACATTGTTTTTCAAAATGCACTTTCTTTAGCCCATCAAAAGCAATTTGTATTTTCTCTATCTATTACAGTGCTAGAGCATGGCCCTAAGAGTCATTAAAATAACTAAATTAATTGCGATGACTAATAATGTTCCCTATCATTCCAATAATCCTTTTTAGTAATTCTAAGATTTAAACTTAAATATTCATTGCTAAAATTAATGTCTTGTGACCAACATCTATTATATACTAATTTTACCAAATATGCTAATATGTAATTATGAATGAATTTATTTAAGAATATTAGAAATTTGAATGAATATAAATAAGTCAAATAATTAGTCCAGTGTCAATGACAACCTTTGACCAAAATTAAATAGCACGATAAACATGACTTTATGATATCTCAATTAGGAAACTCGACAACATGAAGCAAAAAACTACCCAAATTTACTATCACTGAAGTGGGGTATTATATTCCTTCCACATAGAAGATAAAATTATCCTTGATGTCTCAAGATACTGAAGTGGTGAATTCCACTATAATCATATTTTCAATCCATCACAAGACATACATAAATTAGTAACACAAATACAAGCCATTTTTCCTCAATGATCTCCAAATTGGTTAGACAAAATACAACTATCAAATTTCTAAAAATACCAGTGCACAACATACTAAACTATTGTAAGATAATATATATTAATCCATGCCATACTATGTCATAATTACATTTTGTTATGATAAGTTCCCAAAATAAGTGTCATTCCATGGTAATAACATTCTAATCAAACAGAGAAATATTGATAACCAAGTAGTTATAATGATCGATAATTTTAAATAATGATTTAATATGACACCATAGCAACCAAACATAATTTATTCTCTATCAAACAACTAAAATAGTAAACAATTAATTTATCTCCTCTTATGTGAAACCAACATGTCTGGTGGGTGGGAGAATGGTCTTAAGACTCGTCTCACAAGTTTTTCCATCCCTCCTGCTATCTAAATTCCAAGATACTTTCCCCATTCTCACTCTAGGTGACATATATACACATACATACACATATAGAACCGACATCAATCAAACACCAAAATATAAATAAAATTAATTGATCATGTAAGAATAAAACTTAAAAGAGCAAGACCAATTGGTCTTAAGTAAATAGTCAAAAATCTATAAATTATCAGTTGAGTATTTCAAACATAATTCCATGATCAGTCAATTGAATATAATAAATCATCAAAATAAGAATAGGGTGTTTCTTCTAAAAACTTAATCAAAAGTTAAATCAAATTAAAATAAATGGGAAAAAACACTCAAAAAAATAGATTCCATCATAATCATTGTGTGTATTTACAAGTCATCTAATGGAAGAAGGAATAAAATCATGTCACATAAAATAAATTTTCATAATAACATTAATGGTAGGGTTCAATCAATCTACCACCATGCCCAAAATGGTAAGGATTCAACAATCTACCACCACAACATTCAAGGGAAGATTTGAGCAATATACTACCATGACTAGCATGAGAGGGTTTAAATAATCTGCCACCATGATGAGTGTAACATCAATATTAATAAGCAATAAATATAAGCATTATGTCTCACATCCCTGATAATCATGAAACGATATTATTTTTCACTATTATAGCTCATAGATAACATCCTTGTCAAATCATAACTCACAAAATGTATATAGTTTAAGTACTATAAATTGAAAATTATCTAAAATTTTGAATGTTGCCCACCAACTACTGTCATCTAATGTAAATACTATATATATCAATATGTTCCAATAAATCATATCCAAGAACAAATTTGTGCATCAACTACACTACTAATCAATCCAATCTCCAAATTATTAGAACTTCACCATTCCCAACTAGGGTGTAGTAAGACAAAGAAAATAAGGTTTTATAAACCTTATCACAGGGATTAACCCATTACCACATGCTTTGTAGTCTAGCATGTATGAAAACCATATGATCATGTCATAGAAACCATGTCCACAACATGTAAAACAAGTGGTTCACATCAATGATTGACACTATAGTATCTCTGGTAGCACCAATAAAACTAAACATATGCTCTAACAACTAGCATATACGTAAACCATTGCCAAAGATACAAGTAGATCAAATTTTGTACCACTATCTAAGAACAAACATATAATCCATATTTATCACAGGGTAAAACCACATGATAGGGTATGATAACCTGGTTCCACTACCTTTTTCACCAGGTATAGGTGCATAAACAAGCATGCCAAGAAAAAATAAATATGCTCTATTATAACATGCACAACATTGAGGAGATACACTCACTCAAATTAATCATTAACAAAATTATAAAACGTACTAATCATGTTTCCAATATATCATTATCACAGGTAAAAGAATCAACACATACATACATTGGTTCATAATGGAATAAGAGATACAAAACAAGAATCCCTAGAGATTTTGGTGTAGAAACTGTGCTCTGATACCAAACAAGTCACACCTAATTTCTTTTAACTGCTTTAACTAAACACACACATAAACAATCACTAACAAAGAAAACCATTCCCATATGACCAACAACAAACACATGATCACAATGATATATGCTGTGATCCATTATAGGTTGTTAACTCAACATCTGGTAAATGATTCCAAGGTACAAGATCATAATGTAAGTCAAAGGACTATAAGTTGTGCAAATATTAATATTAACTTAGTAAAACTTTTTCAACTCTTGAAGTGAATTTTACAACCAAGTTTTGCATACTGTGGAAAAAACACCACAAACAAGGCATAAATAAGCATCTCAAAAAATTACCCTTCAAACAACATTAGTAAAAACACCTCCACAAGGAACAATCTAAAAATGGCATGCTCCAATAATAAGTTGAAAAATCTTGTGGGGGGTGTGACCAATAATCTATAGATTCATAACATATAGTCAAGGTGCAAGCTAAAGTAGGTGATTTGGGAAGAGCATCAAGCCAAGAGTAATGAGGATTGATCTGGTAGAAACTAGGAGTGGATGGAGGGCTAACAATATTTTATGAATATCAATCATGGTGTGGCTTTCAAAATAAATTGAATCTCCCTGTGAAAGAATCCTTCCAAGGATAACCATATCTCTAAGGGTATGGGTACTTACTCAGATCTCCCTTCAAACCAAATTATAGTCCTACGAGAGGAGAATGACCCTTCTATAGGTATCCCTCTTTCTGTTACCTTTGATGGTTACAATTTTGAGGATAATCATAAAACCCTAATATCTAAGGGTTTAATTAAATTTTTTTCAAGGAAGTGGCTTGCCATTGGCACAGTTTAAGCCTAAGTATTGGAAATTTGGGGCCTAACTTTACCCTCAGCTTTCTTCCTAAGGGTTATTTTTATCACTATGTGTCTTTCAAAGGCAAAGAAATAGGATATTTTGAAAGGTGGAGCCTAAATGATTGAATATTCAAGTTATGGCTTCAATCTTGGTATCCTAATTTCAATCCACATGCAACAAAAAAAGGTTGATTTATTATTTAAGTTTGATTATATGGCCTTCCATTCAAATATTGGAATGATGCTTGTTTGAAAAATATTGGATCTACTTTAGGGAATTTCTTATCATTTATCCAGTTACTTTTGAAGGGGTCCTATCCTTGCTTCATATGTAATTATTTGTGTTTTATTGGATCGAGAATGTCAAAGTCTAGACCACATCTCTCTTATATCTTTAGAAGGCACTTATGAGTAGAGAATTAATTTTGAAAAAATATTGTTTTATCTCTACAAGTGTTGAATGATCAGTCATATTTGTAGCCAGTGCCCTAGGCTAGGAGTCAACAAAAGTTCATGCAAAGTTGGAAGGCTAAGCTTGGTCTTCGGTCTGAGTCTTTCATTTGAATAAATATGAAAAAGCATCTCCACCCAAGGTGATGGATACAAATCCACTGGTGGCACCAAGTCCAAATTTGGAATCCACTCTAACTTTGAAGTACAAATTGGAAAAATGGGTAGCGGTATCCCCAAATATGATGCTTAGAAAAATTTAGTTCATTTATTTGGAGGATCAAAAACACAAAGAATGTGTTAGTTCTCAGCCGAGTCTTGGAAAGTAGGAGGATTCTCTTGAGGAAGTGCTTCATCATCAAATGAAATATTCTGGATGGACTAGAAATGTGAATTTTTCACTTGTGACATGGGATTTTAGTGACGATGAGGATTTTAAGTCAAAGGAAGTTTTCTCCTTGTCTCAAAAGGATTATTTAATTTCCCAACCTAATTGTGGATCTAGAATTAAAAAGAGGAAATCTAGAAAGGATATTACTAAAGAATAAGTTTCACAAGGTAAGAAATATACCATTGAACACTTCATTATTTTTTATAAGTAGGGGTGAAATTATCCTCTCCCATGTCATGAAGCTCTTCTCTTGGAATGTTAGGAGCTTGAATGCCCTTGATAAGCGACACCTAATGAGGCATCAATTGCTAAAAAATGGTTATGATTTAGCATGAAGACACTAATAATCTTTTGGATAAAAGTTAGAACCACTAAAAGTGTCTTTTTATGGAGTCTGAGGGAACGTCAGGTGTCCTAGCTATTTTGTGATCCCTTAATAGGGTTAGGGTAGATTTTTGCAAGGTTGGAACAAATTAGATTATTTGTAATGTTTCTACCTACTCTTTTGATATCTTCAACTTTTTACTCAATGTATATGGGCCCAATTTGGTTCTCCTTAAAGCCCAATGTTGGTTTGAAATCTTAAATCAACTCTCTTCACTTTAGGGTCAAAAGTGTATCATTGGTGGAGATTTCAATGTTATTTTGGATGGGTTTGAGAAAAGGGGTAGTATTGGGAGAAGATCCCAATCCCAAAATTATTTTCCACTCTTTCTCTTCATCCTAGTTAGTTGATGTGCCCCTCAAATATGGGGTGTTCTCTTGGACTAATCAGGGGGAAAGTTTTTATAATATTGTTAAATGGTTGGATTAATTTTTAGTTTCACCCAACTATTTGGCCATTGATTGGATCCTAGATAGTAATATCCTCCCCATTTCTAGTTCACATCATGCTCCTACTGAGTTAAAGATAGTGGAGGATGGGGAATTTCCCCTTTGTCCTTTCAAATTTAAATTGGTGTGGTTAAGGGATCCTTTCATTCACTATTTGATCAAAGATTGGTGGGGCAAATCCCCATCTTAGAAATATTTTAAGATGTTATAAATGAGTCAAAAGTTAATTTTAATTAAATCTTTCAACAAAGAGTGAAATCAATCTTGCTTAAAATACATATTTAAATAAATTGACAAAGTGGAAGTGGACCTGGGTAGCATCAACCAAATTGTTATGGAATTAGGCATGGATTTGGAGCTTTAGCTGTAGGAAATATCTTTACTTACAGATGTTTAATAATTTTACTGAAGGAAGGAGGTGTATTAAAAGTAGAAATCAAAGGAGGGTTGGCTCAAAGAAGTAGATAAAAACATAAAATTATTCCAAAATTTCACTCAAACAAGGAGATCAACCAATCATATTTCAAGCATTAAAATCAGGAATGGGATGCAGTTGGAAACCAACTCTAATATTGAAAAAGAGGTAGAGGAGTTTTTATAGGATTTACTCTATTGAACTGAGGCTTCCTATTTGGGAGCTTAATATGACACCTTTAAGTGCATCCCCAAATTAGTGACATATTAATGAAATGAAAAGCTAATGGTACCATTTTATTTGGATTAAATCTAAGGAGTAGTGTTTTTGATGGGAAAAGATAAAGCCTCAAGGATTGATGGGTTATCGACTGATTTTTTCTAGAGTTTTTGGTATATTATGGGAGAAGATGGTATCAACATGGTAAATGATTCCAGATTGAAATAGAAGGTGGGCCCTGATATCAACTACACCTTCATCTCCATGGTGCCTAAGGGATAATCCCAATCCACCTTCAATGATTTTAGACCCATTTACCTTTGTAATAACATTTAAAAAATCATCTTGACTGCAATTTCCTTCTGCCTCAAACTAGTTCTAGAGTCCCTCATTTCCAAGAAACAAGGAGGTTTTGTTATGAGTAGGAAAATATAAGAAGGTATAATTATCACTCATGAAATTATTCATTCACTTTTGAGTGGTCATAAGTTTGGAATGATAATGAAACTAGATATAAGTAAATCTTATGATCAAGTTAATTGGAGATTTGTCATAAAATTCTTGGTAAATTTTGGTTTCGATCTTAGATGATGTAATTTAGTTTTTAGTTGTATAACAAGCCCAAGGTTCTTAGTGTTAGTGAATGGAGAACCTTCAGGGTTATTTAAATCATCTAGAGGATGATCCAAGGGGATATTCTATCCCCATTACTTTTCATTATTTTGACTAAAGACTTAGGTTAATCGATCTCAGGGGGAATTAACTATACGAAGAGTGTTTGGTCTTAAAGCTATGGGTAGACTAGATTTCTTATCTCATCAATAATTTTTTGATGATACAATCCTTTTTGGAGTGGCCTCTATTCAGGAAGCACACCCCTTCAAATAAATATTGTTGAATTATGAGGTTGTTTTTGGGCAAGTGATCAATGATTCAAAGTCTGAGATTTCTTTGTGAATGTCAACATTTGTTCTTAAAGATCCATTACAAACATCATCATTTTCAAAATTAGAAATCTTCTTATCAAGTATTTAGGAGTTCCCTTATTTAGGGGTGTAGATAAGGCAAGTCTTTGACACCCCTTGATCAGGTCTTTTTGATCTAAATTGGAGGCCTAAAAAGGGAAGTGGTTATCATTGACTGGTAGTATTATGCTCATCAAATCAGTTCTCATTACCTTCCCAATTTACATATTGTCAATTTTAACCCCCCAACCTCAATTTGTGGCAAGGATCAAAAGAAAAAAAGAAAATCTCATTGCTCAAGTGGGACAAGATTTGTCTCCCTCAAGTCTATGGTGGTGTGGGGATTAAGAGATTGTCTACAGAGAATCTTACACTAGGGGCCAAATTGGTTTAGAACATGATCTCTAAACCTCAAGCTCTTTGGAATAAGTTGTTTTAGTTTAATTACTTTTTGGAGAATGAGCCCACAAACATCTTGTCGGTTCACAACCCTCCCAAGGGATTGCATGTGTGGAAATTCATTATCAAATGTCATAAAATTATCAAAGATCATGCATCATGGATTATAAAGAATATACATAAGGTATAATTTTGGGAGGATTATGGGAAGGGGCATGATCTACTCCAAGGGTACAAGGACTAGAGGAAACCAAGGTATGTGATTATATGGAACATAGCCCCTAGGTTAGAATAACTAAGTGGAAATTGAAGGATTTAAAAAATGTTCCAATTTAGAATTCACATAGAGTAGTTTTAGAGGGTATTTAGGATAAAAGGAAAGTATTCATCAACTATAAATATGATTCCATTCAGTGGCTTGGAGCTAAATCTAGGACATATTCTATCAATTTGGGATTTAAAATGATTGAGTGCGATGTTTCTAACTTTGTTTGGACAAAGGAAATGTGCTATAACAATGTTGGTTCCTCCAAGGCAAGTGTCTTCACGTGGTTATCTACTCAAAGTAGGATACTACTTTGGATAAGTTATAGAAAATAGGCATTTAAGGTCCCTCCAGATGTACTTTTAATTTTATTGGAGAGGAGACTGTCAATCACCTTCTTCTTAAGTGCCCCTTTACAGTTTAATGTTGTAATTGGTTATGTGTGAAATTGGGAATGTAATGGGCTTGCTTGAGTTCCCTTTCGATGGATTTTTCTTCCTATCCATATGGGATGGTGAATGCCACCTTCTCTAACATTTGGGCGTGAAGCCTAACTATTATGATTTAGATGATATGGAAAGAGAGGAATCAGTGAATTTTTTAGGATAATTCCAGCCAGTTGGAAGATGTGATTCACAAAGATTAAATTTTTGTCTTAATTTGGTTTTACCTTGACTAAAAGATGAAACAAGTTGTTGTCTATATGGGATATGTAGATCTTAGATAATTGGCCATTGCCCAAATCTTCCCATATTAATTTGCTTAACACATCAAGTAAAGGGGTTTTGAGAAACACAAACTCCATTTCGATTCCTCCCCTCTAGGGTTTTTTTAAATCAAATTTTATGGGGATGTAAGGGGAAATCCAAGAGAATTTAGGGTAGGATGTATCATTAGAGATTATGCAATCTCCCTCATCCATGATGCCTCCATCAAATTTATTGATGGAACCAACAATGAGGTTGAGGTTTAGGCTCTTGCCTTGCATGTGGTGTTGGTTGATCAATGTGGCATTGACAACATTATTTTTGAAGGTGATTCCATGGTTCTAATTCAAGCTATACATAATAGAAGGGCATGTACTTGGCATATTGAGAATATCATAGGTTATGATTGGGACACTCTAATTTCTTTCTCCTCATGGGAATTTTCTCACTATTTTATAGAAGCAAACTCTGTGGTGAACTTCTTAGCCAACCAAGGTATGTCAAAGGTTGATGAAATTAAAAAAGATAATACGTGGGATGCCTAAATAAAGGCACTCCCATATCTATCATAATTATTTATGGTTTCAATCTAATCTTTGCATGATAGTTTGGTTTGGTGGAGGAAGTGGTATGTTCATTCCGTGACATGCCCCCACTTGAGATTTGGCTTGACACATGATCCAAATGATCAAGATTTCTTGTGATGGGATTCCTTACTATTTGTGCCATATCTCTTTGCTTTTTTATAGTGTTGTGTGTTGGTAGCATCCAAGGTTATGATGGAATGCTCCATATAATTAGTCATTAGCGAGCCTTTAACTAGGGTAGGCACTGATAAGGGGGATATGTATTTTGAGGGTAGTATGAGTGAGACTCAGCTTAAGAAGGTGTTTTTCATCTAGTCTGGTCAAATCCTAGAGGTGATCAAGGATATTTTTTGAATGGTGTTATTGTAGACTCCCTTTCGAGTAAAAGGGAATTTTGACATTGATTTTATTTTCAATTCAAATTTTCTATTGGTTATGGATGATAAGGTTCTAGTTAAGTAAGTGGTGGAATGTCTAATCAAGATGAGTTATAAGATTGGGTGGGTGGAGGCTATTGATGATTTCCTAGAAAATAATTTGACAACCTTTCCCTCACTAGTGTGGTGAATTTTAAGTTGGTCCCCCTTTTTATTTGTTTTGAACATGAGGAGTGGTTGAATGTGGCATTGTCCTTCATGTAAAATTTATAGGGCCTTCTATAGTCTCAAGTGCCAGTTGGAAGGATGGTGGCTTGGTTAGATGTGGATGTGTTGTGGCTTTATATCCCTTCTCTTTCTATTATTCTAAGGTTACATTACTCAAATAGGGTCTTGGCTATGGTTCATCTCCTGTGAATGATTTATGGGGGTGGCCAATTAATGCCACCCATATAAGTTCTTTTGATTTTAGTTCATGTGTTGAGGCTCCTGCTAAGCATGTGGTCACTACCACCATGAGGGCATGGTTTGACTCAATTCTTTGCACTTTGGGCTTGGGTGATATTCAAGTGAACATAGAAGGTGAAAAATCTATGGATTGAGTCAAGGACAATATTAATGATGTTGTTAGGAGGGATGTTGGGAAACCTTCATCTATAGGGTTGACTCCATAATTCCCCCCTTTTTTCTCTATAGCTTGTATGGCGATTGTGTTTTTTTTTTTTTTTTTGAGTTTTTGGTTGTTGGTTTGGGATAACATAGTCCCTTTTTTCTACTAGGGTTCTTTTTTAGTTATTAGGAATGGTATTTTCTCTTTGTATTTAACATGAATTTTTTAGCGAGTCTTACTATAACATTACCTTCTAGATGTTTATCTAAGGCTAAAAGGTTTTATTATGATGTAATCTTTTTATAGGTGATGGACCCTTATAACCCTCAAGTATATATTTTTTTTTAAAACACCTCCACAAGGTGAAATAAAATTTCACTGATAAAAACCAATTACCTTATCTATAGTTTCCACCTAGATGAATTAAACAATAAAAATATACTTGCATTTCAAACTTGTCTTGGTGAAAAGTGACTTTATTACCCATAATTTTTTGAATAATTTAGGTTTTAAAATAGGCTTTTAACAATGTTAAACAACCTATTTTTAGCTATTTATCATTCCCATATGTAGGATAAACTTTAAATAAATCATAATCAAATTTTGATTTAGTGAAATTCAGTCTCTAGAAATAAAATTAAGGTCACTTTTCTAGTGACTTTTAAGACTGAAAAAATTAGAATGTGTGGAAATCCCGTGATAATATTCTAAAATTGGTGTGCCAAAATTAGAAAAACTACCTAAATTAGTTAATAAGAAGTTAAAATGATAATTTAAAGGGAAAACTAAACACTATCAACCTTATATTTTTTATACACTACATTTAGTTATTCGTGGTAGGTTGATTCCAAATTGACTCTATGAACTGAAAACAAACAATAGATGTAGAATATTAGTAAATGCCTTTGAAAATGGGACCACTAAAATAAAAGCATATGAGAAATAATTAAAATGGTTGTTGATTATAATTATTATATCTTATGGGTATAGGTCATAATTTATTAATTAGATAAAATATGTGTACTATCTTTAAAATCAATTTTTAAGTGGATCCCCATATTAGAAGGGTCCAAATAGGGTAAAAAAATTTTAAACTCCTTTTAAAAATCAATTGAGTAGCTTGATGTATGATTAACAAAACATATAGTGGTAATTTTTTAAAACTCCCATGTGATAGGAGATATGGTTACAAGTCTTAGTTTCAAGAAATATATTTATTTAGGTGATTTCCTGATCCCATTTCTGAGCCATTTCCAGCTAATTTGTACAAATGGAAAATTAGTTTGTTTGTTCCAAAATTGAATTATAAAAGGATGGTAAGATAAAAAATCACACCATACTATTATTTGAGGGACTAATCATCTCAACATTTTAAAATATAGATCACTTTTTAACATAGTGATGATTCAAGATCTTAATCCACATATAATTAGATACTCAAGATCTTAATCCATATATAATCATCTAAGCTAAAATGAACTTAGAACTCAGCAAACAGAAGACCATTTAAGTAGTATTGATATAACATTTTTCATAACATGCTATCACTTTATTACCCATTAATACTTTTTATTAGTATAAATTACAACTAGTTTTAACAGTGCTAATCAAAGGAAAATAAGAATTTCTAAAACACTAGATGTCACATACAAAATGTTGAGACTAACTTTACAAGTGACTCGCTCAAAAATTAAGAGTACTAGAACTTAATAAAAATATTTTGAGTACTTGGAACTCACATAGTATAATCATGTTACTCCATGTTTGGATAAGGTGAGTAAAACTCAAAAATGCAATCCTATATTGATTAATGCTCATATCATGCTATAACTTCACCTTTTATCATACCAAAGTCAAGATTTACCACTAGGAAAACATGTTTGCTATATATTTGGATAAGTCATCCAAATGACCTCACCCAATATTTCCATAGATAATACATTGCTTATACTTTGATTTTACCCATTTATAACAAGCCATTTCATTTAATGGCAAGACTTAAGGTTTATTGACTAGGTATATCCATCCATTTAGAATTTGACAAACTCAAAATGCAATTATAATAAGTTATATATTTGAATATATTCCCAAGTACCAACATATAAGAAGTCATAACCTTCCTTGATTATACATTTATACTTCATCAAATATAATGGAATAAAACTCATGTTATTTAATTAAATATTTAAAACATCCATATTCGATATCGAAATAACCATTACAATGAATAATATTATCCACTAATAAGTGAAATATACATAGTTAATTGTTTGACAACATCCACATTTATAATACAATTATTTTTTTTCATTTAAACTACCTAACACTTTTACAATCAAGTGTTATACTCATAATAAAGGATTGTCCCTAAAATGCATCCTAACCAGTTGATGAATACACTACTAGTCTAGGTTCATATCACAAAATAACGTAATGTCTTAAAATCATTATTAACCATCTCAAAACTGAGCAAAAAAAATATACAAATGAACCATGCCAAGGATAATTCTTTAACTATAGAATCATACTTTTACACAAAATCAATAAGCATCCAATGTGTATGCTTTGAACTTACATTCAGTGCATAGAAGATTATGGGAAGAAATTTGGGATTTTAAGATGACTTGTGAGTATTGTAATTGGATTATTATTAGAGACTTTAATACTCATTTAATCCCTTCTGAATAAAGGGTGAAACTTATTTATTCTGAGAAAGTATGGAGTACTTAGTGGCTTTCAATTATAATAATGGTTTACTAGATGTGGAACTTAGAGGATCTTTTTATACTTGGTCAAATAGGTAGCTTGGGGATAACCTCATTCAGGTTAGATTGGATTGTGTTATCATTTCTATAAATTAGATGGTTGTTCAAGACTTTTCTTTCTCTTTTTTGTTGTGTATTAGTTTAGATCATAATCATATCATCTTAAATATGGATGATAGATCAAAAAAGAAACTAAATTATTTTAGTTTTAAGCACATGTGGTTTTCCCATTTGGATCTATTTGATAGGATCAAGGAATTGTGGAAAATATACATTCATGGCATTGCTATGTATATATTGTCTCAAAAAATAAAAAACGTTAAAAAAAATGTTACAATTTGAAACCATGAGGTTTTTGGAAATATCTTTCATTAGAAGGATAAATTTGGGGCATATCTTAAGTTAAAGGAAGAGTATATAGATGGAAATAGTTTGAGATAAGAAACAAGGCATGAAGAAAATATACTCCTTAGTAACTATCATACTTTGGTGGCTCAAAAGGAGAACTTATAGAGATATAAATCTCAAGCTTTATGACTTAATTAAAGGGACCATAATACTACATTTTTTAATTTGAGTAATTTTAAGCATATGAGACATAATAATATAACTAATATTATTCATGAAGATGGATATTTTTGATTTGATCTTATCATTACTGAGGAAGAAATAATGTTGCATTTAAGAATATGTTTGATACCAACAATGCTCTAAATAGGACTAAGGCTCTTGAGTTTTTATAGAATGTTCCTTTGATTGTCTCTCTCTAAGATAATGATAAATTGTTTAGATTCATTACTGAAGAAGAAGTAAGTGCAATGGTTTTATTTTTTAATAAAGAAAAAGCTCTTGGACCTAATTGATTTTCTATTTATTTTTTTCGAAGTTTCTAGGCAATTATCAAGCTTCATCAAGTTGAGGTGGTGGATGAGTGTTTTTCTAAATATAAAATTATGAGAGAATTAAATAATAATTTCATTTCCCTTGTTCCTAAGAAGAGTGGATATAATAATTTTGAATATTTTCATCTGATAAGTATTTATAGTTTTGTATACAATATCTTCACTAAAATTCTAGCTCTCTATTTTCAGCCTTTGATAGACGAGCTCATTGCTATCAATCATAGACATTTTGTTCCGGGAAGGCAAATTTAGGATGGGTTGATTGCATTCCATTAAACACTTTATTCAATGGTGAAAATTGAAGAATCGGTCATGAACTTCAATATGGATATGTGTAAGGCTTATGATATATTTGATTGGGAGTATTTTTATATGGTTTTGGGAAAATACGGATTTCATAAACATATCATACTTTTGATTTCTAGGTGCATATCTTCTGTTATGTTTTCTATTTTGATGAATGGTTATCTTGTTGGGTTTTTTGGTAGGAAAAATAAGGAAGGGAGACCCTTTATCTCCCTTTTTATTTATTTTTATGATAGATTCTCTTAGTAGAAACCTATTACAAGCTATGAGGCTTGGGAATCTAAAAGGTTTCAAATCAGCAAATGTAGTACCCTCTACTCTTCATCAACAATTTGTGGATGATATTATCACCTTGGATATAGCATCAGTAAGAGAAACTAAAAATTAAAGAATATTTTTGTTTATTATGAGGAGGTTTCAATACAAAAAGTAAATTTTGAGAAAAATTATTTATTTTTTGTGAATACTCTTTTACCCAAGCAACACAAGATAGCTCAAATCGTAAGATGTCAAATATAATATTTGACTTGGATTTACTTGGGAATTCCCCTCTTTGTTGGAAATATGATAGTAAATTTATGGAATCCTCTTCTTCAAAGTCTTCAAAATAAACTCTTTGGATGGAAAGGTAAATTTTTATCTCAAGTTGACAAGCTTATGTTAATAAAAAGTGTATTACATACCCTCCTAATTTATTTAATGTCTTTTTTGAAAATGCCTAGAGTTATAAAATGAAAATTGAACAAGATTCAGAAACAATTCTTATAGACAAGTGCAGAGGAAAAACAAAACTTCCCTTTCATGGCATGGGAAAGGGTGAGCCTTCCCAAACATTATGGTGGTATGGGAATTAGGAACCTAAAATGGATGAATAAGGTTTTATTGTTAATATATACTGGAGATTTCTTAATGAATCCAATCCTTGGATTTCAATTTCTAAAGCTAAAAACTTGCAAAATAGACCCTCAATTTAGTTTCTTAACAAAGATATGTTTTTTAATGGTTCTCCAATTCAAAATTTCTTTATTAAAAATAAGAGAATTATTAAAAAAGGTTGTAAATGGAAAATTTGAAATGTTATTAAAATCATACTCTTGGAAGACCCATGGATTCTAGAGTTCCCATTGGCTAATCTTAAGCCACGGAATCAAGTTCAAAATCACATGTAATGCCAATATGGGCTCAAGGTTGTTGAAAATTTTCATATTCAAAATGTAGAAGATATTGGAGATACTACTGATGGAAAATGTTGGTGATGAAGTAAATAAGATTATCTCAAACTTAAATATTTTGATCTAAGGTATGTAACATTCCTAATTTGAACAAGGAAGATGTATTAGTTTTGTCTACCTCATCAAATGGTCAATATGAATTTAAAATTGGTTATAATAAGTTGATTCCAAAACTTCAAGATACAATACCATGGTCTAAATGTTTTTGACAAATATTTTAATCCCAAAATAAACATCTTGTTATGGCTCTATGTGCATAATAAGATTCTCACATTGGATAATTTGGGTAAAAAGGGGTTAAACCTAGTGAATATATGTGCTCTATGGGAACCTGATAATGAATATGTTTTTCATCTTTTTTTACAATGTCCTTTTATTTTCAAGGTATGGGGTTTTCTTTAAGATAAATTTTAGATTAGTTGGTCCCATCCTACTTCCTTGGTTGTTTCATGGATTGTTTGGATTTTTCCTTTATCTAATCAATAACTTAATAAGCTATGGTTTTTTTAATCTTTCCCTCATGTTCTATGGGGAATTTGGAAAAAAATAATAATTGTATATTCAATAATTTTAAAAATCCTATTAAAAGAGTGGATACTAAGATTATCAACTTCATATTTGAGAATTTAAAAACTATCAAAGCAAGAAAAATATAAAAAAAATTTCAAACAAGAAGAAACCGTTCCTAAGATTTGGCTCTTATCTATGGAGAATAGACCTATTGTGGATTCTAAGATGAAAATTTAGAGTAGATTTATATGGTTGGATCCTTTGCATGAATGGGTTAAATTAAATTTTGATGGGGTGTAAAAAGGAACCCTAGTATGTCTAGAGGTGGAGGTGTTGTGAGAGATGAAAAGGGCATATTGGTGGGTGCTTATTAATGACATATGGGGTTTCAAACAAACCACTTAGCTAAAGCTTTGTCTACTCATTGGAGATTTCAATTAGTAAATTATATTGATGTTAGCAGGCTATTGGTAGAGAGAGATTCACTCAATAACATTAATTTTTTGAAAAAGATCAACAAACCTAGCTAGTCTATTTATAATATTATAGAGGAAATATCTATCATTGTCCTATCCTTTTAAGAGGTTATTTTATAGTAATTTTTTAGATAAGGTAATCAATTAGTGGTCTAACTTGCTAACAAGAGTGTTGTTGTGCAAGATTTCAGATCATGGGATAAGAATGAGGTCTTTCCAATTAATGTTTATGTCATCATCACTAGAGATAGGTCTACTTCACATGATTAATCCTTATTCTAGTTTTTTATGGTATTCATTATATTTAAATGATGATAAATATGTGGCATGTATCATTATTAAGGAGTTTAACCATCACACATGGGAGGAAAATAATATATTGTAGTGGAGACTCACGTATAATAAGCAAGTGTCATGTTTTAAAGAGTATTGGGATAATTTGCAAATATTAGTTGGTTTAATTGTTATTGTCAATATATTTGGGTACCAAGATCTCAAGATGGATGAATATATTAATAGGGTTGAATAACTGTCAGCTGAGAAAATTAAGAAAGATGAGAGTGTTTTTGAAATACTTCATACTAGTGTTTTGACCATTTTCTTTGACATAATTGATGGATATGATAATTTTCTATCAAAAACATTCACAACACAATTTAGGGATCATGTTGTGGATATCAATAATGTATCCATGTAAATCACTAAAGGGATAATTTCCCAAGTGACTAGCTTGAAAGTGGAGGAAACCAAGTACATTAAATCTACCAAGGATTATAAATAAGAGAAGAGTAGATCCTTTTTGGACAATGAAGAACTGAATGTTAAGGAGGTTACCTGAGAAAATACTTTCCAAAGCCTTTTGATGTGGTATCCGAGAAAATCATGATGTATGTCACTTTGGATGGTAGGTTTTCAGTTGTTCATTACTTTCATGTGCTAATTCTGAACTAATTTCATCAAAATATCCCCTTAAGTTTGCTCTTATATATTTTGCACTTGTTGGAATTCTCTTTGATAGATTTTAAAATAGGAAAAGATAAGCTCCCACTTCAATAAGCAATTATATTTATTATTTATAATTCTTTCAATTCCTTAAACCCTACTATTGAAGCTAGTGTCAAGAAGGGTAAGTTAAAATGGTGAATTCCTCAAAAAACATATTAAGGAGTGCTACTAATAGTAGTAAGAGGAAATTCAAAAATGTTGACTAGAATTAGGGTATTATTTATATTGATAAGGAGTTTTCTCACCAAGAGGACATGGGTAGGGTGAATATTATAGGAATGAGACTGGCTTTGATATGGTGATTCTTGTGGATGATGTTGTAAGCCTAGATGATCACATAATGAATAAGTATTTTGATGTGTTTGAGGAGAGGATTAATGAGGTTTTGGAAGGGTTACAACTACTTAAACAAGGAGATATGAAGGAGGATATTGGTCAAAAGAGACAAAATAAAATGGTAAAAGGAATGTAGAATTGTCCAAGCATGTTTTAACTAATTCTACAGAGTTTGACACAGTTGTGAGTGATGTTAAAAATAAGTATATTTTATATATAATTGGGGATGAAGTGGACCTTCATAATTCCATTATTTATTTGTTCATAAGAGATCATAAAAGATATAAAGAGGAGGTGAACAATATGAGCCAAAAGAATGGGATCCTTTCTACCAAGGTGGATATGCTAGAGATGAATACTCAGTTTATGGAATTGAAAGAAAAAGTGAAAAAAGTGGAGAGAGAAAATATGATTTTTAAGGATAACCTGGATACACTTTTGTATTTTTGTCACATTGCTATGAAAAATAGTTTGCAAAGTATGGAGGGGATAAAATTGTTGACTAAGAGAAATAATGATTATGTCGATAGTTCTAGAGATGGTAATAAGATAAAGGTTAGGGTTGGGTATGAAGATGTTCTTAAAACATCTCACTAGATGGAAATGCATTTCAACATCATGAGAACTAGAAGTGTCCAAGATGTTAGAGTGCTTCTTGTTGCTTTATTGCTAACTTTTAGCTATTTTGAGTGGTTATTTTAGTTTCTTCTCTTTTTTGTTCTCTTTGGTAGAATTTTTTATGTATTTGGTTCTATGACCTAGTTTTCTTGTATTTTTTACTAGGTAGGGTCCCTCTCAAGACCCACTTTTACCATTAATAAAAAATAAGCATTCAGATATGATCACATGGTCTCAATACCTACATTATAACTATGTGCAAAGGGTGTCAACAAAATGCTGGTAATGTTACACTTTTCTAAGTATAAATTATGCAAATTTATTAATTTGGAAAAATACAATAAATATTAAAAGAATATATTTTTTGATTTATCCTCTGTATCTCTTAGATAATTTACCTCTACTTCAATTTAAGGCAAGGAACTGTTTGTAAAACATAATTTCATTTTCTTGCTATTAAATATCTAATCCAATATAACCAACATTTTAATATTTACTACATTTTTAACTTTACACTGTATAGGTAGAAAAAGGATAACTAAAATTATCAACTTGTATGGCCTACATAGCATTATTTTAATAGAAAATCTTTCCAAGAATTAAAATGTCTTATGAGAATTTATAAAAGGACTAAGTATTAAAACACCCAATATATTTGATGCATTACCTTCCAAGAATTAGATTGAAATAATTCAATATCTAAACATAAAATAATTCAAACCTATCATTCTAAAATACTTGACTATATATTTTATTCATTTGGTGATTGTCAGATCTAACAATAATCACTCTAAATATCTCTAAATTAGTACTTTAATAATAACCATCACATGCTAAAGAGAACTATAGTAGTCTATTATTTTAGTTTTATGCACTTTTAAATGATAGTTTCGAGCTATATACCTTTACCTTAGCCATAATAGGGCCATAGTTATTTACCTATAACTATTATCTTATTTAAAATGAAAATTACATCTACATATGTTAGAGTGTAGGAAACCCATAATGATTAGAATGAAGTAGAAATAAGACTCAAATTAATTAATTAATATTTACATAATATAAAAATATTGAGTTTCCATTAATATATATGTGTAACCTATCTTAGTAGCAACAAACAAGTTCATAAATAATTGCAAAGATATCCCTTGTATTTTGGTGGAAGATTTTAATTCTCCTCTTAATCTAGGGGATAAAAAAGGAGGAGACCTGCTTTATATGGATACTATAGAGGATTTTTATTCTTTGATTTTTGATATAGGTTTGATGGATCTATAACTTAGAGGATCTAAATATACATGGAATAATTGGAGGCTCGACGATAATCTTATCCAATGCAAATTGGATAGACTCTTTATCTCTTTAGAGTGGTTACAATTCAGAGATATGTCTTTAAAACTCTTTTAAAAACTAGTCCTAATCATTTTCCATTAGAATTGAATATCTCAGATCAGAAGGACAAAGAGAATAGGTATCCTTTCCATATGGAGCATATATGGTTCGTACACCTTGACATCTAGGAGATAATTTTGGAGTGGTGGAGTAAGAATGGCAACAATTTGGCTATGTTCAATCTGGTAGATAATTTCAAAATGGTCAAAATTAATATTAAACAATGAAACAAACATGTTTTTGGGAATTTACATTTGCAAAAAAAGTCCCTTAAAGCCAATCTTTTGAAGATATAAGAGGAAATTAAGGAGAAGGGATATGATTTAGAGATTCAAAATAGAGAAAATAGTTACTATGTAATTATCACACTATTGTAGCTAGGGAAGAATATCTATAGAGGTAGAAATCTATAGATATTTAGCTTGAGGAGGGTGATAGAAACACCCAATTTTTTAATTTGTCTACCTTAAAGCATAGGAAACATAATGCTATTAAAGAGATAATTAATAATGAGGGTCAGTTTTCCTCTCATATTGATGAGATTAACCAAGCAAGTCTTTTATTTTACAAGAATTTGTACAAAAATGATTTCAAGAAGAATATGGGTTTTTAACAAGAATTTTTATATGGGATTATTGAATTGATTAACCAGGAGGATAATGTTATGCTTATAGCTGTAACCTCAAATGAGGATTTGAAATTTGTGCTCTACAAGATGAATTTGGACACGGTTCCAGGACCACAAGGAATACCAATAGATTTTTTATAAATTTTTTGGGACATAATTGGGGATGATGTGGTTTCAATAGTGAATGAATTCCTTGAAACTAATCAACTACTTAAGGAATTCAATCATACTTTATTATTGCTTATCCATAAGAAGGAAGGAGCTATTGATTTTTAGATTTTCATTCTATTAGCCTATGTAATTTTTTTATAAGATTATTACCAAGCTTATTGCTCTAAGGATGCAAATCAACATGGAAAAAATTATCCAATCTCAGGAAGGAGGTTTTGTTTTGGGCAGATAAATTCAAGATGGAGTGATTGTGGTTCATGAAGCCATCCACTCAATGGAAAAAATTCAAAGGGAAGCTAGGTCCTTAAATTAGATATGGCCAAGGCTTATGATAGATTAGACTAGAGTTTTCTGGATAGAGTCATGGCATAATTTGGTTTTAGTGATAAATTTGGGAAAATTATTAGAGATTGTATAACCACTTGTATATTTTCAGTGTTAGTTAATGGGGTGGCCCAAGGGTTCTTCAAAAGTGCTAAAGGAGTGAGACAGGGAGAACCCTATCCCCATTCCCATTCATCATTATGGTAGAATCACTAAGAAGATATATCTAAGGCTTTGGCTACCTCACAATTGAAAGGTTTTAAACCAACTAGGTTTGTAAACCTGATGACACACCATAGTTTACAAATGAAACTATTTTATTAACCAAAGCTTCAATGCAAAAATAAAAAACTATTAAAAATATTTTGGTGATGTATGAAAAGTATTCTAACCAAAAATTTAATTTTTATAAGAGTTTTGTCTGCTTCTTTAATACTCTGATAGCTAGACAAGCTAGATAGCTACTCTTCTAGGATGCCAAATCAAGGAACTCCCTTCTCCTTACCTAGGAATACCTCTCTATAGGAAATATATTTAGGTGGATGCTTGGAATCCTTTGATAGAGAGATTCCAAATGAAGCTCATAGGATGGAAAGGTAAGCTTCTTTCTTAGGCTGGCAAGGTAGTTTTGATTAAGAGTATTTTACAAAGTCTATCGATATACATCCTTTCGCTATTAAATTTGACTAAAGGCATGGAGGAAAAAATAATTAAGGTTCAAAGAAACTTACTTTAGGATAGAATAGAATAAAAAAATAAATTTCATCTTGTGGCTTGGATTAAAGTTTGTGTTACAAAAAGGTTTAGTGGGCTTGGTATAATAAATCTGTAGCTGATCAATAAATCTCTCATTTCTCAATTTGTCTGGATATTCATCACAAAAATATTAGTTTGGGGTTAAATTTTATCTTTTAAATACCTTTAAGGGAGAGATCCAATTTGCATCCTAGTTGAGGAACAACTTGTGAGGGAATCACACATCTGGAATTTCTTAATTGGCAACAAAGAATTGATAATTGTAGGTTCTAAATGGAAAATAGGGCATGGTTGCATGGTTGACTTTTGGAAAGACAAATGGAGTTATTATATGTCATTTTATCTGAGTGATATAGTTTTTCATCTGTAGGAGAACATGAGGCAAAAATATGGAAACAAGGTGGTGGACTATTAACAAGAGCTGTAGGGAGCTAAAAGCTATAAAAATCTGAGCTCAAATAACTTAAATCAAAAAGACACTTTAAAGATAGCTGACCTAAACAATTTGTTGTGAAATTTTCATATCCTAGGGGTGATTAGAGAATAATAATTGGTTTGGATGGTCTCATTCGATGTTCAGTACAAATTAAAATAAAGATATGATTTGCTTGCTCAAGAACCAAATATTAATGTAAGCTGGGAAAGTGTTTAGGATAAATGGCTTACTCCAAAAATAATTTTTTCTTATCAGTGGTGATTCAAAATAGAATCCTAATAGTTGATAATATTAGGAAAAGAGTTTACATTATTATCAATAGATGTGTGTTATGTAAAGTGTAGAATGAATCAATATTTCATTTACTAGTCAGCTGCTCCTTCACTCAAAACATTTGGAGTTATTTCATGGAAAAATTCAATATCTCATGGGTACAAGTAGGCTCCCTAATGAAAGTTTGGTAGTTTTGGAGGTGTCTATTCCAAAATGTCCATCTCAAGAAGCTTTGGAACTTGACTCTACCCCATATAATTTAGGGGAACTGGGGAGAATGGAATAATAGAATATTTAGGGGGAAGAGATGTAGTAGCAAAGTAACCTTAGCAATAATTTTTAATCTCATTAAAGAAAATTATAGTTCTATACATATTAAAAAAGGTAAAAACCTACTGAATTTTGAACAAATCATAGCTCTTAATTGGAAAATAGATTCTTCTAAGTTAGGTAAACCATATTCTAAGGATGAAATTAGAAAAAGAATAAAGTGGAAACCTCCCCTTGAGGGCTAGATGAAGCTCAATTTTCATGGAGCTTTGAAAGGAAACTCAGGGCTGATAGAGTGAGGTGGAATAATCAAAGATCATAACGTAAATTTGATTTTTGAATATGCAAGAGACATGGGGGTGAGGTTAAATCATTGGATGAAAGCACTGGAAACATTATGGGGGATCAAATTGGCTAAGCAATTAAATGTTTAAAATTTATTGGTAGAGGGGGACTCTCTGAACATTGTGAATTATTTGTTTGATAAAAATGTCATTAGTTGGTCTATCAAGCATGTTTTATATGAAGCTATAATCATTTTGGACTCTTTTTAGCAGGTGAGCATTTAACATACCTATAGGGAAGGAAATGGTATAGCTAATTGGTTCACCAACAAGGGAGTTAACAATGTGGATTTTTTAACTTTGATAGGCCATGAGCATCTCCCTAGGGAGTTGATACTTAGGGTTAAATATGAAGAAAATAATAATGTTATTAATCCTATGAATATGGGAAAAACTTCTAATTTTTAGAGGAGTTTTAGTGTTTCTAAGATGAGTCGAGGACTCATTTACTTTGATGTAAATTTTAGGGGTTCAAAGGATAAGCTTCTAGATGATCCAAAACAACACCTAGATGGTCAAAATAAAACATCTAATTATAGTTCCTCCTATTTTATTTGGGTGAATTTCAATAGTATGGATACATGGAGTGGTTTTGAGGTAAATAAGATGGAATTATCAAATATAATCAAACTAAAATTACAAATAAAAATCAGTAAAAATGAAAGAGTTTGGGCAACTCTACAAGTTGGTGACTTTGCATGTTTTATGGATAATATTGAAGGTTTTGATAGCCATTTCTCAATCTTGTTTATGAAGGCATGGGAAGACATAACAATGAAAATAAATGGAGTTACTCTTAACATTATCAAGAAACTAATTTCCTATGTGACTGGACTAGCGATTGAAAAAATGAATAGCTACTATATGTTGAGGGATTTCAAATTGGACAAAGAGAAATTTTTAGAGGAAGGAGAGAAACTAGAGTAGTTTCACAATGATTTTGATAGGGAATCCTTACCCAAGCCATTTGTATAGGTAGCCTTCCATTTAATGTAGTACATCACATTGAAAGGTAGGTACAATGTAGTTAAATGGTCCCTATTTTTAATGTTAAATTACTTCAGCCATGTTGTGCCCTTTAGTCTTCCTTTTTTTATCTTAAAATCTATGGAGGTGTCAATATTAAAATTTAAACATGGAAATTACCATACCCCTTGACAAGAGGGAGTAATCTACCTAATTTTCAAGTATTTTAAGGGCATGAACCAAATTATGCCAGACATACCACAAACCTAGAAGGAAAATCCAAAGGAGGGGCTTGTTGATATAATAAAAATTTAAAAAGTGTGGATAAAGTATCCTAGGAGTCCAAACATGGTTTTTGGGAATAATAAGAAACCTATGGAAAATGTTAGTGTGAAAGATGGTGAAAAGAACAAAAAATAGTAGGATAATATAAAGAAATACTTTGAAATGCATCAAAACCTATAGGGGAACCAGGATCTTCAATATTTTCAAAAAAATAGGGGAGTGGAGACTTGTAGAGGTTGAAGAGGATAGTGAGGATCTTGGGGAGAAATAGAAGGAAGTGGAGCAGGGAAGCAAACCTGATCAAAATCTGGTTGTAGTAGATAATTTGATTAGGAAGCCTATATATAATCCTCCATAGAAAGGGGAGACCTTTCAAAACTAGAAGGATCAAAATGTGGTGTTTAAAAATTTGGTTACCTCGCTCAAAGGCAAGGAGAGCTCAGAAAAAATAGTGGAAGAGATCAACCTCCAAAACTTTAACATGCAGTGGTTTATGCATGAGATCACATAGCTAGAGGGAAAGGTTAATGTTCAACAGTAGGAAAATGCAAGGATGAATCAAATATTATCTGATAGGGAGAAAGACATTCAGATTCAGAGTCTAAATTTTAGGGTGGAGATGTTAGAGCAAGTAAATGATAATATTCACAATAAAATTAGTTTTTTAGTAAATTGTAGTAAAGGGACAATATATGAGGGAATACAAGACATTGAAAACCTATGAGCTCACCTTAGTGAGCTTTTTGATCCTAGTGTTATGGGAAAAGGTAAGGGTAAGAAGGGGTAGAGTAGTGGATCTCAGCACAGTGTGGACCATGAAAAATTGTTATTGTAGATTGATATGAGCCTCAAAAATATGAAATCTTATTGGGAGGATGTTTATGGTAGCTTAGATTTACACTAGTTATTTGGTTATACTATGGTTGTTTCTTAGCTATTTTTGGACCTATATGGTTCTATTTATTGGTTGTTCTTGGTTAAACTACTGATCTTTTTGTGTTTGTACTTCTCCTAGTATCTAGGGACCCTAGTTGAAAAAACTCACCCCTCTTTAACCTAAATAAAAAAAATAAAATACCATTTTAGTTTAACATCTAGACATAGTTTACCATTAAAATGGACTATATTTTAAATCCTACAACCAAGTATATTTGTAACATGTAAAATGTTGTCACTCATATTTTATCATATAAATCCAGTAGTTTGTATTGAAAAAATAGTGATTCATTAATAAGTAGAAATGTGTAACATTTAACTTAATTAAATCCATAAAATAATAAGGTAGTATTGACAAGCTCAGCGTTTTCATACCAAACCACTATTGTTATCCCTAGGTTTTGTAAGAGTATATAGGCCTGCTAATAGTTATACTTAAACAAAATTAAGCATGCCTAGTTGAATATATCCATTCAAAATCCCATCATTGTTCAATATGTCACTACCCACTAGCATAAAATATTCTAGTTATATCTCAAACAAAATAGATGTAAATCTATATGTACCAATCATTTTTATATTATCAAAACTAGGGTGAAATTATTTTACACTAAACATAACTAGACAACAACCATATCAATTTAACCATCATTTTCTAGGTGGAATCAATCAATAACCATGATACAAATTTTGAAAGTAACACAACACTAACAAAAATAGGGTAATAACCCTACTCAATTATAACATTGTAAATGAATATTTTCATATGTAATTACTACCCAGGTTAATAAACTTAAAGAAAATTACAGTATTGTAAGGAAGATAAAAACTTGAAAAATGATTGACAAGAAAATAGTGGTATTATATTAGAAACAAAGACCCTAAATTTTACACTCTATTGGTTATGAAATAGAAGGAAGATGATCTTTAATGGTTTTATTTTCACCCGGGTAAGCCATAACTACACCTAAATCTTGTCCTTCAACTATTTTTTTCATATCTCGATGTCATGATGCCATTACTCTTTCCTTCTTCATGGCATCCAACATTGACTCAAATCTTTCATAAGGCATGGTGTCCTACTACCCACAAAACTCAAGCTAAATTTATAACTTTTTTTAGTTCCCCACTATCATGGATTGCACTTGGTGGTGAGCTAAGGTTGAAAAGAAATGCATAATAAAAATACCTATTGTGCATTCAATAAATCCAAACAAAAAATTGTTTTCCAATATCCTGTAATGCACCATCTAATGGTCATAAAATCAAGCTAAAATATATTTCAAGCCCTAAGGCATAGTACACAAGGTAAAATGGATACTTATTGTTGTTCCATTAACCTTTATTGTGTCATAAATTGCCAAAAATAATAATTCATTTAACTTTTTAATCAAAATGCACTTTATTTAGAACATCAAAATTAATTTACATTTTCTTTGTCTATTACAATGCTAGTGCATGGCCCCAAGGGTCATCAAAATGAATAAATTAATCATGATGACTAATAATGTTCCCCATAGTTCCAATAATCCTTTTTAATAATCCTAAGATCAAAACTTAACTATTCATTGCTAAAATTAATGTCTTGTAACCATTATCCATTATATACTAATTTCACCAAATACACCAATGTTTACATTAACTAGGACAATGCCTAAGTTCTTTGTGGTTATAAAAGACCACAAACATTTTTCATTGTGTAATTTTATATCAATTGATTTAAAAATATTCATAAGCTAAATGAATATAACTAAGTGGAGCAATTATCCCAACGCCATTGATGGCCTTTGACCAAAATTAATCAATAAAGAAAACTTGGCATTACAGTATCTCAATTAGGAAACTCAGCAACTTGAACCAATAAAACTTCCCAAATTGGGGTTATACATTAAGTCATGCTCAATGTTCTAAGTAGCCATAGTCCTACCTAAAAATTTTTTAAATTTTTTTTATCTATTTTCTTATGACCTTCCTAGGATCCCACTATCTAAAGTCAAATAATCCAAACATGAATGAGCCCTATGATTCAAAGTTTTAGCAAGTTACTCATAGTTATAAAATTGCTGTCTTTTAATGCTAAGGGGTGTCTTGTGGTACTTGGACAATCTTTCCTTCTTAAAATTTACATCTAAACTATGAAATAATTGGTAAGTTATGTCTTTCTTAATTAATTTATTTGGTACAAGTCTTGGTATAACTAAAGGGGGTACCAAGGTGCCTTAAACTCTAATGACAGTGTGATCCAAGAAAACCTAGTAATATCCCAATGTCTTAAGTGATCTTTTTATCTAGTTTGACAACCTAGGCATAGGTTATCCATTGATGGCTTTATAAACCATTTTGTAGAAATTTTTACAATTACATACATGTAATCCATGTATTTTTGTATGTGAATATGATCAAATCATCACATATTTTCTTTGACCCTTTTGAATTTGAGGGTAGAACATTGGATAGGGAAATAGTTTAATAGATAACATCCACCAGGTCAGAAATCATGTAAAATTGTTCATCCATTTGGTTATGCATGCGTTCTCTCTAGGTTTTTAGATTGAAGCTTATAACCTCTCCTAATGGGGAATGATTTTACCCTCCAAAATTATAGATAATATAAAGACTGAGATCTCACTCACATTAATAACTGATGAAACCCTATGTATTTTATTTAAAAATGCCATAGCAATTCTGATACTAGGTCTAAATTGGGAAATTGAGATCCTATTTTTCATAAAAAAAGTATTTGGGTTCACGGTCTATTATACCAGGGTATTTCTAGTGTGGTTATTTTTTAACTAGTTGTATGACATGGTGGGTGGTGTAAACCTATATAATTTTTCAAAACCTAAGCCTGATAAATAGGTGATAGGCTAGGAACTACTGGTTTTGTGGAGGATATCGATGGTACAGGTATCCTTGGTGAACAAGTTAAAAACTAGGTCAACATAGGCAAATACCTCTAGTTTTATTGTTGTCTTATGGGTCATGACTACATTTATTTCTAATAAGTTGTCAACATACTCTCTCTAATTTAGGGATAATTTATCTTCATTTTTTCAAGGATGGGTAGCTTCAACTTCCATGTAGAGTGTTATGTAATGTTTAAAAGCTTCAAGAAGAGAAATATTGTAGACTTATGTATCTTTATACTCTTACTTACTTCCAAAGTGTAACATTTGAAGTAGTTGCTTCCTAATTTTTTGCCTTCATTGTTAAATAATTTAAGATCTATATTAGACTTCAAATTCTAGGTCTTTTGGTTTGATATCTATCTCTAAGTAATAATTTGCAATGAGTAGTTTGGTAAATATGATTTCATTTGATCTAGTGATGCTATATATATATATATTGATTCACTCATCTTGTGAATTGATTAATTAAATTATCCATGCATGAGAAGTAATTGCATAATAATGGACATTATCACCCATCCATCAAATTTGAATGTTATTTTGATGAAGTCAACCTTCATGGGTTTACTTGACACATGGTGCTTCATCATTATATATAATTTCATAATCATCTTGTATACTTTACCTCTTTTACACTTGTCACTTTGTTGTCATTTCATGGCCTTTTTCCTATACTCCATGTGTATTTATAAAACATGTGGTGTATTCCCATGCAGTAACTTGATTTTAACCTATTACCATGTCCTTTATGTCTGCCAATATATGGGGTTATGAGATCATGACATGTGGCATAACACATGGTAGATAGTATGTTAAACTTGCCTTATAGACCAATATGATTGTCACATTTAGAAGCTAACTATACAAGGGGAGCCATGTGTCACTTTGTCATTGATTCAATTGACTATAACATGTATTTCATATATTAATTTCCATGCAATGAAATTTTGACACATGGAAAGATATTGATCAGTCAACTAATCACCTTTTCTATGACTTTAACCCTTTGTTAAAAATTCAATGATCAAACAAGATTGTGACACTCAACATGATCGCACTCTCTTGGGTGGTCATTATTTTTTTTGAATTATAATTTTAACTCAAGAGGCACAATGTAGTGAGATGAAAACACATTGCATAATATCACTCGCTTGGGTGGTCACTTGAGTTTTTAACCCTATTATTTGAATAAAATCATGATCAAACAAGATTTTGATGCTCGGTATGATCTCATGTAGTTGTCTAGTCACTAATTTTTTAAACTTGTAATACTGGGTAGTTTTTTAGATGGGCTAAAGTCATGAAACATGGTAGAATCTTGTTGAGTCAGGATATCAAAATTGATGGTTTGAATAGTCATTGAGAGTTTTTGAAATTTGTGTGAATAATGTTAATCATTAATAATAGGTCATTCTTCAAAACTAAAAAAATTGACAAATAATTATAGTCATATAAAATGCAAAATTTGGTAACTTGAGTGTGGATAATGACACACAATCCATAGGTCCATATTTATTTCTCTCATGACCCTCATAGGCATGTTTTCATTGATTACTAGTCATCTATAGCCTCTCAGACTGAACCCTTATAGACCTAGATTACTTTTTATATGCTTAATCCATCCCTTAGGTCCTATCAACCATGGACAATAGTGCCCAAACTTGGACTATAGTGATGAAACCTAGGGTGTCCTATTTCTGGCTCTATTTTCCAAGTGCATTTTGGCTTCTAATGATTATATTCTTATGAATACTTATCCTAATTCATGTCAGCCTAATACAAATTCATTTAATTCACGATCATTAAATCCCCTATAAAAGGCCATTCAAAGTCTATTTAGAAGGGTTGACACTCATTTACAAGAGAGAAGTAAGAATACAAGTAAGACCACTCAAGCACTTTTCCCTATTCTCTGCATACAACCATCCAATAGTATTTCAAGCTTATTCAAACTTTTACACCAGTCTTTCATCATTCCAAGTACATCTAATTTCACATTTACTTTCATTTTCATCACACTATTGCATCAAGTACTTCAATGAAAAAACTACATATAGCTTGATCCCTCCTTGGAGTCTTCGTATGTAGGCAGCATGCCCACACACGAGGTGTGAAGTGCATCCAGTGTATCCTTTACACACTAACCCCTCCTCTCTTTTCTACAAATTTTCATTAAATTTCAAGCATAATAAGGACCTATGGTATTAAAGACTAAATTAGGTACACAACAAGATCCACAAACTTTTAGGCTTCGATATTTCACAGGTAGGATCACACAGACCTAGTACACAAAACCTAGAATGTTTAGATCGCTAGGATAACAGCACCGAGATAGGAATACATCACTAGAACCCAAGGTGTTCCACTTTTTATGCTTCTATCCAATCAAGAAATGAACTCTAGATTCTTGTTTCTGATAGTCTCCCAAGCCTTCACATAGATTTCTAGACCTTGTCTCAGTCAGAGCATAACAGAATAAGATAAGTTTGATTTTCTCTCTCTCATTACTATTTTTAGAAAATCCCTAACTATAGTCAAATTTCACAAATCAGTAGCCTAATTATTGTACATTATTTATTGATTTTATCTACTCAAACCCATTATTATTTAGGAATTAAACATCTAATTTCTCAAAAATAATAAATCATTTGATGAACCTAGATTACTTTGAATTTCACATAAAAACCCTAGAAAGCCTAGGGTAAATTCCTAGCTAATTTTTCACATTAATTTGTTTAAAAAAAATTATTGATTATTAAAATCATAAATTCCTCTCAAATTTTAAAAATTTGTAGTAAATTTTAATGTAAATCTATTTCAAACCCTAGTTGCATCAACTAGCTCCCGGTAATTTTCCAATCATTTTTTGAATTTTTAGTTTCATATTAAAATCAAAGAATCAATTTCAAATTCAAAAATTTATAGTAAAAATTCAAAAATATTTACTTTTTCCAAAACCCTAGTTGCATCTACTAGGTCCCATTAAATCACTAAATTTATGATTTTTCAATTGCATATTTAACTCAAAAATTCAAATTTTAATTAAAAAAATTCAAAGTAAATTTTTCACATAATCATTATTGAAACCCTAATTGCATCTACTAGGTCTCATTGCTTCTTGAGGTATCACCTTACATCCATACTCAAATTGCAAAAAAATTGCTCATTTATTTACAAATTTTTCCTACATTTCTTGCAAACAATAAAGAAACCATAATGGGTTCTATCATGTTCGTGAATGATGAAGTCTATCATATGTTAGTACAAAGTTTCATCCTTTGCATTTCATGCTTAATTTTCATAATAAGGGATGATATTACAACATTTATTGATAAAATTACACAAGATTTTAATATTCCTTTTGCATACTCTTTATCTCTCATATGGAATAATTTTCAAGTTTATCATGTTAAACATGTTAGCAATATTATGTTACAATTCAAAGCTCTTTATGCATTCAGGCACAAAATCATGTTCTCTAACCTTTACTTTCTATTTTTCATATGTAAAAATCTCCAAATTTATCATACTAAACACATACAAAATGTTATGTTGCATATCAAAATTTTCTATGCATTCCTACACAATGTCACATTATCTATCTCTTACATGCTATCTTGCATGTGGATTATTCTTTATAAGTATATCTTTTCATAAATAATCACTCAAATTATATGCATTTCACTTTACATTCATGCTTTCTGCCTCCATGCATATAACTCATTGGCTATTTTTGAGTATCTCCCTATCATTACTAGACACCAACAAACACAAATAGATATATCCATCCCTCCTTCCTTCAAAATTAGTACATCTAGCTCTTATTCCGCACCTACTACCAGTTGTATGCCTGTAGTAGATCATGCATTCCACGCTATCACTCAATTTTATGAAGATAGGAAGGTTGATTACACCCATGGCTATATCTTTCTCACTCAGACCATCATCCATTCAGACATAGTTTCCATTCTCAATCTCCTTCAACAATCCAATATTTACAAAGATGTGTTGTATATAATAACCCTTTGTAGTACCAAAGTTCCCATTTCAGCCACACTAGCTTATGTTGCATCTATCCTCAACATGATGCAATGGACTGAAGAACATATTTCCTTTGAGAAAGAGGATTTACCCCCACAACACATCATTGTATAACCCATCCATCTGTATATTCAATTATGAATCAATGATGTATGGGTAAAATGAGTGTTAGTCAATAATGGTTTAGGACTCAACATCTACAACATCTCCTTTCTTAAATGTCTTAATATATAACCTCATAATCTAGATCATTCTGATATGAACATCAGAGGTTTTGACAACATTCCACAGAAAGTCATGGGTCAAATAACAATTAATCCCACATGAGGACCTAAGACACTACCAACTACTTGTCAAGTCATGCCAAATGATCTCAACTATAATTTATTACTTGATCATCCTTGGATTCATGATATGCATGCAATCCCTTTTACACTCTATGCCTATCTCAACTTTAGTCATAAAGGCTACATATACACATGCCCAATCAATAACAAACCTTTTAAATACTTTTAGGTTGCTGACACTCCATAGAATTATATTTTGTACTTTAATCCTGGCTATTTACCTATACAACCCATTGTTCACAATGTACCCTTAGACCATGTAACACATCAACAAACTCCAAATTCCATAATAGCATTGACAACAAAGCACTAGTTCACCTCACCTTTTGCACTTAAATGCTTTAATAAAAAGAGATATCATGGCAAAGGCCTTGGAAAGCATGAACAAGGAATCATCAATCTTGTCAAGGCATCTACACAACATAGACCGCAAGGGCTAGGATATCAATTTACCTATTCTCATAGTATACCCTCTTCTACCACTTCAAAGCATATCAAGTTTTATCCACCCACTACATTGGTAGATCACACTATTAATCATACTTCAACATTATTATTATATCTACCTCGATCTCATTGATGATATAGTTTCACAAGACATGTTCACATTAGATGAATTTTTCAACGATGAATCCCTCCTACAATTTCTTAGAGCATATGAGGACCTCTCATATTGTTATCATAAAAATAGATTTCCTCATCACACAAATGCCCACACATATTTCAGAGAAAGTCTAAACTCACCCCAAGACATACCAATTGATTAAAATGATACCATCCCTACCACTCCTTACATAGTTGATCATTCCACATTGCTTAATGAAGAAACCATAAATTTCAACTTTGAAACTTATCAAGATCCCTACATTGTCTTATTATTTTCTACCCTCTGAAAGGAAGGAGATATAGATATTTTTCAAACTTTAATAGATTTCCCAGAACTCTTTGTTTGGTCTTACTCAGATATGCCAGGAATTGATACATCTATCATCGTCCATCACATTCCCTTATACCTAGATGCTAAACCAATTAAGCAAAAAAAACAAAAAATTGAACCAAAGGTGGATTTCTTGGTCAAATATGAAATCCAATGCCTCTTAGATGCTAGCTTCATTCGACTAGTAGCACACCCTGAATGGATTTATAACATAGTCCTTGTAGTCAAACCTAATGGACAAATTTGGGGTTGTTTTGATTCTCGAGATTTATAACAAACATGCCCAAAAGATGATTCCCCTTTGCATAATATTGACATGATCATCGATTCTATAGCTAGGTATGAAATGTTATCATTCATAGATGCCTTTGTCAGATACAACCAAATCAAGATCGCTAAAGAATATCAAGAAAAAACACCTTTTACAATACCCTGGGGTACATTTTGTTATAATATCATGCCTTTCAGATTAAAAAATGCTAGATCCACATGTCAATGTATCATGACACATATATTTCATGATTTAATTCACCATAAGGTTAAGGATTATGTTGATGATATATTAGCTAAATCCAAATAATGACAACATCATGCTATTGATTTACAAAATATCTTTCAATGACTCAGACAATACAATGTCTGAGTAAACCCAAAGAAATGTGTGTTTGGAGTTACATCAGGTAAACTCTTAGGTTTCATTATATCTTAGCATGGCATAGAAGTTGATCCTAAGAAAGTCAAAGCAATTATCAATATGTCACCTCCCACCAATTTAAAACAACTTCGATCCCTACAAGGCAAGATCCAAGTAATCCATCATTTCATAGCTCAACTTGCAGATAAAACTCAGTCATTTACTCAACTACTAAAGAAAGATACAAACTTTATTTGGGACCAAGATTGTCAAGAAAGCTTTGATACAATCAAGCAATATCATCTTAATCCACCCATTTTAGTACCACCTATCCTAGACAAGCCTTTCTTGCTATATATCTTAGCAATAAATCAAGCATTAGGAGCACTCTTAACACAACACAATGATCAAAATATCAAACAAGTAGTTTATTACATCAATCACACATTGGTTGATTATGAAAAAAATTAGTCTCTAATAGAAAAACTATGTCAAGCATTAGTTTTTACCACACAAAAACTTTGGCATTACATGGTCAATAATGAGACTCAAGTTATCACAAAAGCAAACCCCTTAAAGTTTCTATTGGACAAACCACATCTTTCTAGTCACATCATAAAATGGATTATGTTATTAATAGAATTTGCCTTAAAAATAGTCCTCTAGAAATCAATAAAGGGCCAAATCATTACAGACCATTTGGTAGTAGCACCACTGTTAGATACCAACCCTCTTAGTGACACATTTAGAGATGATTTCACCACCTATTTTACTCACTCAAATATCTGGACCATGTTCTTTGATGGCCCTTGATGCACATCTAGTGTAGGGGAAGGCATTATCTTTGTCGATCCTTTCGATTACACAATTCCTATAGCATACTGATTAATTTTCTCCTACACCAACAATAGCATAGAATACGAAGCACTTATCTTAGGACTATTCGCTACCCAATCCCTCCAAATCAAATCTATTCAAATCTTTGGTGATTCCTAACTTGTGATCAATCAAGTCAATGATGTTTATCAAACAAAAGAAGAACACCTTATCCCATACCACAACATGGTACAGTGTTATCATCATAATTTGACTACTTTTCTATTAAGAGCATCTATAGAAAAGATAATAGACATGTAGGTGCAATGGCCAATGCTACATCTCTAATTCTTATCAACATCAATGATGATCAAATAATCTTTACAATTAATTGATTACAATCACCATCAATATCCAATGCAGATTTGATAGCTCTTATCTTAGCTACTACATGAAATTTCGCAACCCCAAAATGGTTCTCTAATATTTATAACTTTCTAAACAAATCTATTACACCAAACACTTTCTCTTGAAATAACAAATGTAAGTTACAAAAACAAGTAATCCATTATGTAATCATTGGTAGGGACCTTTTTAAATGATCCTTCGATGGACACTTACTATGATGCTTAACCTTGATAGAAGCCAAAATTGCTCTAGCTCAAATACATGATAGTGAATGTGGTGGTCACTTTAGTGAAAAAGCCATGTCACACAAATTACTTCATCAAGGGTACTACTGGCCTAACATGGAAGATGAATGTTTACAATACATAAAGTTATGTGATAAATGTCAATGACATAGTAATCTACAACATGCACCATCACAATAATTACAACCTATTGTCTCTCCATGGCCATTCATATTATGGGGATTTGATCTCATTGGAAAAATTAACCCCAAATCCATCGATGGACATAAGTTCATAATAATAGTTATATAATACTTTACCAAATGGGTGGAAGTAGTTCCACTTCAATCTATCATAGGCAAAGATATTTGCATTTTTATCATGACTCATATTATTTCATGCTTCGACCTACCGGTATCTATAATTTTTTATAATGGAACATCATTCAAGAACAAAACTATCAAATTTTTTTGTACCAAACACAAAATTAAGCACACATTCTCCACTCCCTATTACCCATAAGGAAATGGTCAAGCAGAAGCTACTAATAGAACTATCAATAGCATTTTGAGCAAAATAGTGACAAAATTTGGAGATGATTGGCACAATCAACTAGTTTTAGCATTATGGGCCTATCACACAAGTATTTATATGCCAATAGGAGATACTCAGTATTCACTCATTTATGGCATAGAAGCAGTTTTACCATTGGAATTAGAAATCCCATCTCTTCATATCTCCCTTAAAGGTATTCTCATAGATGATCGGTATTGTGAAAGGCATCTACACCAGCTTGAACAGTTAGACCATACACACATTCAAGCTATAAAACACCTCAAAATCTACCAACAACGTATACAATAATCGTAAAATAAATGAGTTTACACCCAATAATTCAAATTTAATGATCTTTTTCTCAAAGAAAACCTATTTAATGTCAATGCCAAAGAAGAAATCAAAAGAAAATTCAAATGAAATTGGCTAGGTCCATATATTATTACTGAAAAGCTTAGCCCTAAAGTGTATCGTCTAGCCTCACTTGAAGGAAATAAACTCAAAAACCTAATGAATATTATGCATCTAAATAGATTCCAAATCTAGCATGCCATTTTACATATTACAGTCTACATAATTTTTGTTCAAAGCTTAATTGTACATAGCTTATTTCAAAATACAAAAATAATATAAAATATCAAAAATACCAAAAACATTCAAATATATCCAAAACACAAAAACATTTTGATTGTATGCATTGTCCATGGTTTACATTGCTACTACTATGCTTGACTTACATTTGTTATTATATGATATTGTTTGTTAATTTATATACATTACCATGCTTCACTTGATCTTATTTGAGTGTGTACAGTGATATCCAGATCCTTGATTGCTTCACTCTACCAATTGAGGGGGCATCCTACTTCTACATTCGAGACACACATCGATATACATACCCACTGGGGTCATCTTCTACATGACTACACCATCCAGGTTATGTCATTCCTACACCACACACTCTAGTTATCATGGTGACATACATTACTAACTAAGCTTATAAAAATTACCATATCGACACTCACTAGTATCTTGCACTTGTGTATTTCCTAGCATATATCTAGTCTTGTACAAACATGTCTTGCATAATTTAACTTCTTGATTTTATTAGTTAAATACAATTACACTTCTAGTATATACATGATTTCCTTTCTTGCTTAGTGTAGCTTGATGTGTTTGCATTTTTTTAGTTCTTTTTCCATGCCTTGTATGTGTTTTAGGACATTTTCCAATGTCCTTTGCTTCTATTCATGTGTGTGCCTTAGGACATTTGCCAATGTCCTTTGTTTGTACTCTTCCTTGTGCCTATAGCCCTTGTGCCAACTTTTTTTGTTTCAATTATATGTGTATGTGGCATTTGAACATGCCTTATATGCTTGATTTCTAGTTTGAGTGACATGTGCCCATGTCCCTTGATTGCTTGGCCCCTTAGCCACTCTTGTATACTTCTCACTTCTTATTTTGTATGCTTGTTGCCTGATTACTTTTCCTATTTGTAATGTCACGATCCATATCATTCATTTTCTTACTTTCTTGGATGCCATGATGGACATCATGCTCCATCCCTCCTTGCTCACAACTAACAACTAACACTTTTGATTTTAGTTTAGTATATTACACATGTTATTACATTGGTATATCTATCTAGGCATACCCCTATTGATCTAAGAATCTCTTAATACAAACCTTGCTAATCTCAACATATATTATTAATCTTCATTTTCTATATCATATAAATATGCCACATAACACACTTACAGGGATCTTTCTTCTTAGGACAGTCATTGCAACATCTTCATTCCTACCCTCAAAATAGGGGCAATAAATAGTGGTTTTGTCAAAAAGAACAGAGCTCCTTACAATCAAAAAAGTAGTTTTTAAAACACTCAGAATAAACCAGGCAAACAATAGAGAATCCAAAATAGTTACCAAATTTAGCCTTGGACGATAGCGCCAAAGTTAGACTACAGTGCTGGACAGTAGGGTGTCTTTTTTTTGTGACTCTTTTCAAGACAGTAGAAAAATAATTTATTCCTAAAATAGATAGAAAAGTGAGTTCAATCATAGGTTTTTTAGCTTAATACAGTCTAAAGTTAGCATGTTTCAGTACAATTTTTACTCAGAGAATCCTGATATAGGGTGCATCATGTGCGAAATGATGGCTCTTGATTTCAATTTCAAATATGATAGTTGGTATAACTTCTAAATCAGAATCCATGTTTCAAACACCATTGATTGGGGGCAATGTGCATGGCACATTGATCCTCCCCTTTTATCTGATTTTAGTTTATTTCCCAAGCATTTCTTAGTAGTTGTATACCTTACTCCATCTGTAGGTGGTTGGCATCCTTTTTTAAGTTTAGCTTTTATACAAGCTTAACTTTCTGAGTACTTGAGTTCTCGAGTTGGTTTCCACATAAGCCTATTACTCTAGTTTTAGAGTGGCTTTCACACAAACCTAATCTCCATCTTTTAAAATGGCCAAGTGTGACCTAGTTTCCATCATACATTTGGATATCCACACCAACATTCTTAGTTCATAGTACATTCATAGGCTTCAAGAGCCATCTCATATGACATCTATTCCATATCGGTATTACTGCATAGCTTAAATTTATAGGGCAATGATGGAGCCAAAGGACTAGCTAACCTTTGTATTCTTGAGCCACCTATTTAGAGGGATTGGACACACAATCTAAACATCAATTGACATACACATGATTTATTAGCTTCACTTAGTAGGCAATGATGGAGCCAAAGCGCCTGCCTTTTCATTCTTGACCCACTTCCATGGAATTGAGTACTCAAATCCATTCATGATATTAATTTTGATATAGTACACACCCAACACAATCTAGCATCACAATAAATTCACATTTCACACCGTGCTTTCCCTACGCACATCCAACATCACACACCTTCATGAGCTTCACCTTTATAGTTAAGTTCATGTATGCTTTCTATTTTTCCTTTATCCTAGTATTTTGATTTTTTGCATCTCTAGCATAAAGTGGGGGCAAATGTAGTCATATAAAATGTAAAATTTGGTAACTTGAGTGTTGTTAATGACACCCAATACATAGGTCTATTTTGCTTGCTCTTATAACCCTCATAGACATGTTTTCATTGATTTCCAGTCATCCATAACCTCCTAAACTATACCCTTACAAACCTAGATGTCTCTTTCTATGCCTAATCCATCCCCCCAGGTCCTATCATCCATTGACAATAGTGCCCAAACTTAGACTACAGTGCTAAAATCTAGGGTGTCCTATTTTTGGCACTATTGTCAAAGTGCATTTTGGCTTCTAATGGTCATATTCTTCTAAATCCTTATCTTAATTCATATTGTCCTAAAATGAATTCATTTAACCCACAATCATTAAATCCCTTATAAAAGGCCATTCAAAGTCCATTTAGAAGGTTTGGCACTCATTTACAATAGAGAAGCAAGAATACAAGAAAGACCACTCAAGCACTTTTCCTTATTCTCTGCATACATCCAATAGTATTTTAAGATTATTCAAACCTTTACACTAGTCCTTAGTCATTATAAGTACACCCAGTTTTGTATTTACTTACATTTTCATCACACTATTACACCAAGCACTTTAATGGGAGAAATACATATAGCTTGATCCCTCCTCAGAGTATTGGTATGTAGGCAACGTGCTCACACATGGGGTGTGAAGTGCATCTAGTGTATCTTTTACACACTTACCCCTCTTTTATTTTCTCCAAATTTTGCATTAAAGTTCAAGCACAAAAAGGACCTTGGATATTGAAGACTAAATCAGGTGCACAATGAGCTCCACATACTTTTAGGCTTCAATATTTCACAAGCATGGTCACATAGACCTGGTACACAAAACCCAAAAAGCTTAGATCACTAGGAAAATAGTGATGAAATAGGACTACAGCGCTAGAACCTAGTGTGTCCCACTTTTGACACTCCTATCCAATTAAGAAACAAACTCTAAATTCACATTTATGATAGTCTCCCAAGCCTACACATAGATTTCTAGACCTTGTCTCAGTCGAAATAGTATAGATAAGTTTGATTTTCTCTCTCTCATTATTATTTTTAGAAAATCTCTAATTACAATCAAATTTCACAAATCAGTAGCCTAATTATTTTATATTATTTACTAATTTTGTCTACTCATACCCATTTATTATTTAGGAATTAAACATATAATTTCCCAAAAATAATAAATCAATAGTCAATTAATTAGGTTAGTCAATTAATTTAACAAGAATGTCCAAATCCAAATTACTTTTTTGATCTCAATACAAAAATTTTAAAATAAAAAAGAATGAAAGAATTTTAAGCTTAATTATGGAAATAATTTTGGGTCAACTTATGTCTAGATAAGGACAAAAAATATTATGTCTAGAGCCAAATGGGTCCTTATTTAATTTTCATAAAATGGGGAGTGTTGGTCACAACAAATGACAAATCAATGGGGAAATACTCTTGAGTATCTGAGAACACAAAATTTATGTTTTGATCATCATGTGGAACTTCAAAATTTATATATATAAAAAAAAACAAAAAAAAAAAAAACAAAGAATTGAAGGAGACTTCAACACAATCATGAAACATAATGACCCTTCTCAAATTTTCATATTGGATGTGATTTTGTGAAGGTTATTTTCCTTTTGTTTTGAGATTTTTAAAAATGATTAGACCAAATTTGAGGTCTCTTTGCCTTTACTTCTCTCTTTTATATTATTTTTACTTTTAAAGAGGTGTATGGGAAATTGGGCATTACTCTGCTACTATCTAGACATCCATATCCTTAATAGAGATACCTTTGATTCTACTCTAAGCATTCCTCTACTAATAGCTAGACATCCATAATTCCAATATAGATTACTTAAATCACCTTCCTTCCATTTTTTTTTAATTCGTTTATTTATTTAAAAACTTTCAAGGAAGTGGGGTTGGGAACCACCATTGAATGGGTATATATAGATGAAATTCATGTTAAATTAAATATTTCACCCATATTTTATATATTTAAATGTGTATTATCTCTCAAATAAGTTTTAAGCGTGTTAAATGTTCAATTGATATTTCAATACAGTAAGTATTTATAAAATTTGTAGGAAAATATTAAGGAAGCTTCTAATAATATGATAAATTTATTCAATCTAGATAAAATTTTCCACTCAAATGTGATACACAACTTGATTTAGAGATATAACATACATTATAAGTAAGCCCATGAACACACTTGGATGTGACTAACATCCTATATCAAACCACATAGTCACTAATTGGTTTAGTAGATCTTTACTTTAGCATATAAATTTATGCATAGGATAATTTCTCACTGATGTTGATGTAAAAGAGTTATAATAATTGGTCAGTTAAAGGGTTGAATGCTATTATAGATTTAAAATGAAGTTCATAAAACCATCTCAATGCATAGTCTTTAATGCTTCTTGAAAATAACATGGTCAATACCTTATCGTTGTATACATAGTCCAAGCAAGCTCTATGGAATGATCAAAGATGTTTCTTAGGATAACATTTACCATCATACAATGGATTCTTTGGAGTTATGATTCTAATAGGTAAAGGATATATCGCTATCTTAGGAGCTAATGGGTTATGGATCAATGCTTATGACTCCATGGTATGATGAGATTTTGATGCACCTTGTGTTAATTGCAACACCTTGGTATCTAGAGTTATAAAATCTTTCTCAATGGAATGTGTATAACTATTCTAGATGGGGTGAAGGTTACTAATTTAGTAAGAGGCATAAAATTTGTTTAAGGCCTTATGATGCCCCAATATTTTGGGCAGATGTCACATACGTCACAAAAGGTATAGGCACATGAAGGATACTTATCTAGTAGCAATCTAAATACCTAATATGGAGGCTTGAGCTAAATTTTAATGCTCACAACTTTTTATATATAACATAAAATCAATCTAATTTCGATTCATATTAAGATAAATGAATTATTCATCTTGCAAGGAATTTTGTTTGTCTTTAATAGTTATATTTTCAGTCTCAATATTCATGATGAGTCCAATGATAGCATGGACATTATATTTTTTGTCAATCCATATTAGAAACTAAAAAATTAAGTCATGAAATCTCTTTATCATCTAGTGGTAATAATAATCAGATCTCAGATTTGATGTTACTAAACAAGATTAGAGGGGAGATTGGAATTATTTATTGGTAAGCTTAGCATTTTTAGTGAACTTGGATTTGATACTAGCTACCCATTTCTTACATAATTGATCCAAAGAAGATATACTATCTGTGTGAAAAAATGAAAAAATAAATTCATTAGTTGTGTTAACCAGTAATTTTCCTTCAATGTGTTCATGATTAATGTGTATTATCAAGGAAAAATCATAAATCAGATCAGAAAACTTTAAAATATAAAATCCTAAGGGAAGAACTAGGGTTTTACAATGTTTGATGTGTGTACGGTTCACCAATGTGTTATAATATAATTTGGATAAATGGGTTATAATAATATAATTAAGATATAACTTTGAAATATAATTCAAATAATAGGATATGTAATTCAAGAATACATTTGAATGTAAAAGATTAACAATAGTTTATTTTTATTTAATAAGGTCATATACTTAATATGGAAAGTAATAAATATATCATTATACTTAGATTTTCTATTTGAATTTATGACTATGACTGTGTTTTAGAAGTGGAAAACAAGGATAAGCATGCCTTTTGTTTCTCATTTAGGAACCAATATGATGTATGTGTTTGGTTGGTTTTGTAAGATCAGGTAATTATCATCGATTGATACTAACATGCTATTTTGTACTGACCTATATATAAATGTGGTATAATGAATTTATGGAAAACATGCAACTGTATTTTCTTGGTTTATCATTGTGATCCCTAACCTTGGTGACACACAAATCCATAAATTAGCCTATGTTGCCTTAAAACCCTATATGTGCTTATGAGGGATATAAACCTAAAAAATAGGGAAATGGTAATGGGTTGAATTGGCCCCAATCACCTTCATATAATTATAGTCCACTTCTTATGTATCTAATATTGTAAGGATGGAATTAAAGTCAGACTTAGTTCTCCCACCTAGTGTGATTGTGCAAGTGTAGTCCTTTACTATGTATATGTATCTCATTATTAGATTTGGTACTGTAAAATGGTTGATATGACCTAGATTTTGAGTGTTTAAAACTTGGATTGTGATTGAATTTAGTGATAGGTATACAAATTTGGAATAATATGGCATATTTTCTTAGTGTACAATAATGTATATAGGTATTATAAATTAGTATGACATCCCTTTCAAAAGAGACATTGATTTTCCAATATATGGATGCATTTGAATATTTTCACATGTCGTCAACATGCTACAATTATAGTCCAAACCTAAGGATAGGTTTTATTTTATAAAATAGCCATTGCTAGGAGTGAGACAGTCCTGACCAATGTGGGTTGTTTCCGACTCACAATGGTGAGAATAATTATTAGTGTTGAACTGAATGTATAGGTGGACTACTATGAGAGTATGGAGATGTATGTGCAAGATATTTAGTAGTTTAAAAGCAAATAGTGAGATTATTTTAGGTGTATAATAATAAAATGAAACGTTTGACTCATAAGATAGTAGGCAAGTGTTAGAGAATGGTGAATTAGGATCTTGTTTGGGTGCTTAAGTCATGCATGGTAAGTGTGTGAAAAGTTTGTCATTGTCAAGTACTAAAGATCAAATTTAAGTGTCTAAACTATATTTATACTCTAATAACTATTTTTATTTTTATACAAAAGAATATTAATGATGACAGTGATTAAGGCTGCTACTAACATGGCACCTAAATTTAACCCTCAAAGAATCATACTTTATTTGGATCATATTCAAAATCCACTTGGGTTGTACTCAAACCTCTTTATTTTGAATATTATAGATCCAGTTTCATATTCATACAAAATTGTAGTATACAATATAGTTTCATATTTTATAGCATATATTAATATTATGTTAACTCTTGTGTGCATACCTAATATAAAAACTTTTCCAGGATTCTCAACTACATTGGCTTCTATTCTTGAGATATATGGACATAATTTTTTAAATCAATAGAATGATGTGTGTTCTTGTTTGATATGTTTATAAACACACACTAAATAGTATAATAATAAACACACTAAATAATGATGTTTGAGCATTTATTAGTTGTTGAATGACATAATACTAGAGCCAATAATTAGTCTAAATAGGCATTATTGGTGTATGTGTACTTTATTTAATGTACTAATTTGTGTATTCTTGTACCATCCCTCTCTCCTCTCACTATTTTAAATCTTTTAGAACATTTAAAAAAGTACCAATTATGTTTTTTGGTCCATCTAGAGCACCCATAAAACTCATGGTCCCATCATTTTGGTCTTTCAAGTTTAAGGTGCACCCACCCCACTCATCCAATTATTTTCTCTTTTTTATTATTATTTGTTGGTTTGACACTAATAGGGTCCTCTTTGAATGCAAGTTTTATTTTAATATAGAATTATTATATTTCATTTAATAACCAAGATAAAATAAGCATTATAGATATTATACATGATATTATTGGCATTATGTTGAGCACTCAAAAGCATTCTAGAGATATCAATAAATCATTAGATCATCCATCATTATTTGAAGCTAGTATATATTTTGAAGTACTTTTTTCACACCACCTAAAATTTTATACATCACTAGAATTATTTCAATTAAATGCAATATAATTTTATCAATATTGTTTAGTTTTTAAGTTCCTAATAATATTAAAACACTCATAAACCTAGATAACTCCTAATAAAATCTCAAAAATGTTCATTATTTTCTTAAGTATTATTTATTGTTTCTAATCCAAGTCAAGGGGAAGAAATTTTATTCTACATGTTATATGTTTTACAATGGGAAAATGTAATGAAATTGTGTAGATATATCAATCCAATTCAAAATGATGGATTTAAATATAAATATTTAGAGTATATCAACAAAAATATATCACACTAATAAAAGCATAATAAAGTAAATTCACAACAAATATTACTAGTGGAGCAAAATACTAGAAAAATAAGACTTTCCACTTCAAGGGGGAAACTTTCACAACCATGCAATAAAATATATAATTTTTAATATGATTCTCAATTACTAATCATTATATCCCTAATATACCATACATAGGTTGTGGTTACTCAATAGGCAGACATATTAATAATATGAAATATTATAAAAACATTATATGACAAGGCAAAAGGTTTTTTTAGTCACAATTCGACCACACAATAAAAAAATATTATACTCAATGTTTACTAACTGTGGATGCTTCTGTAAGAATTCTCATCCTCCCATGTTGTATCTTCACAGGTCAAATTATTCCATGTTATTAAATACTCTTTAATCTATGTTGTTTTTAACCTCTTAGTTCATATTTAAAGTATATTATTATTTATAAAATGACTATACCATCTTCATTCAACTCTGGAAACTTATTTTGTGCTTATACTCTTTGACCAATTACATTCTTCAAGTAGGAGATGTGAAATTTTTGATGTATGGGTAGATTGTGGTAAATCTAGTTTGTATACAACATTGCCAATTTTGTTAGGATTTAATAAGAGAAATAATACTTAGGATAAAATATGTTATATATATATATATATATATATATATATATATATATAGTTATATATATATATATATATATATATATATATATATATATATATTTATTAATATATTATATTTGATTTTATGATTTTAGACATACAAAGAACTAATTATGGCTTCATTCAGTTTTGTGCCATTTTCAAATTCTCTCTTAGACTAGCTAGCAATTCCTGTTGGTATTTAATGTGTTATTCAACAATGTGAACCTTTGATTTTAACTGTATGAGGTAATAAATGGTGGATATTTCCCTTAAAATTCTAAAATGGAGACATTATGGATGAGGTATGGATGAAAGTTTTAAACCACCACTACTAGTGGTAGCCAATGACCCCATCTCTCTTATTTATCCGATGCCAAGTAATAGAGATAACCATCTAGGTTTTTTTTACCACCTCTATTTTCCAATGAAATTTAGGATAATATGATGACATAGGAGCCAACTAAGTACCCAAACATGACAATAATTTAGTCCAAAAATTATTGGTAGACATAGGATCACATATTTTACTACAATCTCAAGTGTCCCATGTAAATTTTGAATTGTATAAAAAATATAAAATTATATTATAATTAATACAAACACACATTATAATGAATAAAAAATGGTCATATTATTTGAGTCTATCCATGAATACCATTATAATGTTTCCCTCTTTTGAACTAGGCAACCCTAAATCCATGTAACATTTCTCCCACCTTTGGTGAGGAATAGATAAGGGATGCATAAGACATGGCATCTTAACTATATAACCCTTGCTTCGATGACAAACCATGTATTCTTCTATAAAAATTGGATATTACCATTGAGTCCATATAAAAACAAATATTTTCTCATTTTTTGATAAGTTTTCTACAAACTTGAATACCCTCAGTATTGGATATGGATGGAGCTTCATAATAACCTTGTGCTTAAGGGGGGAATTATTTCATATCTAAAACCTATATTTATATAAATTATATTCCCTTTCCATACAAATATTAATGAAACACTATAATCTTTCTAGAAATTTTGAATCATAACATGTGTATCATTATCATTGTCTCCTTCAAATCTTGCCTCATCCACCCACTATGCTTGCCATATAGACATTGCACATAAAAATGTATGTATAGACTCATCCTTTATGATTAGTGCATCTATCACTACATCATCCCTTTTGTTATTATAAATCATCATCATTTTTTTCTTCATATCACAACCTCTTTTCCAAGAACTATTTCAAATTATCATGACCTATATTCAATTTAAAATTTCTATCCATCAAATATTGTCTCCACATTTTTACTAAATTAACAATAGCCATCATCTCCTTCTCATAGGTAGGATTTATAAAATTATTAACTTTGATCTAATGAATCTTAAATTTAATGGATCTGACAGGACCTAAGTTCTCTAAAGCTCTGACACAACTTGTCAGATTTAAGAGCACACTTGATTACCAATGTATAAGCAATTAAACATGCAGAATTACACAGAAGTACAAGTAACTATCAATGAGAAACAACAAAGAATATGAGAGGCAACACACAATTGTATTTAACTCATTACAAAAGGAAATTACAACAAAGAGATCACACTCTTTCTTCCACTTCGTGGGCTTATAGTAATCTTCCCTCAAGAGTAATCTTCTCTCAATACAGGTCACAACACACAGCTAACACAAGCTGTTGTTCACCTCATTGTACTGCCAGTACAATCGAGTACGAACCGGTACTCCAAGTAGATCTCACCATGATCTTGCTCCTTGATGTATTGTTGTCACCTTGGATCTTGCTCCCCCGCAGATCTCCTTTTGACCCTCGCATACACACACCCCTACAGACCAACCTGATCTGACTTATCACATGTAGATCTCCACCATGATCTTACAACACCCTGTAGATCAAACCTGATCTTACATACATGAATAATCCTACTTGATTCTACCATGGGAAGAACTCTCCAAGTTCTACACTTAACAATAGAGCCCATGAGTCTATTATATAGATCTCATGCATACAATGATTAGACTTGTGGCTCAAGACTCGAACTAGTCTTTAACATGCAAACAACCCATTCAACTAACTGACTGTTCATCAACAACAGTTCTAGAACTGCACAGGCGACCAACATCAGTCCCTATCTGACTGGAGGTGATCGACGTCGACCAACTACTGTTGAGGTCGATTGTCTTTGCACTAATCCCTGACTGACATCAGTTGTGGCCTGCCAACGTCAACGACTGTCATACTCAGCAACCTCCATGTTTGCATCAAGGTGAAGCTTTTAGCTCCACAACCTAACAATCTCCCACTTGGAGATAAATAGTTGCACCTGTACCTATACCAGTACATTGTCTAATCTGCATCCTGGCTTGTATTCCTCTTCAAGCTCAATCTTGAAGACTACCCACCACACTCCTTGTGGTGTTAATCCTATGCCTAAATTTCTTCATTCTCAGCTTACCTTATTTTGCCATTGCTATACTCCCACTCAAATAGAAACCCCTGTGAGTAACCTGTAATCAAAAACACTAACCAGATCTGAACCATCTGTTAGTCAAACTCACTCTGAGAACGTTGAACCTCGCTCTGATACCAATTGATAGGTACTAAGTTCTCTAAAGCTCTGACGCAACTTGTCAGATTTAAGAGCACACTTGATTACCAATGTATAAGCAATTAAACATGTGGAATTACATAGAAGTACAAGTAACTATCAATGAGAAACAACACAGAATATGAGAGGCAACACACAATTGTATTCAACTCATTATAGAAGGAAATTACAACAAAGAGATCACACTCTTTCTTCCACTTCATGGGCTTACAGTAATCTTCCCTCAAGAGTAATCTTCTCTCAATACAGGTCACAACACACAGCTAACACAAGTTGTTGTTCACCTCATTGTACTGCCAGTACAATTGAGTACGAACCGGTACTCCAAGTAGATCTCACCATGATCTTGCTCCTTGATGTATTGTTGTCACATTGGACCTTGCTCCCCCGTAGATCTCCTTTTGACCCTCGCATACACACACCCTTACAGACCAACCTGATCTTATTTATCACATGTAGATCTCCACCATGATCTTGCAACACCCTGTAGATCAAACCTGATCTTACATACATGAAGAATCCTACTTGATTCTACCATGGGAAGAACTCTCCAAGTTCTACACTTAACAATACAGCCCATGAGTCTATTATATAGATCTCATGCATACAAGCATACAATGATTAGACTTGTGGCTCAAGACTCAAACTAGTCTTTAACATGCAAACAACCCGTTCAACTAACTGACTGTTCGTCAACAGCAGTTTTGGAACTGCACAGGCGACTGACGTTGGTCCTTGTCTGACTGGAGGTGACCGATGTCGGCCGACTACTGCTGAGGTTGGTTACCTTTGCACTGATCCCTGACTGACGTCGGTTGTGACCTGCCGACGTCGGTGACTGTCATACTCAGCAACCTCCATGTTTGCATCAAGGTGAAGCTTTTAGCTCCACAACCTAACAAGATCATCCATAGTGCATGATTATTTCCTTAATTCCTTACCCTGATGCATCACATTCAACAATGATGGGTTTTGGTATTTTTGGGTCTCCAAACTAGAGTGTTCCACATGGAATGTCTTCACTACTAGTTTATTCTAGTGGAAGCAGTCACTTTTTAATAGAGTTGTGAGTGGTGTTACTAAGTTATCATAACTATCCACTAAAAAATGATAGTGACCTATCAACCCATAGAAGTCTCAAAGGTTCTTTAAGGTTTTTGGAAATTTCCATTTTATTATATCCTTGATTTTGTAAGGATCCATTATGATACATTTATGAAAAATAATGTGACACATGTATTCCATCTTTTTTACTCTAAAATCACATCCTAAAGTATTTACATAAGTATAGTATTATTCCAGAGTTAAAAATATCTAATTCAAATGATGCAAGTGTGATTACCATGTATCTTGATGTATATTAGGATATCATAAAAAAAATATCAAGGCAATTTTAAACATAAAATGATGAAATATACTGTATATCAAACTCTAAAGTGTATATGGTGCATTTGTGAGACCAAAATTCATTACTAAAAACTCAATCAGGCCCTCATTATTGATAAAAGTTGTATTATGTGCATCCTCATCTTTAATCTTAATTTTATGCCAATCCAAATGAATATTCAATTTATTAAATTAGATATCACCATGTAACTCATTGATAAAATTATCAATAACTAGAATAAGAAACTTTATATTTGATAATATTTTACTTGTTGGGTTATTTGTAATTAGGGTACGTCCTCTAGGTGTCATCCTTCTTACACACCATTATCATGGGATATGAATAAGTGTTTGGCTATAAATTATAATATCAACCTCCAACATATCATGTACTAGCATTTCAATCTCATTCCTCTACACATATGGGCACCTATAGGAGATGATGTTTGGAAATTATCTCTGTAGCACTATCTGAATGGCATGATCATGATCCTTTTTTGGAGGTAGTATTTTTGGAGTTTCTCTTAAAAATCATTGAATGTTTATCAACTATCACCTCTAAATCTAGTTGTATAGACATCTTTATTGGTTGTACTTCCAAATATAAGAATTATCCTACAAACCCATCTACTCCATTTGTAAAATCTTTTGAATTTGGTGAGAACTAACTAGCTATGGATACTTTGCATGTAATCCATGTAGATCAATTTTCATGTTGTAAGAATGAAAACATATGAAAAACTCCTAGAAATTCATCTCTATTATTCCAAAGGGTTTGAAAATTTTGACTCCCAAAATAATGTCTTATCCACCCTTGGGAATATAAAACATTGGAGAGACTATCCTTTAATCTCTTATGCCAATTTTAATAATATGAAATTGCATTGAACAATTGACTATGCCACCATTTAGAATCATTACCAAAATTTTTGAAGCTAGATAATAAAAATAGTTCAAGCATATTTCCAACTTATCATTGATGAATTTATGTGTACTCCCCAAGTCAATTAACATCTTGATGTAGATTAGGATATCATAAAAACATATCAAGGCAAATTTCAACATAAAAGGATGAAAGATAGCGATCATCAAACTCTAAAGTGTATATGGTGCATTTGTGAGACCAAAAGGCATTACTTAAAACTCATATAGGTGCTCATGACTTATAAAAGTTGTATTATATGCATCATCATCTTTAATATTAATTTTATGCCAATTCAAATGAATATTCAATTATTAAAGTAGATATCACCATGTAACTCATTGAGAAAATTATCAATCACCATAATAATAAATATTATATTTGATATTATTTTACTTGTTGAGTTATTTGTAACCTGGGCACATCCTCTAGGTGTCATCCTTCTTACTCACCATTATCATGGGATATGAATAAGTGTTTGGCTATAATTTATAATATCAACCTTCAACATCTCATGTACCATCATTTCAATCTCATTCCTCTACACATATGGGCACCTATAGTAGATGATGTTTGGAAATCATCTCCATAGTATTAGTTGAATGGCATGATCATGATCCTTTTTTGGGTATTATTCTAAGAGTTTCTCTAAAAAATCACTAAATGTTTATCAATGATCACCTCTAAATCTGGTTGTACAGACTTCTTTGTTGGTTGTACTTCTGAATAAAATAATTGTCCTACAAACCCATCTATTCCATTTTTAAAATATTTTGAATTTGGTGAGAACTAACTAGATATGGATATTTTGCACGTAATCAACATAGTTCAAGTTTCATGTTGTAGGAATGAAAACATATGAACAACTCCTAAAAATTCATCTCTATCGTTCCTGAGGGTTTGAGAAATTTGACTCCCGAAACAATGTCTTATCCACCCTTGGGAATATAAAACATTGGAGAGACAATATTTTAATCTCTTATGGCAATTTTGATAATATGAAACTGCATTGAACAATTGATTATGTCACCATTTAGAATCATTACCAAAAATTTTGGAGCTAGACAATAAAAATAGTTCAAGCATGTATCTAACTTATTGTTGATGCATTTATGTGTACTCTCCAAGTCAATTGACATTGTCACCTTTTATTTCTTTAGAAAACCCACCATAAGGGTTTGTGTGGTGTTAATGCTTAAAGTGCATGACAAAATATAGTTGATTGGTGTCTTTTGATTCCTACCCTCGTTCATCCTTAACCTTTCCTGCTACTTCCTTATCCTCTCCTCCTCTACGGGAACCTTTAATTTATAATAATTAATTGTCAACACATTTGTGCCCTCTATTTTATTTTTTTATCATGGTTGAAACATAACATTTTTTCTTATTTTTATTCAATTTTTTAGGAGTCAATTTGGTAGGCTTATTGAATGAATGTATTGGACTAATGTGATCTGTACCAGTATTGAATGTATATCATTTGACTAGATTTATTTTTTCTATCCTACATGAAAAGACCATGGATTCTAATCCTGAACTTGTTTCAAACATAAAAACATTGAGTTAGATGCTACTCTTGAGCCCATCCAAGAAGAAGGCATTCAAGTTTTTATATATGTTGTTCTCCATGTGTTAGGACATGTTACCAAATTCTTGAATATAATTCTTGATAGTGCCTATTTATCATATTTTTCAAAGTGGATGCAATAGTTTTACTTTACATTTCTAAATGTGCAGTTCGTTAGTAAAACTAACCATGTAATAGCAAGGCCTTTTTTTATAATTTTGAACACATAACCATCTATACTAAATGAATTTATATGGTTGAAAATACAAAGATGCCATTACTACCTTCTGTGCACATGGGTTGTAATGTAAAACAAATAAATTCTCTATTTGATTAATCAAGGTTACCATATATTTATCAATAAACTTGTACATGCCAACTTTTGATACCATGTTATGTTAGCCTATATGTGAGCTTAGACGGTTCTAGTTGGGACAACTCTATTTGTATGATGGAGAATTATTAGAAAGTGGTTACGTTGGAATATTAGTCAAGATCATCATTATAGTTTATAATTTTTTAGTGATGTTTCCCTAATATTATTTCATTATATCCAAGTCACCTTTGAGTTCATCTAGCTATTATTTCTTAGCTATGCTTTGCACTTCTACTTGGAGTTGGGTAACAAACCTAAATACCCATGAAACAAAAGTTTATAACTCCATTTCTTTCTTGTTAGATATTTTTCCTGCAGTGGTTGGCCCTTTTCCATGGCCTTTAGTGTGTAAGCTACAATGTAGGGCTACAAATTTAGGATTAGGGTTTAGGGATAAGAAAATATGTACAAGAGACTTATACCACTATGATCATCTCTTTGTTATAGATCCAGTGGTTGATACTATTAAAAGGAAGAAATAAAGAAAAATAATAATACTAGAGGCTTATACCATTATAGTTATCTCATTGAGACAAATCTAATGACTACTATTTCACATAAGAGTACAATTATTTTTCACATTAAAAAAACCTTGAGATGATAAAATAAACTCCTTTTGAATCACAAGTTATGTATTTCCATCCTCAAGCCCCTAAAATATTTGCTAGTTAAATCTAAAAAAAATATATCACTGAACATTGCTTAATCGAAGCAAATTACTTAGATAAATTAAGCTTATTCACAACAATGAATATAAATATAAATAGAAATATTGAGAAAAAATCAACAATAATAAATCACAATTATATAATAAAAACAAAATAAAATAAATCCACAATAAATATTTCCAATAAAATAAAATACTAAAATATAAGACTAAACCACTTAAATAAAAAAACCTTCAAATTGATACAATAAATATAAAATTCTTAATATAAGCTCTCATATATATATATAACTTAAACTATGTACAAAATAAGTAGACCATACTCATAATATAAAAAAATATAATATGGCAGCTATACACACAAGAAGTTAAAACCGAAGTAATATATCAGAATGCTAAAAAATCATAAACCTAAACCTAACAAAATAAAACGTCAAATTAGTTTCAAAGATTTTTGTCATCTATCAAGGCCACACATAGTGATTTGTGCAAGGAGTGCCCAATTGCGCTTTCTACATCTGCATTTCTAATGTATATGTTACTTCTATATACACGATTCCATTTAAAAATTCAAATGCCTATCATCAATTATTTTGATATTCAGATCAGGCTCTTCAAATATTAAACCATATTTAATAATTAAACCATATTTAATTTAATTAAATAATTTGTAATTTATTTATTTTAAAATAATAATTAAACTATATTTAATTTAAATATTAATGTTCATACTATGTTCAGAATGGTTGATGAAATTGAATAACAAATTCAAGATATTAAAAGATGTTAAAAATATTTTAAAAAAATATAAAAGAGAAATAAAATTAATGAAAAATGATAATTATATTAATTTAGGGTTTTAGATTTTTAAATTAGTAAAATGTATATTATTTTATATATCTGAATTAAGTTGTTTTTATATGTAATTGTTTGCAATCACTGAGTTTATTATTTAGAAATAAAAATTAATATTTTTAGAATTGTCTATGTGAAAACATTAATTTGAGTATTTTTTGTTGAAGTATTTTAGGAATAAACAAAGTTAAATATTTATGGTTTTTATATAAAAAATATAGTTGACATGTAAGTTTATTTTATAAAAGGTTGTGATCAAATTTCATTCGAAGTTGACTAGAACAAAAATGAAACTGAGCTAAACAAATTCTTAAATTAGAAAACGTCTTCTTAATATATCCAAAGACTTGATTTCGATCCTCATAAAAACAAAATAAATAATAATATGTTGATAAAAATAAAATAGACAAAAATTCAAAATAAATACAACAACACTGACATTTTTTATGTTTTATGTTAAATTTAAATCAAATTTACAATAAAATATTAATTTTAATTACATTTACAATTAAATAATACAATAGATTTACGATACTATATGATGCGATAAATATAATTATACAAAATTTAAAAGAATGCCATATAAATTTTTACATAATACAAATGTTTCATTACATAGTATATAAATAAATATAAAAATAATTTTTTTATTATTTAATTATTTTAAAATATCCCTTAACCTTATATATATATATGTTTATATATTTAATTAATTAATAATAAAATATAATCTTAATTAAAGATAACTTTTAATTTTAAAATTAATATTATTTTAATTTTAGTGAATTTAAAATTATGATAAAATGATCTTGGGTTTTACATGATGATGAACTTGTAAATGTAATAAATTTATAATACTGTTAAAAGTAAAGTATAAAATATGAAAAATCAAATCAAATATAAATAATGAATGTTATATTTACATATAATAAATTTTCAAATGGTTAAGGTTAGGATTGTGTCTTGGATGACTTTGACATAGTGGATGCCTCTTACTCATAACTCTTTAGTCGAAAGAGCTTACTCATTTAAATATACGCTTACTCATCATTATAATCTAAACATCAAAGTACTCCATGACCATCTCAATCTATAGATGCATATAATCTATTGTACCCATAAAAACACTACCTAAAAACATAGTTAAAAATAAGATAAAATGGTTTTCAAGTGCGACGATTTAAGGTTACCACACAATCATTTCTATGAAGTATGGAGTTCGTAACCCGGAGGGGATGGGATGAGATTCAAACAGGGCTCCTAACTTTCACTACTGGAAGGAGGTCAGAAGAGGGAGGCAACGAACTGAGAGGAGGGAAAGGATCCCACTGTCAATCATTCGATTGATCCCATCGCTGATTACATACATAATACGAATACCTAATTGAGACCAAGCTATTCCAACAAATCCCAACTCTATCTAGGACCTCGGCCTCCCTTATAGATAAATAAGGCCGTTGGCCCATATAACCATATAGTCATATAAATCTATCTGAGAGGGACCCCCTCTCTATATATTCTATATGGAGAGCCCTAATATATAGAGTAGATTTTTATAGGGGAGGCCTCTCTATATATTCTCTATGGGAAGCCCATATATATAGAGGCTCAACAAAGCAACCTAAGTGGGGTGGTTGTACCTCCATATTCGCTAAGGCAAACGGGATCCACGATGGCGAATGACATTGGTAAAAATATTAAAATTTGGCCTCACGAGGTCGTTAAAGCCAAGCCATGGGCTTAATAAATATGAGGTGGTGCCTCAGTGATCATGTGGTCAAAAATCTACACGTAATCAAATCTTGCTTAGTTCATTTTAAAGGCCCAAGCACCCTCAAACAACCTAAACAAACTAGAAGCCCTCCGACATTTACTAAGGATTCATAAATTTTATGTTATCACACTTTATGATAATTATATAGATGTTTTTAATAATTTCAGATAATATATCTATAAATTATTATAGATAAAATATATATGCCGGAACAAAAGCATATTCATGATATCACCATTTGTGCTAAAAAAATGTTATTTCACAATTTTTATTCAAAATTTTTAATGTAATTAAAAAAAAAAAAACATTCAATTATATATTAGCTAGGCTTTAAATTAATTAATTTGATATCAATATTATATAAATAAATTATATCTTGAAAAATAAAAATTTTCAATTTGTACAAATTATTTGGAACACTTACACTCAAATTTGAAGATGTTATAAAAACATGAATTGTAGTATTTCGAGTTTAGTTTCTAAACTACTTTTTTTTAGATGGTTAAGTATAAGTCAGTCAAATATCAAAAGTTTGAATAGGTATTACTATTTTTTTTAAATATCATAGTAGATATGCCGTCGTACACCCCATCATTTTTTTAGCATCGTTTACTCTTTTTTAACCCTTTTGTGAAAAATTAATTAAGATCATCTAGTTTTCAATTTATTTACTTTTTTTAAATTATAATAAATATTTATTTTTTTACTAATTTCACAAATCAATAGATCTTGAAATATGATCAATAATTCATATCCAACTGTGCACATGCCCACCCCCCTGCGGCCCCCGCCCCGCCGCCGCCCGCCCCTCCGCCCCCGTCCGCCCCCCGCCCCCGCCCCCCCCCCGCCAAACTACCTCAAAAAAATCAAAAATTATTTTTTCTAAATGTGTATAGAATCTATTCTAGTTTTTAACCACATATATTTTTTCCAATTTGAATCAACAAAATGAAAGATACATAAACAAAGATAAACCTGTATAATTTTGACATATAGCGATGTAAAAAGATATACTTAGAAATAAATATAGATATAAACCTTATATATATATATATATATATATATATATATATATATATATATATATATATATATATAGATAGAGAGAGAGAGAGAGAGAGAGAGAGAGAGAGAGAGAGAGAGAGAGAGAGAGTCATATTTTTAGGACTTTTTTGATAAAATTCACAATGTTTAGTATGGTAGAAGTTGCATTTTTTTGTTTTTAGTCAAAAATATGTATTGGACTGTGTGTTTGTGGGTCCATGCCTTATGCTTAAGAATCCAATAGATTCCTGAGCCTTAAAGCATGTGTTTTAAATATCAAACATAAGAACCACATATGCAAAATAGTTTACTATTAGATTGACATGCTTTTGGACATCTTATTGATTTTATTATAGTTTATTTTTCATTGTTAAAGTTTATGCATGGCCTTAATTGATGTTAGTTGTTAACATTGAAGTTTTTTGCATCAAAAAAATATAAACCTAATAGAATGTGATTTTGAGATCAATTAGCCCCTATGTCATCATAGATTGAGCCAATTAGTTAATTGTGGCAATCAGTGATGTATTATTTTCAAATTAAGCCCTATGAACTTAGTTCTTACTCTAAACAATGTTTATTGGGGTCTAAATTGATTGGTTTAGGCTTTATAGTTTAAAATTTAGGGTTTAAGGTTTATGGTTTATGGTTTCAAGGTTAGGGTTTAAGGTATAAGGTTTAGAGTTTAGTAGGGAAAATTTTAGAGGTGAATCTTTGTTAATTCATGAATATCTCAGTTTAGGAATCCAATTTTGCTGATTTGGTGGGGTTGGTAACATGGCGAAATCACCTTTATTTTACAAGAAAACATATTTTTTAGGGTCATCTCGCCCCATGTTAAAATTAAATTTCCATATATATATATATATAGCACTTTAGCCCATACCAATAAAATATGTGCCACTCTATCCTAGGAAATTCACCACTATTTATTGTCTCATGTCTATTATCTAGAAGTGGATTAATGGCTTATGTTGGAAATAATAAAGGGGCAATAAAATCAAAGAAAAAAATTAAAATATCGTATTATTTTAGTTAGACAACAAATACAAGTACATAATATATAATAATTCATTTCACCCTAGTGCCTAGTTAATTATTTATAATTATGTTGAAGCTCATCTAGACACACCCGTCAACTCTCTAGGAAATCTAGTTGATCATTTGACGATAGTCTAAGGAGTCTAAAGTGTCTAGACAATAGTCTAGAGAACCTAGATGACCATTTGAAGCATGTAGATGATTGTCTAGAATTTTACGGTAGTCATCTAAGTTCTCCATTTGATCATCTGGATCTTCTAGACAATCATATGGGCCCTCTGAGTAGTGGAAGCACCTTGGCATATGTTTGGATATTTCCACCACAGATGATATGATGGAGATGATTATTTTCAATGTTTGTTTATATTTTGAATACACAAAATGGTCATTTGGGTGTTCTAAGCGATCATCTTAAGAGTGCAAGCATTCATCTGGTATGTTTCCAAACATTTGTATTATGATCCATGTTAAGGTTCAATAATATTTACATGTACACTCTTACATGTTGAACCCACTGTGAACCATTTTGAAGATATGACTCCATTGGAACACGTTCACTTCACCTAAACACCAAACATATGTACTAAATATAAAATGATTTATTGTATTTTATTTATTTATAATTTTATATAGATGTTAAATAATAATTGCAATGTCTATCATATGACAATATTTCAAGGAAAAACCATTAATAATAGTTTGGAAGATATGCCTCCACTAGAAACTATGTCTGGGTATGAAATGCCCTTAATAGAGGATAATTACAATTTAGTTGAATTTGAAATTTTAAAACCATTGTCTGGTTCTCATTAACAAGAAATGTCAATATAAAAGGTACCTGAACAACATAATTCAAGGAAAAGGAAATAGGTGGATATTTATACTCAACAAACATAAACTCCACTTGAAAACAACATAAAAAAATCTATACGAAAGAAAAAAACTACATGGGCAATTGGAAGGTCATTTTAATTCAATTGGGCATCTAAGTATCCTTTCATTGAACTTGTAATCTTAGAAAATAGTAATGACACAAAAATAAATGATTGTCTTCACATTTCCAATTGACTCTCTAAAAAAAGTCCAGGCACAAACATACTATAAAAAATATACACTAGCTTTCACATCGGTTTCACCTTCTTGCCTTATTCATTACGACTCCAAAATGGATTTGACTTGACATACCTATGTTTTTTTAGTTTAGCCCACTAAAATGTTCCCTAAGGTTTAGGGTATATGGTCTAATCATGAAGACAATTGAGGATAGTTTAAGCTCATTGAACATGTTTATGACTACATAATCTGATTTTGGACTAAATTATCCCCAATGTCATCACATATTGAGCCCTTTAGTTAATTAAGGAAGTCAATGATATGATTAAGAAATAAATTGAGCCTTGTGAACCTAATTATTACTATAAAGGATGTTAACTAGGGCTTAATCAGTTTGTTTAGGTTTTAGGGTTTAGGGTTTAGGTCGTAGGGTTTTAGGTTTACAATTTAGGTATACGGTCTAATCATGAATGTATTTGGGGCCAATCTGAGCTAGTTGGACCTATTTATGACTACAAAATGTGATTTTGGGCTCAATTTCTCCTAATGTCATCATAGATTAAGCCAATTAGTCAATTGGGGAAATCAGTGATATGATTTGGCCAAATTAAGCTATGTAAATGTATCACGAAGGCAATTTAGGATAATTTGAGCTTGTTGAACCTATATGTGACTATAAAATGTGATTTTGAGCTCAATTAGCCCCAATGTTATCATAGATTGAGTCAATTAGTCAATTAAGGTAATTAGTGATGCAATTTGGACCAAATTGAGCCCTAGGAATCTAATTCTTACTCTAAAGGATGTTTATTGGGGCTAAATCAATTGGTTTAGGGTTAAATGTTTAGGGCTTAGGCTTTAGAATTTAGGATTTTGGGTTGAGCATATATGGTCCAATCACAAAGGAAATTAGGGATAATTTAAGCTCATTGAACTTATTTGTGACTACAAAATATGTTTTTTGGCTCAATTATCCTCTATGTCATTATAGATTAAGCCAATTAATGAATTGGGGCAATCAATGATGTTATATGGGATAAAATGATCCTTGTGAACATAATTATTACTCTAAAGGATGATAATTTGGGTTAAATCAATTAGTTTAGGGTTTAGGGTTTATGATTTAGGGTTTAGGGCTTAGGTCTTAGGGTTTAAAGTCTAATCATGAATGTAATTGGGACCAATTTGAGCTTTTTGAACCTATTTGTGACTACAAAATGTGATTTTGGGCTCAATTTTCCCTAATGTCATCATAGATTGAGCCAATTAGTCAATCAAGGAAATCACTACTGTGATTTGGACCAAATTGAGCCCTATGTACCTATCGTAAAGGCAATTAGGGATAATTTGAGCTTGTTGAACCTATTTTTAACAAAATAATGTGATTTTAGGCTCAACTCACCCCAATGTCATCACAAATTGAGTCAATTAGTTAATTAGGGCAATCAATGATGTCATTTGGGCTAAATTGAGCCCCGTTAACCTAATTCTTACTATAAAAGATGTTTATTTGCGCTAAATTGATTATTTTAGGGTTTAGGATTTAAGTTTTAGGGCTTAGAGTATACAGTTTAATGTTTAGGGTATAGGGTCTAATAACAAAGGCAATTAGGGCCATTTGAGCTCGTTGAGCCTATTTGTGACTATTAAAATGTGATTTTTTGGTTTAATTAACCCCAATGTCATCACAAATTGAGCCAATTTATCAATTAGGGAAATCAATGATGTGATTTGGGCCAAATTGAGAATTGTGAACATAATTCTTACTCTAAAATTAGGGTTAAATTGATTTGTTTAGGTTTTAGGGTTTATGATTTAGTGTTTAGGGTTTATGTCTTAAGAATTAAGGTTTAGGGTCTAATCATGAATGCAATTGCAACCAATTTAAGCTCATTGATCATATTTATGAATTTAGAATGTGATTCTGGTCTCAATTTACCCCAATGTCATCACAAATTGAGCCAATTAGTCAATTGGGGTAATCAATGATATGAATTAGGCCAAATTGAGCCTTATGAAATATATCATGAAGGTAATTAGGGATATTTTGAGCTTATTAAACCTATTTGTGACTACATAATGTGATGTTGGGCTCAATTATCCCCAATGTCATCATAGATTGACTAAATTAGTTAACTAACACACTCATTGATGCGATATGGGCCACATTGAGCCCTATCAACCCAATTCTTAATCTAAAGTATGTCTAATGGGGTTAAATAGATTGGTTTAGGGTTTAGGGTTTAGGTATTAGGGATTAAGGATTAAGGCTTAGGGTATTGGGTTTAGGGTATTGGGTCCAATCATGAAGGTAATTAGGACCATTTGATCTCATCAAACCTATTTGTGACTATAGAATATGCTTTATTTTTTAATAAGCCCCAATCCATCATAGATTGAGCTAATCAATTAATTGGGGCAATTAGTTATGTGATTTGGGCCAAATTGAGCCCTATGATCCTAATTCTTACTCTAAAGGATGTTAAATTGGGATAAATTGATTTGTTTAGGGTTTAGGGTTTAGGGTCCAATCATGTTCATAAAATTGGGATTAAATTGAGCTCATTGAACTTATTTGTGACTAAAAATGTGATTTTGGGCCCAATTTACCCCAATGTTACCATAGATTGAGCCAATTATTTAATTGGGTAAATCGGTGATATGAATTGGGCAAAATTGAGCCCTATGAACCTAATTTGTTTAGGTTTTATAGGTATGTTTTTAATGTTTTATTATTTAGGGTTTAGGTTTAAGATCAATTATGCAAGTAACATACACATCAAATAACACATATGTGATTTTAGGATGTATATAGTTTTATCACATATACAGTCATATGGGTAGTAAAATAGTAAAAAAATACAATAGGTCATCTTTTATTTTTAACATTGATACGGCTATCCCTTGTGTACTATTCTCTATTTAGTTCTACACATTATAAGTCAATTTTTTAATTATTTGATCACTCTCCCTAATATGAAAAGTAGAGAAAGTTTTATCTAATCATGGTTGACTACATGGTATAGGTCTATTTTTTTATAATTTGTTCATTATCCCCATTTGGTACTGTATAACATGCAGGTCTATTCTTTAATAATTTGATCCTTGTCCCACCTTCTAAAGTTTAGAACTTTGTGTAATCATGGATGACAAAAATTATGCTAGTGGGAAGAAGTTAAATCACAAAATGATGAAGTAATTATAAGTGATGAGAGAAAAATAAAGGCAGTGAATGAGAATAATTCATTCAAGTAAGTCTACTATCCATAATTAAATGAATGTCATAAATAATGATGAAATGAATAATGATAGTATACCAAATCATGATATTATATCAAATTCTGAAATTCCAATTGTCAAATATGATAGTATACCAAATTATAATGCAAGTCCACGTTTAGATTTTATGGTATTTAATTTTGGTGACATTGATGATATGCATGATGATTTAACCTCTAAAAAATGAATAAAATTTCATGGAAACACTGATTAGAGAAAGTAACAATTTAGAAAACAATATGGGAACACCATTCAATGAATAAACTACTAATGAAAAAAATAATATGGAAACACCATTCAATGATGAAACTAATAATGAAGATAAAAATGAAAATACCAAATCAACCAATTTTAGCACTAAGAACACCTCCTAGGATTTTCAAAGGAATACCGATGTATTTAATTGAAATTGATGAAAACATTTTGAAACCAATGCATAACAAAATGTCTAACCGACATATGAGAAAAAAATTGAAAGAATTTGGGACTAACACTTTGAAAAATTAAACAAATCTCAAAGATGTCATTTTTTTTTTTACATTTATGAAAGTGAATAAGATGAGACCTACAATAAAAACCCTAGGACTAAGAACATCTAATCTTTATGGTCAAAACAAGGCAACTATTGACAACATACATAATACATACCATAAAGTAGGTGTGAAAAAACACACCAAAGATGTTAATGTTTCCCAGCACATTATTACAACTTGTATTGTAAGTTATCAAACAAGGAATAAATTCTTGATTAGAAAAACAAGCAGTGCATTATACATAAATAGAAAAACACTAATGAAATTAGTTGGGAAATGTAGAAGACTTGATGTTACCAATAAAAATGACTTGTGGGCATTCTCTGGTATACTCCCATGGAAAGACAAGGCTATAACTAATGCCCTAAAATATTTACTTACATAATTTTAGAAAGATAGCATAAGGGTATCACCTAATATAAGAGATATAGTTAAAAGAAGAGTTGGTTCTTGTAATTGTGAATAACATCCAAAACATTTTTTTCCTATGACTCAAACACGTTTGTACTCTAAATTTGTTCAAAAATATCTACAAATTTTTATTGGTCAAAGATAATTTTAAATTTCCAAACCCTTCTATGTGAAAATCAATCACACAAGCATCGCCTATTATTGTAGGCAACATGCTAAATTTTTCATGCATTATGATGTTTTTCATCATGTTCTTTGTACTTTGCATATTGATAATATTTTATAGGAGTGTGGAATGAAAGATCCACCAAAATCAGCAAGGGAATTTATTCCAACCATTTTTTTTGAAAGACCAGATGGATAATTTTTTTTATAACAAATAATGTTTAGATGGAACTTGTAGCATTTGTCGTGGATTGCCAAAATTGAAAAATTGTACCCATGAGGAGAGTACACATAGAATTGGATAAAAATTAGTTGGTGTTAGTAAATATAAATTTATGACATATCAATTAAAATATGGAAAGGAATCTAAAAGGTGTGAGCTTGTTCTAAAACAAATCCCTATTTTTTGAATTTATGCTCAAATTCAGGGAAGAAATTATTTATGAGTATGCAAGGCACACATATAGAAATATATGGCTAGATGAACAATTAAATTCAGGCAAGGAAAAATTCCCACTTCATACTTTTTTTCAATAGTTGAATTTGTAGATAATTACATATTGCATCCAAAAAGGGAGAGTCAGTCATAATACTACAATTCAGTACATTTTTTCATTTTTGTGCATATAGTGATCATGCATGTACCTAATAATACAAATAATGATCGTAAAATATTAAATGAGTACCACTTATATGTCAGTGATGATCAAAAACATTATATAGAGTATGTGCAAGGTTTTTAATATGTTCTATGGCAAGTTGAGTGAAAGGAACATTAATTTCAATCAACATTATATTTGGTCAGATAACTACTATTGGGTCCAACACACCCCATCCTCAATTCCTCAAATAGGGAACCTCCTGCTCTAGTTTGCTCACTATTTTTTTTAGGTTCCTAGGCATAGGATTCAATTTTTGAATGCCTCATTGGTCTAACCAAATCTATATAATCATGGCTTCATTACAAGCATTTGGCCTAAATTTCCATCTAAGACTGGACTATTTGAAAATGTCTGATTTTGCTTAAGTCTAATAAATTTTGGTGTAATTCATATATCGGTAAATGCATCAAATTCATCCCATTTAAAGCACTTCACCGTGGAATCATTCAAATACTTGATTATCTCAGAGTTTTTATTATCACTTTTCATGAGTAATTTAACCCAGATTTATGTTTCATTTTGATTTGAATAACTAAAAACCATGTTCTTTATATGGTTCCACTTCTTATACTTAGTCAATTTCATAATAAATGGAAAAAAATATTCATTCAATTCAACTAAGTTTGGATTTGATTTTAATTTATATAGATTTTTCATTCATAAAGTTTCCATGCCTTTTTGTTCTCATCTCAAAAGAACTTAGCTGTTTGAATTTAAATAATCTAGTTATGGGATTTTAAAGAGTGATTTTTTTTGACTGGGCCTTTTATCATTTATTCATAGGTGTTTTATCTTGGACATAGAGCATTTATTCTTTCATGAGACAAACTTTCATGACTATCAGTAACCTGGACCCCATTCAAAATACTTTCAACACTTAGTCGATTCTTTGACCTTCTCTTAGCACTTTTTTCATTCCACATGGTGGCCTCTTATGGATACTAGTGGCTCAAACCAATTTGAAAGGGATTTTCAAATACTTAGTCAATTTCTTCAAATTTTCCCAAGTGAATCCCATATTATTAGAGATTTGAAGCTCTAGATTAGTGAGATGTTACCAAGTGGCAAGCTCCTGATGACTTGGCTCCTCAGGGTAGTCCTTACAAATTTAATGACTTTAGGCTAGCAGATAAGTGGGATGTTTCCACATCGCATCAACCCAAGGCTCTATTATCCTAGAGACATCTATTTCAAATTCAATGACATCAATCAGGCTTTAGGCTAGCAAAATAATGAATGCTTCCATGTGTTGTGACTTGATTCCCTAAAACCATCCATACAAGTTCAAAATCCTCTAGGCAAGTGAGTAAGTGGGATGTTTCCACATGGAATCATCTTAGTGACACACAATCCCAAGTCAGTCCATGTAGCCAAATAGTGTGTCAGAACTCCAAGTGAAAAGGATGATGCCACATGGAAAAATCCCACTCACTGGTAGAGAGAATAATCAACATGCACTTGAATCTTCAGATTTTAGATTAAGAACCAATCAGAAGTGGCCATGTGTCACTTTTAAAATTTATCATATGCACTCAGCTCTTGAATCTATTAGAGATGTCAGAGCTTGGGATAACCCCAACCTATCACAACTTGTCACATTGCAAATCCATACAAAGTGGAAGGTTAGCCATTAAGGTCCCAAAAAGATCAGAGTGAAGTACATGTGGTATTGGAGGGGCTAACCAAAGGATGCCATATGTCCTAGTTGGCACTTCACCCTCCCAAGTGTTAATTGGGGCCCATGAAATTAGAAGTTGATTACATAGCAAAGGCAAATACAAAGAGAGGCCAAGAAGAAGCCATGTGGCAGGGACCTGTCAAAAATGAAGACAAGTTGGTTGTGTAACCAATGAAGCATGAGAATATGATTAATGACCTGGCTTCCCATCAAAACTATCAAAATTCAAGATTTGACTATGCATTTAGATTGATTCATAGAATTAATTATGAAATGGTCCTGAATGGTATAATGGTTGAGGAAGCAACACAAATCATGATTGGAATGGAATTAAGGAGCATGGTGTTGGGTCATCCAAAGAGATCAACATAAAATGTGTTGGGTTCAACATGACCCATGCTTAATTCCTCAGATAGGCACCCTCTTGTTATAATTTGATCTCTATTTTTTATAGGTTCTTGGGTGTAGAGTTATATTTCTGAATGTCTCATTGATCTAACCAAGTCTTAATAATCATGTCTTCATTACAAGCACTTAGTCTAAATTCCAATCTAAGGCTGCACTATTTTAAAATGTCTGATTTTGCTTAAGTCTTGGTTTGACTCGTATTTTGGAAAATGCATCAAATTCCTCCCCTTTAGACCACTTCACCTTGGACTCATGTAGATTACTTGATTATCTAAAAGTTTTTATTATCACTTTTCATGAGCAATTTAACCCAAATTTATGTTTCATTTTGATCTGAATAACTAATTGACTAAGTTCTTTATATGGTTCCACTTCTTAGACTTAGTTAATTTCATAGAAAATGGACAAAAATCTACTTTCAATTCGATGAAGTTTGGATTTGATATCATTTTAAACGGCTTTTTCCTTCATAAACTTTTCATGCCCTTTTTTCTCATTTCAAATGAACTTAGTTGTTTAAATTTAAATAACATAGTCATTGGCTTTTAAAGAGTTGAATTTACTGACTACACCTTTTATCCTTTATTCATAGGTGTTTTATCTTGGCCCTGTAGCATATTTTCTTCCACATGACTAGCTCTCATGACTCCTAGAAGTCTAGACCCCATTCAAAATACTTTCAGCACTTATCTGGTTCTTTGGCTTTCTCCAGGCATTTTTATCATTCCACATGGTGGCCTCTTGTGGCTCCTAGTGGTTCAAACCCATTTGAAAGGTATTTTCAAATACTTAGTCAATTTCTTCAAATTTTCCCAAGTGAATCTTGTGTTATAATAGGTTTAAAGCTCCAAATTAGTGGGATGTTTCCAAGTGGCAAGATCTTGGTGACCCAGTGTGTTGGGGCAATCCAAACAAGTTCAATGCCTATAGGCTAGTGGGTAAGTAGGATGTTGCCATGTGGCATCATCCTAGGGCTCCATTATCTTGGAGATATCTATGTAAAAGGCAATGACATTAGCTAAACTCCAAACCAGCATAATGGTGAATACATCCACATGTCATGATATCGATGACCTGATGCTCCAAAACATTTATACAAGTTTAAAATATTGTGGGAAAGTAGGTAAGTTGGATGTTTCCATGTGGTATCATCTTGATGACTTGATATCCTAGGTTAGTCCATGCATCTAAATAGTGTGCCAAAACTTTGGGTGAATGGGATGATGCCACATGGTAAAATATCGTTCCTCCATAGAGAGAATAATTACCATGCACTTGAAGACTCATGTATTAGACTAGGAACCAATTATAAGTGGACACATGTCACCTATCAGAGCTATCAAATCCAATCAACTCCTAGACCTATCAGAGATGTTAGAGCCCCAAAGATCCCTGACATATTGTAACTTGCCACATGGAAAATCCATACAAACTGGTATGTTAGCCACTAAAGGCTTGGGAAGGTCAGAGTGAAGTACATGTGGATTTGGAGGGGATAATTAAAAGATGTCACATGTCTCAGTTAGCACTTCACCCTCCCAAGTGTCAACTGGAGCCCACATAATTAGAAGTTGATTATGTAGCAAAGGCAAATACAAAGAGAGGCCAAGAATAATCCTTATGGTAAGGACCCATCATAACTAAATGCATGTTGGCTACGTAGCTAACGAAGCATGAGAATAAGATTGACATCTTTTTTGCTCATTAAAACTATCAAAATCCATGATTTGACTATGCATTCAAATTGATTCATAGAATTAATTGTAGAGTGATCCTAAATGGCAGCATGGTTGAGGAAGTAAAATAAATCATGAGTGGAACATAATTAAGGATCATGGCATGTACCTTGTGGATTAATCATAGAGCATAACAACAAACTCAATCTCATTGAGGCTTAATTTAGTTATGCAAATTATGGACACACCTTCAATCTATCAGAGATCTTGAGCTGCCTATTTGACCACACTCCCTCAATGATGTGGAATATTTGTAACCACCCCATTAGTGGGCTAAATTTTTATGCCTAAAAGTGTATCACAGGTGGTTCTTAAAGTTTAAGAAACACTACTCATTTTTGAATTTAGAGAATCCAATTCATGACTTGAGGGTTGTGATAATCTTGTTATCTTTGGTGGAATAGAGGCAGAACAAGTAGACCGTTTCACAAATTTATAGTAGTTGGTTGGGAGCCACCATAGCTTAATAGTTGATCATTGATTTCAAAGATAATTTATGATATTTAAAGTGAATTATGATTAAACCTAAGTCTAAATCTAAACTAAGATGAGTATTCACAATGAATCTAATATAAGGTGAATTGATAAAAAAAAAAGGAGCAAAAGGAAGGGTAAGGCAAAGAAGAAATATGTTGTTGATCTTTAACCCAAATATTATGATAAAGTTCAAGTTTCATATGAACATGCATTTAACCAATATTTGACATGAAGTAGCATAATCTCAAATCCTATCAAAAATTAGGCAAACATCTAAGGATAGTATGAAATAGTGCAAATAAGGACCATGTTCCCTTTAAATATTCACCCCTGCAAGCAAACAACATTGGCACATATGTAAAAAAAGTAAAGAAAATAAATTAAACCTTAGAACTTTAAACTAATATAGCATTAACACAAATTAGCAAATCTACACTTAAATATGCACATCCAAAATTCACAAAGACCATTAAATTCTAAGATTTAGTCCAGACAAATGAGAGAATCCATGATAGCAATGCACACAAGTAAACCTAGACAAATTTGTAGAACTCCTTGCTTATATTAATTTGCTCAAAAGTTACAGAATAATTTTAGATCCAAAACTCCCCCTTCTACAATGGGAAATACCTCTTTATATAGACAGTTCATGAGGTATGTCGGTTAGGCATGTTAAATATTAAGAATAGCTATCCTTTTACAATAATTCTAGAACTTTTCAAAGACTCTAATTGCCTAACCTATAGGCAGTGTGCTTTATAAATTGCACATGACTTTACGAAAAGAATATTTTATTTTCAAACATAGACAATGTTCCTACATAATAGAATATCCTTGCTTATATTAATTTGCTCCAAAGTTACAGAATAATTTTAGATCCAAAACTCCCCCTTCTACAATGGGAAATACCTCTTTATATAGACAATTCATGAGGTATGTCAGTTAGGCATGTTAAATATTAAGAACAGCTATCCTTTTACAATCATTCTAGAACTTTTCAAAGACTCTATTTGACTAACCTATAGGCAGTGTGCTTCATAAATTGCACATGAATTTATGAAAATAATATTTTATTTTCAAACATATACAATGTTCCTACATAATAGACTATCCTAAGTCAATTATCTTGACTTTTAGACCCTTGTGTTGTTGTAGTCTTTTGCCTCCCCTGTAGGATCTTCATCTTATAATGTTGCTTATTAATAAGATGGAGGTCGATAATTTGTCTCATGAAGACTTCTATTTCTTGATCCTCTAAGCCCCTAAGATCATTTTCAGCTCTTTCCAATGTCTTCTTGATGTTTATGTCCTCTCTTACCTTCTCCTCAGATGACAAAAGTAAGTCCATGATCTTGTTATTAACCCCTATCTTCCCTTGTCCTTGATTTCTCACTTCTTGCATGAATTGAGTAGTTTTGTGCTTCAACTCCTCATGAGTGATAAGGCCTAATGGACTAAGTGTGGTGGGATATTTGATTAATCTATCCAATATGTGAAACATCTTATCTTCCTGTTGTTTGATATCCTTAGCAATGTCCTCCATTTGCTTGGACTAGTTGCTTAGGGCTTTGATTTTATGCACCAATATAGCCATAGCCATATTTAAGTGAGCTACACTGACTATTCTAAATATCCTTTAACACATACACCCTAACTTTGGAAGGTGGAGATATGATTTGTGACATTCATCTATGCCCTTCAACTGATAGCCTTCCATTTATCACTTGTCAGTCACTTTCTACAACTATTCACTAGCCTTCTAGGCCTCAATCCTCACACTCATCTCCATGGTGACTTGTAGTTATTCAAATAAGATCATTATATGGATGTAAGACACCTATTTAAGACCTATTTTTCCTTTAGACTATCAAATAGACCTCAATATATTTAGTAGCACTCTTATCACTATCACACTTAGGTAGTCACATTTATCATCACTGTGCCATTTAAGACTGCCTGCAATGACCAATCTGAGAGAGGGATTTCCAGGCATGACCAGGGTCAGAATTTATAGAAAAATAATAATGCATACAATATATGAAGCTAGGAAAAATAATAGAAAAAGGATGCATGATATTTAATTTAATCAACAAGAGTTAAGTTATAAACTAAGTATAATCACTAACTAAGATAAACAGTAGTATATCACAATGTTAGTGATTTAAAAATATCAAAAGAAGTAACATTATGTAAATATTTAAGCTATGAGTAAGATAATGTGAGAAAATAAGGATAAACTTGTGTATACCATGCCCCCAGTGAGCTAACTAACAAATGAACATGTTGGAGGAAGCTTGTGTGTAATCTAGAACTGAGTGGTGATAGTTTGAGTTCACTACGATAATAGTGGGGTTAGGGACACTAGAGTAGTGTGATCTTGTCCTCCACATTACTCTTGTATAAATTTAGTTTTGAGTATGTAATATTTAAATTACCTAAAACTTAATCTAGGACTGATATTATGTGTAATCTATAATCACTCAAGTAAACTAATGAAACATGTATGATATAAAACTAGCTCAAACAAGTATAAACTAATATGCACAACTAAATTGATGTATGAAAAATTACCAATAAGCTTTCATAGGTCCCAATTTTGTTCTTTTTTATAATATTTTACTATTTTTATATTTTTTACATATATATGTAATGTAAAGTTTATGCACAAAATGAAAGAGAGATGCAAATCGATGAGTCATGCAAGGGACTCATAATCAATAGGCCTTGTGTCAAGAAAACAAATGGTAATTTTTCATGAATGGAAAGGGGTATATTATGGTGATTTCATTAATCTCAATGTAGACTTTGAATATGGAAGACCAATTGTGCTATAGTTGTCACTACCATTCTAATAATTTGTATTATATTGTCTCTGCATTTGATCATGATAAACTATGGGGATTTTTGGAACCCATCTTGAATTATGTGAATCCTATGTTGGTTACTTATTTTAAATACACCTAATAATTTATAACATCAATTGAGGACATGTAGAAGTAGAGAGTGGCTCTCTAAAATCTATGACAAATCTTTGTTGAAGGACCTCTCTAAGATAGGCCTCTATGGAAGTGTAGATCTCTATGTGACAATATTTGAATAGGTTGCACCTTTTTAGGTGTCTCAACTATTTTTTTTTGTGTGGTAACCAAATTTTTGTATGATATAGGGTATTCATAAGGGATATATAAAACTGTAATGACCTCATGAGCATATATGTATCTCAAGCATCTATGAACTAAATAAAGAACTGCATGAATAAGTTGAATCCAAGGGCATCCTAATAATATATCAAAGACCCAAACACTTGGTATTATTATGAATTTGGTAAAACATGTAATGGTAATGTAATTATTAGCAAAGGATCATGGAATTACACCAGAACATGTTAATTATAGGAATACCTTATGTAGTGGAGATTAAAACAAAGAATCAAAGCGATGCAAATAGTATGAACCATCCATGGTGTCTTTAATTAGATTGAAGGATAGGTAAAATCAGATATAAAAAGAACTAGAACCATAACTATTATCACATCAAATTACAAAATAAAGTAAAACAAATTACTAACTATGTATACACCATACATAAAAGAATATAAGGGAACACCATAACAAGATAATTTATATTAATCTCTATCAACACATCGAACTAGATTCTATTACATAAAAGTACTATTTATAGCCTTGTACAATCCTATTGTCTCTTCACCTTATATCCTTCTAAGATACAAAATGAAATACTCTTTGCATTCTTCAAATACCTAATTAATCATTCAATGTTTAATATGTACAAAAGTTATACAATTGACAAAATCATACACTTCACACATGTGTTTATCTTATATACTTCATAGTTTTAGCAAGATTCATTCTTTATCCAACACTTTCCTGAGCTTAATTATTTGTTTTATCCTAAAACAAAGTTACAAACTGATATAAACTGAGCTAGAAAGATAAGTCATAAATTGAAGTCACAATTATCGCTCCAAGTGCCATTTACTGTTTTTCACCTATTGCACACTACTCAGCCACCCTTTCAAGTTTTTAACTAAGTAGCATACTAGCCTATTGTCCCTTCTAGTTTTTAATAGACTAACATAACTAGGTGGCTTCCCTTTATAGGTTTTCAACCATTTTGGCCCTACTCGTAATGTTTATACTATCTTACAAAATTTTGAATCTACTAAAAGTTGTAAAAATGTAGTGTACAAACCTTACTTCTATGTCTACGAGGTTGTTTTACTTAGGGACTGTGAAGGTTGTTATTATCTAACAGTTGTTAGCCTAGTGGCTCCTAATGTATCCACTACTAAAGGTATCTATGAAGACTATGCCTATGAATTTATCTCACTCTCTTGTATGATTTATAGGATTTGTTATGGAGGAATGAACTGGGGATCATCTATTATCTATGCAATGATCATATCAACTTGAGCCAGATCTTATTTGAGAATTTTCTAGTCAGTGAGTACTTTGTTTACTATTGCAAGTAGAATGTGCAGTGGTGCCTAGATCATCATCACATTTTGTAGGTCTTCATCTTATATGATTGTAATAAATGCCTTGGAATTATATTATTTCTTCTAAATGTCTAAGATGAGCTCATCCAATTTATCTATTGTCCTCTAGGCTTGAATGGCTATAAAAGTATTGTGCATTGTTTCATGATGCCATATATGCAGCTTTCATACGCCAACATCCCTAGAATCTAGTATTTGTTTGAGTGCATCACTTATTTTATCTATAGTTTCCATCTAATCCTCAAACATGCCTTTAGCTTTGATAGTAGTGGAAAATTTAGGCTTTGTAGTGGCCAGATATTGATTCAAATGTTGTCTCTAATTGATCATATATTAGGATATCTTCTTATCTTATGTTGCAGTAGTGTTTAGGACCTAATCATATTCATCCAAGAGTTGGTGCATGTCCTTTGTTTTTGACCTAAGGACTTGTCCTTATGTGCATAATGCCAAAACTTTCTATGCAACACCCCAACTCTTTGTAAGTCTTATCAATAGTGTTGTGAATTATTTGTCTTTGGACATAACTTGATCACCTAGTACTTGTGTAACTAAGGTGGGACATGCACTATTGATCAATTGCCTCATATTCACTAGACTCTCCTCTGATTCAACATTTTTTTCTTGTAGCCTTGGGACTTCCTGCTCCAAATCTAAAGCCCTCTATGCAATGGATTCCTAGAAAATGATTGCTTAATTAATTTATTTGGAGAGTGACATCTGGGTTATGTCTAATGATGTTTCCATCATAGTGGTGGAAAGTGCCTTGGATGTAGTAATGAATGTCATAGGATTAGGTGTAAATTGATCAAGTAGAAGCAATAAATTAGTCCATTGTGTGGATGTAGCAGGGACATCCTATAGCCATTGACTAGGGATCTATGATGTTTCCTTAGTACTTTTAGTATGAGTTATGGATAATACCTATGCTTTGTGTTTTTGCATCTTGGAGTTCTTTAGCCTCGATTGTTGCTATCACCTTGGCCTTAGCCTCAGCTTCATCCTACACTTTAGCTTCCTCTTGGGCCTTAGCTTGAGCCTCAACTTGGGCTTTAGCTTTAGCCTCTACCTTAACCTTGGCTTTGGTTTCAAATTCAACCTTAGCCTTGGATTTAGCTTTAGCTTGATCTTTAGTTACTGTTTCCTTCTATTTATGTTATGTAGCTTGCCCCTCTTGTTGTTGCCTATGTTCTTCCTCTTGATGTTTCTTCTTTGCCTTCACTTCTTTAGCCTATTTGTGCACAACTTCAGCTTCCTCACCTTTCTTATTTCTAGCTTCAACTTATTTAGCTTGCTTTCATGTAGCCTCTGCTTCCTCATATTTAAATCTAATAGACTCCACTTCTTTGGCTTGCTTTTGTGTAGCCTTTGCTTCCTCATCTTTCCTTTATTTCTCCTTAGATGTGTCTTGTTGATTCTATTGTGGACTTTGTGCAGCTTCTTATTGTGTTGGTTATGGGATGGTTGCTTGTTCTTGTGTTTTCTTAGTCCTTTATTCTTCTTGATTTTCTTCAGGATCAAGTGTGACCTACATAGTTTGATGTTCATCCACATCCCTAGGCACAATTGTATCCATGGGTTTCTCATCTCCATCAACATCATTGTCAAATTCAGTCTACTCAAGTGATTATGCTTTGCCCAACTAGTATTTTTGGACCAACTTATTTCTTATAGATTTCTATGGAGGCTTAAGTGTTTAATTTTGTTTCTTTGCATCCTAGGGTTGAGGTTGTTAAGTTGGTTGAGCCTGTTGCACACTATTTAATTTACAAGTGCACCAAAAGAGACCATCCTTTCTTGCACTATTTTTGATGGATTCATAGTTGTAAGTGATAAATTTTGTGTAGGGATATATTCTATAGATAAATCCATTGCATGCATAGTAGATGATCTCATAGTTGGTTTTGCTAAAAATATTTTTGCCTCCAACTTTCATCAACTTGCTTCTTATCCTACAGTATCAACAAGGATAAAATAAAGTGGGTGAGTGATATGAACCCAAAGGTCTTACCTTACCTGATTTTTTACTTAGAAAGTGTGCACTAATTTCCAAAATAAAAACTCCTTCCCCTCCTATACAACATACATCTAGATGCTAATGTCTTATAACATTGATTAGAGCACTTCCCATTCCTTTACCCCTAACTCAAGTAGGTCATACTGAAAATCTATTCATGGAACCATGGGATTATAAATGCATGACTTTGCTTGTTAGGTTATTTTATTTGGTGGAGGTGGTGAGGGTCTATGCATAGGTGTTTTCCTCTTTCTTTTTTCTTGTTGTGTTGGAGCTTGAGGCTATGCTGGCTATATGGGTTGTTATGCAAGTACTTGCTTTGCCTATTTTTGTTGTGTCTATAGAGGGATGACTTGCAATGGAGTTATGGATATTTTAGCTTGGTATTTTTAATGGTATACCTAAGCCTTTGCTTTGACCATCAAAATGAATAATGGCATTGGGGTGATAGTTGGGGTAGCCAACTCATGAACCTTGATCTGTATGTCATTGTGTAGTTTGATAACCAATGCATGTTGACCTAGGTACTACATTACATCTTGAGGGATCTTAGGATATGATCAAATTATTATTATGGATTCTATCCACCATGCATTGAACTATCCCAATTGTTCATAATATTGACTTGTTTTGGTCTATGAAATGCTTGTGAAGGCATTACCAGGCCAAAAATTGGCAGTTACATTTATTGGCCCCAGTGGATATTTCCACTATGTGAAACATAACAACAGAACTATAAATTGATATTGAAAGGTTTGTGTAGTTCCTACAAGTACCTTTTCTATATTTATGGTAAGCTTGGCTACCAAAAATTTAGGCCAATTGAAATCCTCATTTAGCTTCATCATTCAGTAGGCAATGACAATGACACCTCTTGTTATTTGTTTTGAATGCTTTTTGGTTTTCCAAAATCTTTTTGTAATACATTATACCATGATACATAGTGAAGCATTTACAATTAAATCAATAGGAGTTCCTCATCCTACCTGAGTGGTGTATTATTCTTTGATATCTTAGTGAAGTGGTGGCATTGTAGACTTGTATGGCATTAGAGATTTACCATGATTGGGTAGGTTAGTTTCTCATGACATTGAGTGCATATTAATCCATATTATAATATAATAGATATCTCCCTAATTATATTGACTCAACAATGTCATCATCACTTCATCTAACTACCTAAATGTAGGTAACTTCAGTAACCATTTGATGTTAAAGCCTCATAGTGGATGTTTTAGTGTTAAGGTTCCTAATTGTGTTGCTCCTTAGGCCTCTTGAGAAAATAGAGTATCTTCTACTCCATATATTAAATTGCATAGCTCTAGATCATTATATTTCATTTTTTAGAGCCCTAGACCTATTCTTATTTCCTCCTTTTGGGCATCAGATAGTGGAATAAATAGTTGATCTCTATTCATAGATTGATAAATGAATTGGGATGAGTGATTTGTCTAAGAAATTATGCCTAGGTTTGAAATCTATTCACAAATAGATATTCGATAGGCTGATCATATAAGTCTCTTGTTAGCTGGAGGATGTAATGTTTGATCATTGTCTATATCCTTCTCTTTTATAGTTGTTTGGCACCCAATTTCATGTCACCACCTCCTTTGAATGCATACACATGAATGTTCTCTTTATAATTAATATTAGATGCTATAAATCAACTTGATAGGGATGTTTGGTGCCTAGGATCTTTGATTTAGTTTTGGGTAGTTATTACTAGTGAGTAGTTGTCCCTTTGATTAATCAGTTCATTATATGCATCTACTTATCATTTTATTACCAAATATACTTTGAAATTAATGCAATCTTTTGAGAAGTTGTGTCATTAAATATCTGACCAAGCTTTTGGCCTTTCATCCTCTATACTTATCATTTTTTCACCTTCCTAAACTTAATTTTAAAGCTTGGTGTAGTTGCAACCAACTATCTTTGATGAGCTGTCTCCAAAAGGTGGTCGCATCTTATGATGATAACTGGTTTAGGTGGTTTCATTGTGTTGTGCATCAATGAGAACACTAAATAAACATTCCAACCTATGAAAAAAAATAAAAACAAGCAACATTAAATAAAATCCTAACTACATGGTGCCACTCATCACCCACTCAATTTTTAACAGCATGATAGAGATTAAAGACAATAGGGATTAAGCCTAAAACCATTGATTCACCCTGGTAATATGGTTCCATGAAAATATTTTAGTGATATAGTACCCTGTGGTATTACTTCGTGAATGATGTAGGGTCCTTTCCATCTTATGCATAGCTTTCTTGGGAATTCTTTAAATATAATCTTGTAAAGTAATACTTTTTGGTCTAGGTAAAATTGCTTAGATCACATATTACAATCAGAACATGCTTTCTAAATTGATTTATTGATCTATTACATCCACTATGCTCTTAACCTATCTTCTTCCATCCTAGTGAAATGCAACAACTAGCCCCTTAATGAGCCTTGATCACCTAACCTCATGATCATCGTAATACATAGACTGGGTATAATGTATTCCATAAGCATTATTATCTCAAGGACATATACCAACTAGAAGGGAGTGAACCTGATAGCTCTCTTATAATGTGTGAGATAGGCCCCTATATCTCCAAGTATCTAAATGGAAACACCAATGTTTGGCAGGGTGCTAAAGCAAACCACTAAGAGGCTAGAAGGCTTAGGGGTTCTATGGGCTATAGGAGGTCTATAGTGGTTATCTAGTCTGTCAGCTTGCACTAGATAATAGATAGACTTGTAAACCAAGTTGGGGCTAGTATAAATGAGTGCACAAAGTATGCAAGAACCTCTAGTAGGTCTAACCATAGTAAATCAAGTAGCTAAAACTATACTATGGATTGCATAAATGATATTAAAGAAACAATACTAAATGAAATGAGATAACCAATGAAATGTAAATCTAACAATTAAGGCACTTTGAGTCTAAATGAAAGACATTTTGTGTAATAAAGATGTTTTTAATCAAGGGTTAAAGAGCATGCCTATTCTAGATTTGAGTTATCCTTTCAAATCAACACTATTGTTTTCTAATCATGCAATTTTCCAATCTTAGCAAGAGAGGGAGAGAATATTTGAGCAAGTTTTCTAGTGTGTTTTGCATGTGTATATCTCTACTATGCATTGAGGAAGGGTTCCAAAGAGAGAAACAACATGTAATAAAATAATGTTTCAATAAATTAAAGTATTCTTCAAACATATACAAATGCAATAAACTTTGGAAGCTACTCTAAGAAGTATACAAAACATCTATTTTACTAAAACAATTCAAACCCTAACATATACAGTACACAAACAAAGGAGTTTCACTTTGAAAAGAAAAGTGCCCTCAGATCAAGCTCAAATATGAAGTAGATGTTCTACCAACCAAGAATCCAAGCTAGGAATCTATGTAGGAGGAAGACCAAGCTAGGTGCAAGTTAAATTCCAAACCAAGAGCCAAAAATTGTAGAAGAGGTGAAGGAAAAACCACCAATCTATGGAAGAGCCAATACAAGGAGCATAAAATAGTGTAATGGAGTATTAAGGGTGAAAACATCAACCTAAAATATTTAGAAACACTACCAATAGTAATGAGAATCACCAATGGAAGCTACAGTAGTATAGGGCATCCCCAATCATAAAGGAAGCCATTTTGCCAAACAAGAAAAGAGAGATTCAAGGAGGCAACCAAACTTCCAATTATTTGATCAAGTGGGAAGATTAGAACAAGAGAGTGACTCAAATGAATGAGAAAGAGGCATATATCTCAATCCTAATCTACCAAAAGTCCAAAAACTAGCAATTTCTATCTGTTTGGTACCAAACATGGTACTTTTGCATGTCAGGAATCTAGAACAACAAACATGCTCTGATGCCACTAGTTGGGATCTTGCTCCTCAGAAAAAGCACAGTATGATTACCAAATATAAGCAATTGAATATGCGGAAATAACCAGAAACACAAGTAACTAGAATTCACCAATAGCACAGAATATGAGAGACAATACATTATCTTGTATTAACACTAACAGAAAAGAATACAACAAAGAGCCGCCACACTCTTTCACCTTACAGAGATTCGCCACACCTCAAGTGTTCAGTAATTCTTCTCACACACACTCTCCTACACAAAAAACGGTCCCAACAACCAACTCACACACAGAATTGGTGTTCACCTCACCAACCAGTCAGTAATAACCCTGCCGGTACATCAAGCACTCTATAGCACTTCAAGCTGATCTCTCATGAACCTGCAACCTGCAATTCAAAGACCAAACTTACATGTAGATCCCCAATGAGCTTGCAACAACCTGCAACTCACAGATCTTACAACTAGAAGGAACTCTTCCTTTCTATCTCATGCCTTATACAATACATGCCAATGGGTCTATAAATAGATCCCTAACTCAAACAATAACTTAGACTCTTAATTTAGACAATTGTCCTCGCAGCCCAAGACTCTAACTGGTCTCAACATGCAAACTCTTTGTTCACTTAACTAACTGTTCGTGAAACGGGCAGTTCTGAACACACAGGCGACCGACGTCGGTCCCTGCTTGTCTGGTTATGCCGACGTCGGCCGACTTACTGCCGTCGCCGGTGGCCTTCTGCACTGGACTCCGCTGACGTCGGTCCTGCTGCCGACACCGGTTCCTATAGAACTCAGCAACCATCTGTTCCTCAGTTTGCAAAGGTTGAAGCTTTTAGCTCCATAACCTAACAATCTCCCACTTGGAGATAAACAGCTGCAACCTGTACATGTACCTGTACACCGTCTAGTTTGTTACCTTGGCTATGTATCCATCTTCAAAATCACCCTTGAAGACCAACCACCACAAAATCCGTGATGCAAAACCTGTCATCCAAATTACCTACCACATCCGCATCTACAACCATGTAGAAATAACCTTGAACTTGCATAGCATGTGCACCTGCTACTAGTCCCTGTAAGAATCCACTGAACTGACCTCCAATGGTTCTCTCCCGGATTGGCTCCTAACTTATGACAACTCCCACTGCTTGGGAAAACTCAGGTTTAGTACATACCATGCACTCAACCTCATTATGTGAATCAAGACCCCTGTTCTATGAACTGTCTAACCATCGGCGTGCTAACCGGTTTCACACAATCATCTTGAAACAAAGTCAACACATGACCTTCCATGTCTCTAGAACACACTCTTGCCAAAGAATCTTGCTGCTCCCAGATTCTCCATGACAAACACCTGAACTAGCTTTACCTTTAGTTCAGCAATACCTGTATATGTAACCCTGCAACAAGCACATTATATAGAAAATAGGATAGTGTAGCTAATACTATCCAACCTGGTAAAGAGAAACACAATGAACAAACCTCCATTGCCCTGCAGCTAATACAAGATCAAATACCCTGATCTTCCATCTCACGTATCCCTTTCCGCTCTTCTTCATCCTTAACATCCATTCATCTTTCAGTGCTTACTTCCAGCTGGCCACACTACCCAAAACACCTGTTTGGTTCTCCTCCAAGGAATCACATCCTCATTCATGCCTAGCTCCCACTGTTTCCTGGATCTACCTGTTCTGCTTCTTCAATAACTTCCTGGTCCTATGCCATAAGTGAGCAACAAGTAGTGTAAAGAAGGGAAATGACAAATTTAAGAACTTACTTACACCTTCAGTCCTCCATATGAGTGCTTGAGACTCCATGACAGCTTGCTGTCCACCCAAAATTCGTCTCAGTGACCGATGCCGGTCACGTCTCAGTCTACAGCCGACCGATGTCGGTTCCCTGCGACTGCCTCTCTGCCGACGTCGGTTTCCCTGGCCGACGCCGGTCTCTGTCTGCCCCGAGTCGCCGACGTCGGGCTGCACATAGCCGACATCGATCCCTGTCTGGACACCGACGCCAGTTTTCCTGCCGACGTCGGTCTCTGTGTTTTTCTTGTGAGACCTGACTTTTTCCCGCGAGCTCCTTTTGGATCAAACCCTTGTCCAAATCACCCTTGCTCTGCTCAGAATTCCTCTGCATCTTGTGCTGAACTCTGTCCGTCACTTTCTCCTTGAAAACCAAGGCTTTCCTGTTCTTGTCAGTAACATCAGATTCCTCAAGAAATCTCACCTTCTTCTTCTGCATACAGAAATCACTATCCATGCCTTCCAAATCTGAAAGCATATCCTTTGACTCAAGAACCAGCATCTCCTTCATATCTATGTGACCAAGCCTATCAAGCCACATCTCTGAATCTACAACTAAAGTAGATAACCCAGAAAGAGAATCAGTAAAACAAGTAGATAGATAAAGCGTACCTACTTTCTTACCTCTAGCTATAACAAGTGTACCCTTGGTAACCTTCCAAGAGTCCGCTGTGAGAGTTACTGTGCAACCCTCTTCACCCAAACTTCTAACAGAAATCAGATTCCGCTTCAGAACTGGGACGTGCATGACCTCCTTTAACACCCATGTGTTACCTGTCTGCAGTTTCAGCTTCACTTTGCCTTTGCCAACAATCTGACAAGACTTACCATCCCCTACACAAATTTCTCCAAAATCTCCCTGGACATACTCATGAAAAAATTCCCTATGTGGGGATGCATGAAAAGAGGCACCAGAATCTAATACCCAAGATTCTACTTTATCCAAAGAACATACCAGAGCATCCTGTGCAATGTAACCTGCAGCATCTGCTTCTTCTTCATGTTCTTCATGCTGATCTGTACCCGATCTACAATCTCTCTTTAAGTGCCCTTGCTTTCCACATTTCCAGCAGGTTATTCTGCCATACCTGGACTTGGATCTCTTGCCCGTCTTCGACCTTGATCTCCCACGCTCTATCTTCTCTCTTGGCCTTCCTCTTCCTTCAACACTCAAAGCATCTCTAGATGATTCACCTGTGCTTTTCCTGCGTATCTCTTCGTTCAAGATTACACTCACAATATCATCCACTTTTAAGACTTTTGAAGGAGACACAGTATTAGAAACTGCCATTACCAAACCTTCCCAACTTTCAGGTAATGAACACAAGATTAAGAGAGCTCTTATTTCATCATCAAATACAATATTGACTGAACTTAACTGGTTTACTAAACCATGGAAATCACTAAGATGGCTATGAACAGATCCACCTTCCAACATTTGCAAATTAAATAAACGCTTCATAAGAAATACCTTATTCGAAGCTGAGGGTTTTTCATATAAATTTGCCAAAGATTCCATCAACTCCACCGTTGTCTTACATTGTGATAAGCTGGAAATCACAGATGATGCAAGACTCAATCTAACAGATCCCAGAGCCTTCCGATCAAGAACCTCCCATTCTTCATCTTTCATATCCAAGGGTTTGCTAGCAACCCCACCCAACGGTAAGTACAAATCTTTCTGATACAGATAGTCCTCAATCTGCATCTTCCATAATTGGTAGTTCTTGCCATTGAACTTCTCCATTCGTAGTTGACTACTTTCTGTCATTGCTCAACTCCCACTCAAACAGAAACCCTGTGAGTAACCTGTAATCAAAACACACTACCCAGATCTACACCAATCTGTTAGTATCCCAACCAAAAGCTCTGATACCAATTGTTGGTATCAAGCTTAAGAACCTACAACCAAGGCTCTGATACCAGTTGTCAGGAATCTAGAACAACAAACATGCTCTGATGCCACTAGTTGGGATCTTGCTCCTCAGAAAAAGCACAGTATGATTACCAAATATAAGCAATTGAATATGCGGAAATAACCAGAAACACAAGTAACTAGAATTCACCAATAGCACAGAATATGAGAGACAATACACTATCTTGTATTAACACTAACAGAAAAGAATACAACAAAGAGCCGCCACACTCTTTCACCTTACAGAGATTCGCCACACCTCAAGTGTTCAGTAATTCTTCTCACACACACTCTCCTACACAAAAAACGGTCCCAACAACCAACTCACACACAGAATTGGTGTTCACCTCACCAACCAGTCAGTAATAACCCTGCCGGTACATCAAGCACTCTATAGCACTTCAAGCTGATCTCTCATGAACCTGCAACCTGCAATTCAAAGACCAAACTTACATGTAGATCCCCAATGAGCTTGCAACAACCTGCAACTCACAGATCTTACAACTAGAAGGAACTCTTCCTTTCTATCTCATGCCTTATACAATACATGCCAATGGGTCTATAAATAGATCCCTAACTCAAACAATAACTTAGACTCTTAATTTAGACAATTGTCCTCGCAGCCCAAGACTCTAACTGGTCTCAACATGCAAACTCTTTGTTCACTTAACTAACTATCCGTGAAACGGGCAGTTCTGAACACACAGGCGACCGACGTCGGTTCCTGCTTGTCTGGTTATGCCGACGTCGGCCGACTTACTGTCGTCGCCGGTGGCCTTCTGCACTGGACTCCGCCGACGTCGGTCCTGCTGCCGACGCCGGTTCCTGTAGAACTCAGCAACCATCTGTTCCTCAGTTTGCAAAGGTTGAAGCTTTTAGCTCCACAACCTAACATTGCATGCATTTTACCCAGGTCATAGCCTAAGACATAAATTTTATGAAGGAAACATGTAGCCTAGGACATGGGTTTCCTCCCTAATTTATGTCCTAGGTCAAAATGCCATCTAAGGTGGTCAATGAGCTTTTGAAAGGGCCCTGGGGGGTGCCTAGAGAGCCTGTCTAACATGCAAAAGAGCTAAGATGGACTAGGGATGTATAGGGGATGAGGATATCATGTGGGAGAGGTCCAAGTGATCAACCTATAACTCTAAGAAAGATAACCAGGGTTGATAATTTGCACATGATTTGATGTGTAATCATAAGAATGAGTAGGGTCATGGGAAGTACGATTACATATGCCCCTAAAGTATGAGCAGTCGATGTTCAAATGAACAAAAAGTGTTTTGAAGTATCTAGAATCCATAATAAAGTAAAGGAAATCAAGAACTAAAGAGATAAAATAAAACATTACCTACACTTACTAGATAAGGATGGTGTCATAAGAAGTTGATGTTGTGATCCACAAGTGAGAGTGTAAATGTTGTAGAATCCAAAATCCAACTCTAGCTCTAGATCTTGCAAGGAAGGGACACAAGTGACATCAAATCAAATCATACTATCCAAAATGACATTCACCAAGGTGTCAACACTAGTGTTTTCCCTATAAGGGATATGGGTGAAATAGACATCCTTAAAGAAAGGGATGAAATCATACATCACCTCGAAGAGGGGGAACAACTCATAGCTAAGGATGACTCAGACACTGGTGAGTTGAGAAATGGCTAATAGTGAGTCAGAGAATAACTACACATAACACGTGCCTAACTCATGAGTATCGATCAAAGTGCCAATGATTTCATGATACTCGATGGCATTATTTATCTCACTGATCAAGAAATGACCAACTTTAACAAGCTCATGGCCCTACAAATCATCAATAACCCAAGCCACAACTATAAGTCTTGGGTTACCTTGAATACTGCCATCTATATGAATCACCACTGAGAGGTGCACCATGATGGGGGTTAAGGATGCAGATTTGGTAACTATAGAAAGGTTTTCTCAATGTAGAGTGAAGTAAGTGAGTTGCACAAGGGAGTTAAAAAATGCAACCAATCCACAACCAAAGTGGTTGACCAACACCAATCATGGGAAGAGGTAACTAGGTAAAGTGGGGGAAAGTTTGGAGAAGATGAAGACCAATCAACAAGACCAGAGTAACTCTCAAACTACCATAGCCAACTAACACCATCAACCTACAACCATGATGAAAAAAGAGAGAGGGAGTTAGAATTGATTGACTACATGCAAGCAAAGAAATTACTAACTAAAAGAAGTATAAAAAGTAACTTCTATCCTTGGGTGCCCATGAAATGTGATATAGGGCCGAGAGATCAATGGGGAACCAAAAGGTGTCTTGGAGACCAAAATAGGGATAAAGTAGGCCAAAGAAGACTTGGATTAAAAAGTGGAGGCTATCAATCCACTTAGAATGTGCCCAACCCCCCTAAGATGGAGATCTTGTAGTCTGAAACACAAGAAAGGGCCCATAAGGTGCATCTGGCACAGTTGGCATGGTCTTCATAGGCCAGAGGACCTAAGGGTCAAAGAGATAGGAATGGTCTTAAAATAGACCCAAGGAGGATACAAAGAGAGAAACAAACTTTACCATTGCATCCAAAATGGGCCAAAACCTCTAAGATGAAGGTTCTGGGGTTTTGGGAGCAAAAATAGAGCCAAATAGAGGCCTAAAAAGGGTAAAAAGAAGGCTATTGGCCCAAGCCATGACCTACCTGGGTAAACCCATGGCCTGAACCACTACCAAGCTAAAAACATTTTGGCTTGGCCCACTACCAGGCTTTGGTTTAGCCTAGAAAGTCATGGACTGGGCTAGAAAGGGCCAAAACCAAGCCTGAAGAGCATAGAAACACCCAAAACTAGCCTAGAAAGGAAAAGAAAGGGGGGAGACAAGAAAATAATATTTGTCAGCATGTTGAAACATAGTTTTCTTATCTCACTATGAGCATAACTAATCTAGGGTCACATTTTATCTCTCGTGTAGATGCGATAAAGAGTCAGAGTGCTAGAGGCAAGAAAGGCATCTCAACTAGTAGAGCCACCACCACTAGGCGGCTAACCATGAGAGAATGACTCAATACCAACCATAGTGAGAGGTGAGGAGGGGTGGTAGGAGGCCCATGATAGATGAAGACCAGCTAAGGAAGGCTGTAAAAAGTCACAAGCAACCATAACCACTAATTTATACCACCTACATGCACTACAACAAAGGAGAGAGGGAGTCGATGAAGGGCTAGCTACTAGCAAGCAATAGCCCGACCAACTAAAAGAAGAAAAAGACTCTTCTTCTATCCCAAGGTGAATCTAAGTAGGAGTACACAAGCCAAATAGCTAAGGAGACCTAATAGGGTCTGATGATGGATGCCACGAGAGGGGAAATCCACTAAATAGGGGCTTGAGAAGGGTGTTATACAAAGCTTTGAGGCTCACTAAAGAACCACATCCCCAAGCCCAGGCCTTCCCCTGAGGGCAGGCTACCACTTCTCCCTAACTAGAGTCATACACTCAAGGTAGGCCACTATTTAGCCTACAAAGAGGCCAATCAATATGTAAAAGGTGGGAAGAAAGAGATGGAGCATCCATTTCCTTAGGTTCATCAGTTATGACCTAAAACATAGGAGTGCTAAAAGTGGGGTCATTATTGGTGAATGAAACCTTTGACCCTGAACAAGTAAGAGGATGGTAATGCATAGGATGCATGCAAATGAGCTTCTTGTAAGCTCTCCTCTCATTGATTAAGTTGGGTGTTATACCATGGATGGAATAACACTCATAATCAGACTTAGCTACTCTAATGGCCTCAACAAGAGACACATTGAGAGAGCCAATAGTCTGATGAGAAAAGTGGGTGCAAGGGGAACTCAATGTCTAGGGAGATGTTTAGGAAGAATTTTTTGAAAATATATGAGCTATCCTAGCATCATATAGTGGAAGAGAGAGTCGGTTGATGCATGCCAAACTATGGAGTGAACGCTACTAAGTACTCAGTCAAATCACAATGTTCATCCTTTAAAAAATGAGATTCAAACATAGGGTGTGTGTGAGAATCCATAGAACCCCATGAAGAGATATTCAATGCCTCCCCTAAGGGTTTTGTCTTTGTATAAAATAATGCCCATGGATCTAGGTTAGCCTCCATAGTGTGAACCTCACCTTCATGAGCAAATTGCACCATATGAAATGTGGTCAATATGATAGCATGTATGTCAGTAGTCTAATGATGGCCAAGAATCATGTTGTATAAAAGATTGAGATCTAACACACAAAACTCAATTTGGACCACCTTAGGACCAAACTTGACGTGGAGCTTCACATTTCCCACTGGCATAACTATGTCATTATTTAAACCAACACACCTATGGCAAGAATTAGAAAGCTTCTTCTAGTTAATCCCAAGCTCATCAAATACATGCAAAGGCATGATATTCAATGTAGCTCTTCCATCGATGATCCACCAATTAACATGGTAATCATCAATAGAAGTATCGATGTAGAGAGGGAACAAATCCCTCTTTGTCAGAATCAAGGCATATGGTAAGGAGGCTCGGTCAAAAGATAGAATAGGTAGATAAGGCTACTCAAGTGTATCAAAGTTAAACAACACTCTAATATCATCCTATAATAGATCCTCATGAGAGAGACCAAGCTCATAAAAAATGAGGACCCTTTGCTCAAGACAAAGATGAAGTAGGTCCCAAATGGAGATCCTAGCTGAGAGGCCTTATAACTCCTCTATGACAGAGTAAGTATGATATATAGCTTGGGGATGGATATTGCACTGAAAGTAAAACCTAACTTTTGGATTTCCTACCCTTGTGGGATGGATATGAGGCCCATCACCATTAGTCTCTCTAGCAAGGTTGGTGACTCTACCTAAGCATGTGTTGACAAAACACTCATAACCAATAGGAGTGATATCAATAGCATTAATGACCTTGCCACTCTCATGTTTGGATTTCCCTCTCAAGTTATCCTGAGAAGAGGAGTCAAAAGAGGGGAAGAGTTAGAAGGAGAACATGGGGCCTTAGCTTTTTATTTCTTCTTATTCTTCTCCTTGTCATGGTCTAGTAGAGGCTCCTTAAATACATCTAACTTGTGGTTGGGTTATACAAGAGGAGAACTCTAAGATTGAGGTGAGTCTTGCCCACTAGAATTTTGGGTGGCATAATCAACATCATCATGCCCCTTCATCTGATTGTAATTGTAAAACTTGGTAGGGTCATAAGTAAACACCATTTGTTATTTTGTTATACCAAATTCAAAAACCTTCTTGTTAGTTAGTTTATTTCTCATGGCATTCACCTCATGGCTTTCCTTCTTGTCCTTCTTCTCAAGAGGAGAATCAGTGACATCATCATCGATCACGTTGTGGTTATGATGACATGATGAGGATGACTTTTAGGAAGGCACAGTTTGCATGCCCATACACACCTAAATACTTCAATCTTCAGACACTTATTAACAACTTCATCATAAGAGGTGGGCTCACGCTTGAAGACCTCAAGGTGAACCTCCTGCCTTAATACTCACATGAACATATCATAAATCTAGTCATCTGAGAACCTAGTTCTACATGTATGAATAGTTGAATGCCATATATGCATAAAATCAAAGTTCAACTCAGATTTAGCCTATGTCATGGAGGTGAGTGACTGGATGCTGAGGCTAAAAGGTCTAAAAATATTGAAATATTGGAGGAAATCATCTAGAAGGAGATGAAAACTAGAGAGAAAATCTATAGGTAGATTCTAAAATGAGATAAGAGTTTCAACTTGCAGAGAATGAGTAAAGAGCTTCAACAACATGCCTTCATCATGTTCCCAATCCATACACACCATCATGAATACCATAATATACTCCATAAGATTGTAGTCCTGAATCCCATTGAACTTTGGCAATTCAAGGATAGGAGTAGGAAGGAGAACAGCATACACCCAAGGGGATAGAGGATTCTGATAGAGATCCTCATAGGCAAAATTGATAACTGGTTAGTGATGAGCTCCAGGAGAGGGCTCATGATGGTATTAATATTGCTTATGCCCATAGACATCATCATAAACATGATCATGAATATCATGATACCGAAGTGGATCCTAATAAGGAGGCCAATTATAGTGGAAATCATCTCTACCATGAGGTGGGTAATGGCCATGGGAAGTGTGACGGCCCCATGGGGATGATGAGAAGATGTGGCATACTCAGGGAAGTAGTCATGATGACCAAAATCTCCCTATTGTTGTTTATGTGCCATCAAAAAAGGGTCAATCGGTGGCAACTAATGCTCCTTATATGCATCCCATGGATCTCTAATCTATAAGTGGTGATTAAAATTAGATGCTCATCATAAACTCTAAAGGAAGTGCCAGGAGGATGGGAAGAACCCTCATGACAAAGATACCTTCCTGAGTGGGAATACCTATGATCAACAACATGAATATACAATTATTCTTGTTGTAAAGTCTCTTTTTAGAGAGAGGTGGGGAACTCACATGAAAATTGGTCGAGGCACTCGACACTAAATAGGTAAAACCTCTATCTCTAAAGGATGCACGTCATCAACCCTTAGGGGAGAAGGATGCACTTTATTCACCGAAAGGCATCTATGGAAATAATCTATGATTACACATAACTCATTAGGCCCTAGCCATGTAAGAGGATCCTAATCACCTCAAATGGGTGAATGATAATCAAGCTCAAGTCTCAAGGAGGTATCCTCGGATGAATAATGCTTAGACTTGTGGGAAGATGAGCGAGCCTGATGGTTATGGATTTGCCAATCTTGTTCCCTATGGAACATGAGATGGTCAAGGTCACTATGCTAGGTTGAGATAACCTCCTAGGTCCTATGGTGTCTATGGTATTCCATTGCATCCTTAGCTTATTCATGAGTGAGCTTAGGAACAAGACCCTGAATCTGATAGAATTGGCATCCCAAGGGTGGGAGGTTGGTCATGGATGCAATGAAATAAGAGCAACATGGGAGATAATATAAAAGGCAACCAGTCAAAGAACCAACAAGGAGGACATAAAAACAAAAGCAAGATCACACGACTAGAGGGAGAGCCAAAACACAATTAAAAGCAAAACCTTGTAGCTATCAGAGGGGGATTGGCTAAAAGAGTTCTAAAGAGGATATAACTAATGTGAAACCATATGTGAGGTCCCACCTATTAGGATCTTGCTCCCCAATAAGAGCACATATGATTACCTCTTGTATTAGCAACTAAACACGGAATTTAACCATAACCAATAAGTAACTAGAAATATGAAACAACATAGGAATATGAGAGACAATACACAATTGTATTAATAATCACTCAGAAGAAAATACAATAAAGAAGATGCCACTTCTTCTTCCACCTCAAAGGCTCACCACACCTCAAGACCTTCTTTGCATGCAAACTGCATGTTCACACACAAGTTGCCGACGCCGGCTCCTCCATGACCGATGTCGGCCGACTCATAACCGATGTCGATTGCTTTTGCACTGCTATCTGACCGACGTCAGTTGATCAGACCAATGTCGGTTGCCCTGCAATAGATCTCATGTGATTTCGAACACTGTTCTAAGCTAAGGTTGAACTATCCAGCCCTTGGTGTGCTTTTCGATTCTACATCCTGCATCTTGAACCCCACCAACACCATCTTCACATCAGCTCCCACTGGAGACCAAATCTCCATGCCTCTTATGCCAAAGAATTTCGCTACTCCAAATTCTTCCTGACATACCTCTGAACTAACCTTACCCTTAGCTCAGTGAATCCCTGTATGTACAAACCTGCTAGCAAATCAACCACATACAGTAACTAGATAATGTTGTGACCATCATCCACCTGGTAAGACAAACATAATAGTTACACTGACATTGACTAAAGCCATGCTTAGTCATCCACCTATCAAACCTGTACCACTGTCCTGCAGCTTCCTCAAGACCATATACCTTGGCCTTCCATCTGACGTATCCATCCACTCTCTTCTTCAACTTGGGAATCCATCCATCTCTCAGTGCTTTCTTCTAGCTGACAACTCCACCAATAAATACCTATTTGGTTCTTCTCCAAGGACTCACTACTCATCCATGCCAAGCTCCCACTGTATCTAGATTCTACCTACATTACCTCTTCACATCTTCCTGGTTCTTGACCATCAATAAGCAATATAAAGAAGGTGAACAACGAATATGAGGTTCACTTACCCTTTTTGACCTCCATATGGGCGTTTGAGACTTGTTGACAGCTTGCTGTCTGCCCAACATCTGTACCAATGATCGATCTTGGCCATCTCCCAGTCTACATCCCACCAATGTCAGTTCCCTGCACTGACCCTGACTACCGACGTTGTTTCCCTAGCCGATGCCAGTATCCCTTTTGTCGATGTTGGTTCCTGTATGATCGACGTCGATTCTTGCTGCCTGACACCACCAACTCTACTGATCTACACATGACCGATGTCGGTGCCTGTCTGTTCAACGTCGATTCCTCCTGACCGATGCTGGTACCTGTGTTTGCTTGTGAGTGATTACTTTTCACCCGTGAGCTCCTTTTGGGTCATAACCCTGTTAAAATTAACACAGCCCTACTCAAAATAATTCAGTCTACTCACCTGATCTCTATCCGTTATCTCCTCCATGAAAACCAAGGCTTTCCAGTTCTTTAGCTTGTCAAAGACATCTGACCTCTGCCTAAAAACATGAATTCTCCTCCTACATATGTGACCAAGCCTACGAAGCCACATCTCTACAACAGAAGGTGAATCAATAATATAAGTAGATAGATAAAGGATACCTACTTTCTTACCACCATCTAATTCAAGTGCATCTGCTGTGAGAGTTACTGTGCATCTCCCATCACCCAAATTTCCTAAAGAAATTAGACTCATCTCCAAGACTGGTACTTGCATGACCTTCTTCAACACCTGTGTGTTATTCGTCTGCAATTTCAGCTTCACTTCCCCTTCGTCAATAATCTGACAAGGCTCACCAACCCCTAAATAAATCTCTCCAAAGTCTCCAAAGACATACCCATGAAAAGATGCTCTATTTTGGGCTGCATGGAAAGAGGTGAAAGAATCTATAATCAAAGATTCTACTTTATCAAGAGCAACCTGTGCAACGACCCCTGCAACATCTGCTTCTACACGCTAATCTTCTACCGACCAACAATCTCCCTTTACCTGCTCTTTCTTTCCATCAATCAGACCATTCATGTTATTCAGTTTCTCCATTCGTAGCTTACTTTATTCTGCCATTGCTATACTCCCACTCAATCTGAAACCCCTGCGAGTGACCTGTAATCAAAAAACACTACCAGATCTGAACCACCTGTTAGTTAACCCAACCAAAAGCTCTGATACCACTTGTTGGTATCAGTGCTTGAACCTACAACCAGGCTCTGATACCACTTGTCAGGATCTTGCTCCCCAATAAGAGCACATATGATTACCTCTTGTATTAGCAACTAAACACAGAATTTAACCAGAATCAATAAGTAACTAGAAATATGAAACAACACAGGAATATGAGAGACAATACACAATTGTATTAATAATCACTCAGAAGAAAATACAATAAAGAAGATGCCACTTCTTCTTCCACCTCAAAGGCTCACCACACCTCAAGACCTTCTTCCCTCTCTCTCTCGGTCCCAACAATCAACTCCAATATAGAATTGATGTTCACCTCCACCAGTCAGTAACACGCTGCCAGTACACCAAGCACACAACCGTACTCCAAGTAGATCCCCTGCTCTATGTTGCTACCTGTAAATCACTAGACCTTACTCACCATTGTAGATCTCTTAAAGAAGCCATGCACACCTGCTGACCAAGATCATACATACGAAGAACCCTTCTGATTCTCCAAACCAACACCCACACTTGGTATTGTGGAACTAGGAGGAACTACTCTAGCTCTCTCTACAAGCCCAATGGCTTTCTAGCACACTTTACAATACAACATATGAGTCTATTATATAGATCTCATACTTAAAATAATTAGAAGCGCAACTCAAGACTACAACTAGCCTTTAACATGCAAACTAACAGTCCAAAAATAGACTCTCCAGAATTCGCATGCAAACTGCATGTTCACACACAGGTTGCCGATGTCGGCTCCTCCATGACCGATGTCGGCCAACTCATAACCGACGTCGATTACTTTTGAACTGTTGTATGACCGACGTCGATTGCCTTGCAACTCGTTCTGCAACTCTTCGCAACCTTCGCCCTCCGTAACTCCTCTTGTTTGTATCCTGGTGAAGCTTTTAGCTGCACAACCTAACACCACTGAGCGTTCCAAAATGTAGCTCCATGAATTTAAACAAAACTAGTAGTGTTTGGTAGGGTTCTAAATCAAACCACTAAGAGGCTAAAAGGCTCAGAGGTTCTATGGGCTATAGGAGGTCTATAATGGCTATCTAGTTTGTTGACTTGCACCAGACTATAGATAAACTTCCAAACTAGGTTGGGGCTAGTACAACTGAGTGCAAAAAGTATGCAAGAAACTCTATTGGGTCCAACCATAGTAAATCGAGTAGCTAAAACTATACTATGGATTGCATAAATGATATGAAAGCAACAATACTGAATGAAATGAGATAACCAACGAAATGTAAATCTAACAATTAAGGCACTTTGAGGCAGAATGAAAGACATTTTGTGAAACAAATATGTTTTCAAATAAGGTTTCAAGAGCATGCATATTCTATATTTGAGCTATCCTTTCAAAGCAACACTACTATTTTCTAATCATGTAATGTTCTAATTTAGCAAGAGATGGAGAGAATGTTTGAGCAAGTTTTCTAGTGTGTTTTTCACATGTATATCTCTACTAGGAAATAAGAAAGGGTTCTAAAGAGACCAATGGCATACAACAAATGAATATTTCAAGCAATGAAATTATTCTTCAAACATATACAAATGCAATAAACTTTGTAAGATACTCTAAGTAATATACAAAACAACTATTTTACTAAAATAGTTCAAACCCTAACTTATACACTACACAAAGGAGTTTCACTTTACAAATAAAAGTGCCCTCAGATCAAGCTCAAAAATGAAGTTTAGATGTTCTACCAACTAGGAATCCAAGCTAGGAAGCAATGTAGGAGGAAGACCAAGCTAGGTGCAAGTTGAAGTCTAAACCAAGAGCTAAAAGTTATGGAGGAGGTGAAGGAGAAGCCACCAATATATGGTAGAGCCAATGCAAGGAGCACAAAAAATGTGCAATGGAGTCTTGAGGGAACAAAGATCAACCCAAAAGCTTTAGGAACACTATCAATAGAAATGAGAATCACCAATAAAAGCTGTAACAGTATAGGGCATCCCTAATCACAAAAGTGGCTATTGTGTCAAGCAAGAATCAAGAGAGATTCAAGGAGGAAACTAAACTTCCAATGATTTGATCAAGTGGGAAGATCATATCAAGAGAGTGACTCAAATGAGTGAGAAATAGGTATATATCTCAACCCTAATCTACCAAAAGACCAAAAACTAGCCGTTTTTAGCTGTTTGGTACCAAATAAGGCACTTTTGCATGCATTATGCACATGTCATAGCCTAGGCCATAGGTTTTATGAAGGAAAAATGTGGTCTAGGCTACGAATTTCCTCCCTAAGCCACAACCTAGGTCCAAACTCCACCTAGGGTGGTCAATGAGCTCCCGAAAGGGCCCCTTCCAAGAGAGCTCGTCTAGCATGCAAAAGAACTAAGATGGAGTAGGGATGTATAGGGGATGAGAATATCATGCAGGAGAGGTCCAAATGAGTGGCTTACGACTCTAATCAGGATAACCAAGGTTGATAGTCTTCATGTGAGCTGATGTGTAATCATAGGTAGGAGTAGGGTCACAAGAAGTATGACTACAACCCCTAGAATTATAAGAATGCAATCCTCCCAATCATCTCTCTAGACATTGAATTTTTTTGTTAACATCTTGCCCATAACTTTATTATATGCTTCTACCTATCCATTAGCCTATGGAGGTAAGCCATGCTTTTATGTTATGATATCATGTACTCTTTAGTGAGATTCTTAATAGTATTATTGAGAAAGTGTGTTCCTCTATCACTTACCAGCTTAATTAGGCATCTAAACCTCATGTTAATGTTTTCATATAAAAACTTGGCAACATCTTTCACATAATAGTTTAGAGTGGCAACAACTTCCACCCATTTTAGGAAATAGTCAATCATAGTGATAATGTATCTGGCATGACTGCACTTACTTGAGGGAGCTATAGGTCTGACAAAATCAATTCCCCATTGTTCAAAAGGTTGTTCTACAAGCATAAGAAACCAAAGGCATTTTGTCTCATTGATGAGGCTTACCCATTCTTTAATAGATGTTGTAGTGTTTATCACTTATGTGTGCATCCTAAAAAAGCATAGACCACTACAGAGCAGTCTAAGTATTTTCCTAGTAGTGGCATCTCTTATGAAGTGTCCTCCTACAATCCCTCGGTGAGATTCTTGAAGAAGTTATGGTCACTCATGTTCTATATCTAACCTACACAATACATCATCATTACTTAGCTTATATAAGAATCCATTACTAAGACTATATGGCATAGCTCTAGTAACCATCTATTTATTATCCCTCTCTATATAAAGTGTAGGAAAAGTTCCTTGTTCTCAAAATTTTGCAATGTCCTCCATGTTATCAATAATTGCAATAGTCCTAAATAAATGGGCATTAGGGGATTCATCTTCGAGTTCATTTGATACCTCTTTGTTGTGAATTTAGTTGAGATGATTCAAACCCACATTCTTCCATCTTGGTTTCACATTGATCCAGAATTAGAATTCCTAAAAAATTATCAATTACCCTTAGATCCATCCCCCCAGCATTGGTTTATTAACTAGGTACACAATGGATGGTGGTCCATGAAGAAATCAAAAGGAGTATCTAATAAGTAATGCCTAAACTTTTGAAATTCAAACACCATGGTGAGTAATTCTCTCTCAGTGGTTGTGTAATTATTTTTTGCAGTTGAGAGTTTCCTACTTACAAAATGTATCAGGTGGTCTAACCTACCTTTGCCTGGCTATGCTAAAATATCTCATATTGTAGTGCCTAAAGCATCTATATGTACATGGATTGGCTTCTTCCAGTCAAGAAATACCAAGATAGGTATTTTTACCAACCTCTATTTTAACTTGATAAATGTTGTTTGACACTATAGTGTCCATTTGAATTTGGTGTCTTTGCATAATAGCTTCTCTATGAATGTTGATATAGTTGCATATCCTTTTATGAAATTCTTATAATATCCACTATGACCCAGAAAGGTGTGCACTTTGATTGAGTTGGTAGGAGGTGGCATTCCTACTATAACAACAAATTTAGTTGGATCGACCAAAATTTTGTTGTTGCACATCACATGACCTAGCAAGACACCAAAAGGAGAAAAGAATAGACACTTATTTAAATTTAAGGTGATGCACAAACCCTGACATCACTCTAGCATCAATATTAGCTTTAACAAGTGCTTATTAAATAGAGAGAAGACTGACCAATCATCTAGATAGACCTCTAGGAAATCATGAATGAAGTCTTTCAATGTATTTACCACAGCTATATAAAATATATCAGGTGCATTCTTTAAGCTAAATGGCATTACCTTTTATGAAAATGATCCCCATTTAGTAGTGAAGGTGGTCTTGGCTTGATCCTCTTTAGCAATCAGAATTTGGTGATACCCACTAAAACCATCTACAAAGGAATATACCTCATGCCTAGCCATGGATTCAAGCACTTCATCAATAAAATGGATATGAAATGGATCATTGACACAAGCATCGTTGAGTGCGTGGTAATCTCCACACACCTATATTTATCCTATCTTCTTAGGTTACACCACTATGGGACTCACCCATTTTACTTGTTCAACTAGATAAATAATTCCATCTTTTTGCATTTGATCCAGTTCAACCTTTGCTTTAGTTTTCATATTAGGATTGAGCCTGCAAGGTCACTTTTTAATTGGGTACACAAATTCTTTTATATTGACATGCATTTCTCCTAGAGATGGATCTACACCTTTGATCTCTGAGAATTTTCTTGGAAACACATCATGGTAATCTCTTAACAGGTATAGGGCTTTAGAAATCTGTTCTTATCCCCAATAATCTTCCACTATTGTAATCTTAGGGGCCATTTCTATCCCAATATTTCCTTGAGTCTTTCGTAATGGTTCCTGATATATTTTGCCTAATCCACTAGGCATACTATCTTGTAAAATGTGTTTCCCTTCACATTGTAGAATGCCAATATTACGTAGTTTCTCCTTTTCTACTTACTTTTTTATTTGCACTAGTTTAGAATCCCCTTCACACGTTCAAATAATAGTTCTAAATCAAGATCCCCATCACTATCACTATCACTAGATTCTATTAGATCATTATTTATTCTATCACAAATGAACCTAGAGCTATTATTTTTTATTGGATTTTTAATTGCGCAGTGCGAGATGTACTTCATGTGTAACTTCCTGATGAGAGGATGACTCAACAACATTTTTTAAATCCTCTACATGTCCATGACATAGATTTTTTTTAATATATTTCAAGGCATTATGTACTAATGGATTATCATCTTTAAACACAAAAGTTTTCATGAAATCCTATTAAAGTTGTACGCAGTGTTTAGTTTCCCTTCTACACTCTTGATGCATGTACCAAGTTGTTGGAAGAGGTGCAAAAGTATGACTACATATGTTCACCCAATATCAAGGCTCTACTCTTTGTGTAGTCCATATATTTATGCATTGATGGATGTGCAGTCCTGGGAATTGACCCTCTAAAAAAAAAGGCCATTCTACTTTAATATTAGCTGGTAGCTAAAACCTTAAACGTAATATTTCATAGACATCCTCCCAATGAGTTTTTGTGTTTCTATGCACATCCCACCATGCCATAGTAGTTCCTTTTAGCATATAACTGGCTGTGCTAACTCGTTATTCTACCTCTAGTACATGGTGTTCAAGCCTAAATACAAATGGATTGAGATACTCTATCACAAAATATTAAGGTATTTGGTGATCTACAATGAACATCATGTGCAGAGGTCATAAATCATGACCTTTATAAGACTAATTCAAGATGTGTTCTTCTGATTCACCACTTATGGATGATACAAAATCTTAGGGTAAAATTCCTTTAGGGGTAGGTTTAGTTTAATCCCTCATAGTTACAATATTATTATACAAAAAATCTACCTCAAATCTTATCAATGAATGTACTAAAGGAAAAGCATATTCTTCAATTTGATCCTATCTAACTGGTGATTTGTTATAATGGGTTTGAATACCAGCAGTTGTTCTTATTGCACAATATTAGGCTTCCACTTTTGACATTCTATAGTTTGCACCCCATTTTGTCTTTCATATGTCCCCACCTTAAACCAACCATTATCCCCACAAGCTTAAAGAGACTCTAGCTCTTTAGGAATGATATATGGCTTTTATTTAGACTTATTTAAAGGTATGACTACTATTTTATCTTCCTGATGCACTTCTAACTGATTATGTATAGTATTAATAGTCATTTGGCCATCATAGGCCCATTTATTACCAATTAAGGTAGAGTAATGGGTCTCTATTATCTTCATGTCAATGACCTTGAAGTCCCCTTGCAGGCTAATTTTAGCCACTTTAATTTCAACATCTTCTAATCAGCCAATGGGTTCAACTCTACCATAATCCGTTAAGCTTAATGTTATTAGACTGTAACTCAGAGTTGGTCGACTAATAGATTCCCATGTTGAATGAGGAATCATATTGATGGTACTACCAAATTCAAATATTGCATTTGGAATTTCATATCCAACCAACTCAATGTCTAGTCATGAATCCACATCCCAAGGCTTCTTGGTCTTGACATACCAAACTATTTTATCATCTCGTTGTCCACACTACACACACTCTAGAAGATTGTGAAGGAGGTTCATGATATTCTGAGATATATCCTCATTACATAATGTACTAAGTATTTTCATTAGATCCGTAAAAGTGGTCACAACACCTTCTTATCGCATTATTCAAATAATTTTTCCATACATTTGAGCATCAATAACAATGTTATCCTCATCAAAAACTAGTTTCTATTGTATTCCTTGTAATACCTACACAACTTGATACATTAAATTTTTTTTGTTACAGGTTTAGGATATTTATTCTATTACACTTTTATAATACCTTGATCTTGATGCATCTCTAATGGAGGTAAAACTTATCCAAATATCTATTTCCTTGTGATGGCCTGTAAAAATGTATTTTCCTTTGGTTATGTATTAATCATGTTTACATTGCGCACTAGCTTATCCTTTCTTTATTTTCCCAGAACAAGGTAGTCTTCCATTTGATGTTGACCTTAGAAATTTTTAAAATACACAATAAACTTTTCTTTAAGGATTTATGGCATAGTTCCTTGCATAATGATTATATGTTCCACATAGATAACATTGCATGGGAGGTTGAGTTTGTCGATTATCTTTATTGTGACCTCCTTAATAACCACCATGATTTCCTCCCCTATATCCTCCTATGTAGCCTCCTCTATTATATTGATAACCACATCCTTGGGATTATTGTCCATTATATCCTCCCTGTTGATTCTTCTATGCATCATATCCCCCATACGGATGTTGAGGAGAACTTAGAGTCCATGTTGCTTGTTGTTGTTGAAGATTTGTGTTGTTTCATGGTTGTACATATTGACCAAAATATTGATATGAGGGAGATGACATATTATTCCATATTACTAGGCCCTATGGATGGTACAATGGTGATTAAGTCATCTATTATTATGGTGATGGAGGCACTCATCATGGACTACCTTGAGTTACATTTGTCATCTCCACATCTTGTCTTGGGATTTCTTGCTTTGTAGTGGGTATTTTTTGGGCCACAACTATGAATATTTTAATTTTTATATCTTACTTTAACTCTTGCAATGCATGGAAAATCATATCATCATGATTTTTAGATTTTCAAAAATTACAATACATGTTATGTGATTTTTGAATGTATTACTGGAGGAGATGGCGCTTGGATGTAGGATGTCCAACTACCTTACAAATTTAAAAAAATTATATTTTAATTGTCAGGAAGTCATTCCTATGATATCCCTCATGGCCACACTCTACGCACCATAAGCCTAATTTAGGCTTATCATTTTCATGCATCTTATTCATCCTCCTCATAAAAGCATCTAACTTAGCTTCTACTTTTGATCCTACCGAGGGAAGATTTGCATAGTCTTCTATCTATTCAACTCTGATGGCAACAGATTGAGCATCAGCCTTGGTGGATAATTGGTTTGTGCAATATCAAACCTTATTCTTGGTTATAATCCCTCTACAAACCAAACATCCTTATCTTTATCTATTAGGATAAAATTGACTTTATTCATCGCATTGGAGAACCTGTGATCATATTCGCCAACTGTTTCTCTTGATTTTTTCCTAATGTCCTTTAGATCGTGAATCACTTGACTAGAACATTTTTTTACTTTAAATTATGCTATCAATAAATCTTTAACATCTAAAATCTAGGGCATTGACATTTATTTTATAAAATAACTCCAAAGCACATCATCCTGAAGCCCCTACTAGTTTGCATTTTTTCACATCATCCAATGTCACCCCTTTTACAACTCATTTCATCTTGCAGGTAACTAAGTATTGTTTGGGATCCAAAGATCCATCATACAACATTAAAGGTACAAACATATTTATATGAATTTCCATAGTTGGTATATTATTAAGTGTTGTAATTGTTTGAATGCTGGTAACTATGACTGGTGGTGTTTGTGTATTGATCATTATGTAGTTAAGTGACTGTGTAGTGATAACTATAACTATAGGCTACTTTGCACTACTCTTTTTAGGAGTAACCAAAAATCTTGCTTCCTACAACTTATTTCCTTATAATTCCCCTTTGGTTTCTATATTGAGCCTTCCAAACTTATCGATAAAGGAATCACACCAACCTAAATCAGCTTCTCTCTGTACTTTTCCGACATTCTATAAATAAAATGGGCTTGGGGGATGCATACCTTTGAAAATTTATAACTTCTTCTTAATTTGAACTTGAACCTATAATATTACCACCTTCAAATTTAACATTTTCCCAATAACTTTCCTTCTAGGTTCTAGTGAAAAACCCCTCACTTAACTGTGACCTACCTCTACTTCCTAACTGATCTACCTCATCATCACTGCTTCCAACATCCTCTTTCTCATCAGGCCCTTTCTCATATTCTACATACTCTTCTCTTTTAACAACTTCCAAACCTTCTTTTAGCAACCTTTCTTATTTATCAGCATTCCCTTACATATCTCCATCTCTAGTAACTTCTTCTTTAATCCTAGTCCTACTCATAATTACTTCAGGGTTGTTTGTCTTATTCCACCTTATTTACTATCATAGTTCTCTTTTGAGTCCCAAAATTTTCTTTTTGTTCAGTCTTTTTTCCTTCCATCTTATAGGATTAGGTTTAAGTTCCTCTTACTCAGCTCTTTGTCATCCACTTTCTCTCACTTTCACCCCCATGGTGCCCAAAATGACTATTCCATGCTGGATGGAGTAGGCACCATGGTTTTTTCCATAACCAACATCTTGTTCAATAAGGGTAGTCACTATAAAAATTTCCATCTGATTCCTTAGATAAATTGATATTTCACAATCTCAAAGGTTATGTATCCTTATGATGCAAACTCTATGATATAGCCATTAATTGTAGTCTTCATCCAGTAATCTATTATTTGGGACCAGTCAGTGTCTAGGTTGTGTAGTATCTCTAGTTTGTCCTCAATCTAAACTATAAATTCTATTCTCCTCAGACTAAAGCAATAATATTCTAATATGGCTAACCACACAGCTAACAATTCAAGCACTTCATACCATTTTTTTTTTATAAATTTAACCATAGAGGTATTCTTGGATGATCTCCTCTACAGTCTTTCTGACTCTTTACACTTATTTCTCTATAAAATTCCTAATTCTCTCATTTAGCCATTGTTCTATGTCTCTCAGCCCTAACAACCATCTCAACATAGTTGATCCAATTTGGTTCCATGCTCACCGCACCATTATTAGTATAGGTTCCTAGAGTTACACCAAAACATGATAATTATAGGGCTAACTTGTATAGTGAAGAGTAAAACAAGGAGTCAAAGTGATGGGTACAATATAAACCATCCATGGTATCTTCAGTTAGATTGAAGGATAGGTCAAAGTAGATATAAACAAAATTGGAACCATAACTAGTATTGCATCATATTACAAATAAAGCAAAATAGAGTACTAACTGTCCATATACCATACATAAAAGAAAATAAGGGAACACCATAACATGACAATTTTTGTTAATCTCTATCAACAAATTTAACCATATTTTATTATATCAAAGTACTATTTATAGCCTTGTACAATCTTACTGTCTCTTCACCTTCTAGCCTTTTGAAATACAAAATGAAAGACTTTTTACGTTCTTCAAATCCTTGATTAAGCTTTCAAGGCATAATATGTATTAAAGTTATACAAAAGATTAATCATACACTTCGCACATGTGTTTATAGTATATACTTCATGTTTTTAACAAGTTCCATTCTTTGTCTTATAGTAATCTCACCAACGAATCTCTAAATGTGACCATTGAATCCTTTTATGACCATAGTGGTGGGGATAATATCTTGATCTATGTATCTAAGGTGATAAAAAAAAGTGTGTTTATACGCATATTCACACTTAAACTTTTATTTACCATAACACTCTATATAATATGGTGATCAATGTGAGCATGAACAAATAAAGAGTGTAAATTTGAGTCATCACTAACTATCTCATGGTTTGCAAATATGATGAGTGGCCTAGATCACACTAAAGTATGATACACATCGATGATACCATTCAAAGGATGTTGTTACTCTGCATGCATAGTGCATGCCTGAGATATTTGTTATCTCATTAGGTGTGTGCTTAGGAAAGAATATTTTCATTGCTTTACTTTCACTTGGTTATATTATTTTACTTTCTATTGGTGTGCCCACATCAATGATTTTTGCATCTATCAAATCCTAAATTTTGTGTCTTAAATTGGTGCATCTATTAGTATTATGGCATGGTGCTTTATGGTAATCACAAAAGCCATTCTAGTCAAAACCTTTTAGAAGAGGCTGATTCACATCAACCTCTTTAATGGGAGAGAGATACATGACATTAGATTCCAATAGTGTTTTAAGAACCTTATATGGATTCTCTATTAGATTAGTAAATTGTCTCCTTGGAGGAGTTGATAAGACAATACGTAGAGTAGTCGCTGAAACTACATGGACTGTTATTTTCTAATCATTCTTATTTTTGGTTGGCCTTACCTTGTATGGTGTCTTATTTTAATTATTTGTATTAGCATTTAAATTGGTTCTATACTTAAGCTTGTTCATTACCAGTAACTTAATTTCTCTTTCCTTTATTGTATGGCATAAACATTTGAATGACATAATATTCATGAACATAATGGATTCATGCAAAGATGGAAGCAAACTTTGCTTAAAGACATCATGTAATTCTTTATTGACCATAGGATTTATCATTTTGGATAACATAGTCTTGTATCTTAAGACATATTATACAATAGGCTCATTAGATTTCTTTTTTAGTAGAGCAATCTGAGCATAGGAAAATTTTCATCAATATTGATTTAAAAATATACTAGAAACATATTAGCCAGTGGATTGTCGCATGCACTGATTGGTATGGTAACTCATAAAACCATTGTAATGCATAGTCTTTTAGACTTCTCAGGAATATCTTAGTCAATAATCTATCATTGGACATATAGTCCAAACATGTTGTGTGAAGTGATCTAAGATGTTGTTCGGGGTCACCCTTTCCATCATATAATGTAATATTGGGTGCCACAAACCCTATAAGTAAAGGATATACTATTATATGTTGTGTCAATGGAGTGTGTAATAAAACATGAGAATTAAGTACCTAATTAGGTTTCAAAGCACCTTGCTCCAAATATAACACCTTAGTTTGTAGAGACTAAATTTATTGCCTACGGTATTGTACATTAGGAGAGGAGGAATGTGTGCTAACCAAAGGCAATGTTCCCAATGGCATAGTAATCTATTGGAGCCCTCGAGTTTACCCCATTGTGGAAGGTGGTACAAAGTTGTATCCAATGGAGTACAAATATGAGAATATTGTGCATTGTTTGCATTTTTGATATCCAAAAGAGTTTACAAGATTGTAGTATGATCAAGAGGTTACTCATGAATTCTTTCTCTAAAACCCTCCATAACTTCCTTTTTATTGAATTAAATTTGTTCATCATTTAGAGGAGGGGTACATCTTGGTGTCCATCTTGGGAATCAGTGTTATCTTGTTCATCATATGAAATAACATTCGTAGGTGTGAATATACCCTTTTTCTTATCCATATTATGAATTTGATTTGAAGGAATTTGGGTATGCTCAATTGGAATACTGCCTAATCTAGCACTTCTTCTTAAATGAGTGGAAATAACTTGCTTAGCATGCATATAATAAGAAATGTAAACTTGAAAAATTGATGTTATAACTAAATTTAGTAAATCTAAAAATCCTAAAATAGTAAACAGAAACAACAATAAGAAGGATACGAACCCTAACAACATTTATGGTTAATTTTAGTCAATATTCAAATAATAAATCGAGTTCACCAATATATTTTATCAAATTTGAGATAATAATACACTAGATGACAATTTTTTGTGCAAAATTCGAATAAAAATATAATAATAATAACATTCACTAATTTAGTACTATATTCTGAAAACTTACTAAAAATTAAAAAAGTATAATGTGAAACAAAGACTTAGCTCCAAACTATATCCACATGAGGAATTAGACACTGAAATTTGCTATGCAGGGAGGTCTGATGACTAGAATCTAGAAATAAGAACTAGATTTATGCCTACATAATAGTGTTGGGAATATGACACTAAAGGGGTAGCACTCATGTCTAATTTGGAGTGCTCATGTCCACTTACAGTAAGGTAATCATGGTTTATGGGTTCTTTGTGTCTTCATCTACAGAGTTTGCCTCTGGTGCATGAGCTTGTAGTCACTTGAAAAGATCCTTGTGTGATTGATTTTATTTCAAAACCCTAGTTATTTGACATGTAAATACCAATGCAAATCAATGGGGAAAAAGGGGTCAGCAGTTAAATTTGGACAAGACCTCAACACCCCATGTGTTGAGTGTTGCCTACATACTAATACTCCAAAGAGGGATCAAACTTCATGTAGTTCTTTCATGCTATGTTGATATGCGAATAAGTGGTGTAATATGTTATATGTTGGTGCAATATTGATGTGATTAAGTACCTTAACCTGAGTAAATTTTAGTGGTGGATATTCATTAATTCATAAATACTCAGTTTTGAGAAATTGAATATGGTGATTTTTGGAAATAGTACATAGGGTCCATTCACCTAAAATTTTAGGATGTAATTTTTTTAGGGGTCAGCTTGCCAATGCTTTACAATAATTATGAAGGTGTCCATGTAATTCACCTTATATATATAGTATATATGTTCACATAGGTTACCATTGAAGTATCTTTCCTCAGCATAGTATCGAGTGACAACACAATGCCAAGCGATAGCACAGTGCCGAGAGGCAGCATATTGCAAAGCGGCAACATACTATCCCCTAATAATGTGGTGCCAAATGATAGTATGCTACCACCCAACAACATGGTACTGAGTGACAACATATTGTCACCCGATAACATGGTGTCAAATTACAACATGTTGTCACTCGACAACATGGTGTTGAGTGATAACATATCATCACCTGACAACATAGTGCCAAATGGTAGCATGCTGCTGCCTGATAGGATATCGCTATCACCCAGTGGCATGCTACCATCTTGTAATATAGTGTCGATCGACAACAAATCATTGTAGTGTATTGCCTAGTATAATGCTGTCGAGCAATTGTACAGAAAATAAACAAGGCAATTTTTTCCATATACAATCAAATTTACCAACGCTGTGAATCAAGTTCACCTAAATAAATCTAAGGGGGTTTTCAACATGGGCTCTTAAAATGAACCTTGGCCTTAACCATGAATTTTGACCTATAAAATGTATTCAAGCTTGATTTCTAAGCTACTAGGGTGGATTGTAATCAAAATTGGAAGAAATAGATGTTTTGATCTCAATGCAAAATTATGATTGTGGTCTTTTTCAATGTAGGAGCCTTCTATGTGAAAAATGGTTTCAAAGTGTTTATATAATCATATCTTTGAAAATATTTTGAATGGGGCTCATTAGAGACATAGGTTGGCCTTCCAATAACTTTTGATTTTGAAAATCAGTTGTTATTTGGCAGGAAGATAAGAGAGGGGGCAAGGACACTAGATCAGTGCACTATAGTCCTCTAGGGCACTCTTGTCCAATGGGTAATTTGATCATGTTGAGTGTTAAGCATGGCCTAAAAGATGCCTAAGGTTGTTATGAATAGAGATGTTTACATTCAGGAGTAGTTTTTCAGCTTAGAAGAGTGTATAAGGTGGTTGAAAGTGATCAAAAGGGACCCTAAGATAGGTTTACAGCTAAGTGTGTAAAAGAGTGGTCACAAGTGCACAATTTTAACTTATTTGTTAATTTATGTGTCTATAGTATTAAAGGTGCACTAAAAAATGAATACTATCGTGGGCTCAATTATAGGCACAAAGCACACACCTTGAAATAACGCTTCGTCCCTCTAAAATATTGATACTACAATCTTTGTGAAACGCTATAAATGGCAAAAGAAGAATAAGGGTTCCATGACTATATGGGGAGAAGAGTGTTGAAAAGCCATACCAAATCGGTTGTTGATGGTGCACATGGTAGCATTTACCGACAACATCAATGGAAACAAAGCCCTCCAATTGTCATTAAACATGGCTCGTCATTGCATATTAATCACCCACACATCTTCCAACTTGTCCCTTCATTTTTTATTAATGACCTATTATAACTTGATGGCATGTCTCAATGCACAAATTTTAAAACCAATATACAAAAAATATATTCATTTATATATTATTATTGACCAAATTTATAAAAATAATTAAATATTAAGGTCTCAACTATTAGTCACACCTAAAAAATCGTTAAAGAAAAATCACCATACCGTACACTGAAAAGCTTCCTAAACAACTTATTTTGACCAATAACCATTTAGACTATATAAATCCAAAATAATGAATTATGATATAATATTTGGATTTACATAATGAATTATAATATAATATTTTAAAAAAATTGTATAACCCCAAAATTAAGGGTCCCAACCATTGAGCCCTTCCCCTATTGATATGCTCATATCAAATGTCCATTCTCATTTTAAAAAACTATCTACGATTTCTTTTAATGCCTTTCAAAATGGACACTCGTGTGGATTTAAGACCCATCAATCCATGGGATATAAAATAAAAAGTTCATGGCTCCTGGTTATTGCCTTCGTACTTCACATGGGCTACATTCAAGTGGGCATAGAAATGGCAGCATAAAAAATCCAACATAACAATTCTGGCACTCACACTCAGCCATTTTCGGCTCAACCACAGCCCATTCACTACTAAGGTTCTGATATCATATCAAACAAACGCTCAAATTGGATTGGAATGGAATGCCTAATACTTTCATTTCATTGATATTTATAAGTTACAATATAGACTTAAAAACTAGGAAGCAACTTCTAAATGATCGGTGGTTGATAACAGATGATCTGTGCCAAGAAACTACGGATCTGCGATCGTACACCGAACTGGTCGATGCCGACCATATTTAATCGATTTACTTTTCTTAACAGTCTGTTATGTTTCATTTTCTTTAAAACTTACTAAACGCAATTGTTTTGAATCCGCGTATATATGGATTGTAGCATTCATTGCAATGAGGCGTCTGATCAATAATGGCGGAAATTTTGTTAAAAGAATTGTGTACTCTTGAAAACTATACAGAAACCTCTGCGGATCGCGAGATTACTTACACTTTACATAAGGCAGTGTTACTGCACATTCCCAATCCTGTGTACAGGTTTTGAAAAGTTTGAGTAACTTAATGGCTTTATCCTTGGTTCTTTCGGAGCTTCCAACCTGAACTAGCAACAGTAATTTGTGAAACGCGCCTACATTCAACGCCTCTAACTCAGCCTCACTGTCGGAGGAATTGTAGCAAATATTCCATAGAACAGATACTGCCAATTCGGTGGCACAGTCGGAGAGTCTCAATATTTTCTTAACGAGCACCGGCACAGTTAAAGCGTGGGCGGAAGCCGCCGATCGACCCTCTGTACAACTGCAAAGAATGTCCAGGGCCCTCAACGCCCTCTCAGAAATGCGAGCGTTTCCCTCTACGAGCATCTCCACCACGAGAGGAACAGCCCCCGCCTCTACGAACTTAGTCCGGTATCTTTTCCCTAGGGCTATACTGTAAATAGTGGCCAGGCTTGCTTTTGTAGCTGCTGGGCATATGGGCTCCCTCACTAGCTGCACCACTCCCTCTATCAATCCATCCCTTCCTCCGATCCTGTCCCTGTACTTGTCATTGGAGCCTATTTCCTCAATAATTGCAACAGCGTTATTCTTTGCCTCCGGATTTCCATGGTGAAGAAAGTATATAAGACAGCCGATGGCGTCGAACAAAGCAAGAAATTCCTGCGCTCGGGAAGTTATAGGCAAAATCGTAGCCATTGCCCCCAGAGCCTCCTCGCAAATTTCTACAGATCGTTGCGATCGATTCAACGCCTGCGAGCTGTGCTCCGCAAAGAGGGATGCGAGAACAGACGATGCATTAGACGAGGCGATGCATTTTTTGTTCCTATCGCTTTCCTTGGCCAGTGTCCTCAGCTTACGAATGGATTCCTTCTCGCCCGCCGAAACCTCTTCTAGAATGGCATCGACCTGGGCGGGATTGAGAGGCGCTTTGGGCGTAGGAATTCGTTCAACTCCTCTGCCGCTGTTGGCTACACACCAGCCCTGAATTAATCGACGGAGAGTGTGGTTCGGAATTGTGTCGTGAGTGTGTAGAATCTGGTTTGTGACGGGGCAGACATTGTTGCCGGCATCTAACCATGTTTCGATGCTCTGTCGATCATAAGTAATGCCTGTGCAGAGAGTGACAGGGTCCTTCATCATCTCCAGCGAGATGGGGCATCTCAAATAGCTGGGCACTGTCACCTCAATCTCCATTCCCTTCATATCCAATCCAAATATCTGTGGCGTCCTGTGAAAAATTAGGTTAAAGCCGGATCTCTACATATAATACAACTTAAAGCGAAAGGATCTGTATTTATAAACCTGGTTGGGCGTGTGGCGAACGTAGGATGGTATCGCACCGCCATTGGTAATTGCTCCAAAACGCGGTGTAGAAGAAACGACCCGTTCAAAGCATGGTTGCAACCCTCTCCACCTGAACGTGGAATGTTGACCTTGACGATAAGAAACTTTCAAGTAACAGACCATAATTAGCGTTTGAATGGTTCCCAACAATGACCAGGAACGAGAAACGAGTAACGCTTGAAAATGTCCAGCTCATACGCTTTGACTGTGATTATTAATAATTAAGAATCCCGCCTTGCCGCGTCTGATGGGGAAACATCGATTTTACTGTTACGTAGTCGACAGACAGATAGATGATTCCGGATTTTACGCGAAGCTGACACTTTACTTTGATTTTAATATAATTTTTAACCCTCCTACAACTGTGATTTTAGTACTATTGACCAACCACAACTGGAATTGGGATTGATGCTTTTTTTTTTAATAAAAAATTTATTGATTGTAATTCGTGTTAGTCCCCACGCCAACGTTTTCCTAGGATACCAATAGGTAAGTTATTTTCTTTAATATAAGTTTTGTCCCATAAATATTAATTGTGTTATATATTTACTATCTCAATTCTTGGTTAAAATAAAGTTTTAATAATATAGATATTTATGATTATTTTTAATTATTACATTTTGTTCTTGATCAATGATTCTCAATGGATGTTAGAGGATAAATATACTCTGATCTCCATCTTTCCGACACATGATGTGTATTGGTACTGTTGTGTCACAATACCATAAGATTTCGAGGGGAAATGCATTAGCATATTGGTGACTAGGTGGTAGATACAAAAGTGTGAGTAGTCAATAGATTGAACCAACGTCATGGGTACCTTTTTTGTCATGTTGACAAATTTGTTCCGTTGATATTTATTATGTTATGTTAGAGGTCATAAATCTTTTTTGTTCTATATTTTAATGTGTAAAGATGCAAAGGTTTTTTTGATGTATTATTAACACAAACTAATGGTAGCACTAACAACATATTAAAAATAATGTAATCTATATATGATCTCATCTATGAGAAAAAAATTGATATCGTGTGAAGAGCAAGTTTGATTGAGAATTTCAAACTAAGATAATTTATAGATCTATTTAATAACTTTAGAAAAGGTGTTTTGTGACAAACTACATGGACAAACTCTGGTCAAGGTTCACATCAATTCAAGGTATAGGATCTAGTCATGGGTCAGAGTATAATACTGTGTCTCACTAGCCGGCGAGAAAAAAATTAAAAAATAAATCCTAAAAAATACTTAATGATTTTTAGAAATATGGAAAAAATGTATATGCACTATATATAGTCTAAAATATATTTGTTGATTAATTTCAATGACCCAAACTCAAGATATTTTGAGGAGAAATAGTCATCTAAATAACATAAAGAATTCATTGTGTTTTCATTATTTTTTATAATACTATGTTGTCTGATGGCATGGAATCATTGACTTCTTGTAAACATAGCCTTGTTAATACTTTTTTGTTTGGTAATAAGTTGTGTAAACACTATTAATTTACTTGTGTTTTTGCATAGCAAAATATTTGTTTTATTTATTTAGTGGGATAACAAAGCCCTAGCCTTTTGATAGTTTGACGTGCATGAGTTAGAGATTGACATACAATCATTATTAGGTTAGTTAAACTTGAACTAGTGTTATTGCATCAATGGTTTGTGGTGGAAGACATTTGTGGATAGTTGGAAACATTAGGATCACATTCTTTGCTCAATATGTTTCTTCTTCTCTTGAACTTTTGTACATGTCTATAGGGTCGTGATTTCATTTTTGCCAAATCCATATTTTGTTATTAGAATTCATTTTGTGCATAAATCCATGGACAAGTTCTAGTTGGGCTTAACATCAAATCAAGGTAAGATTTGTCCTCTGAATTACACAAATAATTGGCCATGTTTTCAATATTTTTATAGTAATATGTTGTTTGACAACATGGAATCATTAGATTCTTGTAAACAAAGATCTATTAGTGCCCTTTTGTGTTTCCTATAATTAAACAACTTTACATATAGATAGGAGATATTAGTATCATGTTCTTTACAATTATACAAGTTGCAAGTTTAGTAAAACAATAGAAAAAATGTCTTTGGTTCTTCTCAAGCTAGAAAGGCTTATCTATTTAGTCTTAACCTTTTGGAAGACAAAAGTTATACATTGGCATTTGTATTCTCTATTTTAAGGTTTTTGACAAAGCCTTTTGTGAATGTTATTTCTTCTTCTTATCTTCTCATTTCCATGTTGGCTTGCATTTTGGGATCTCTCCAAATTGTCCCTAGGTTTTTCTCAGGTAGAGAAGGCTTCTCAGTTTAGTTTTAAGCATTTGAGGGGTTAAACTCATACGTTAATGTTTGCATTCCCTTTTTTTGTTTATTTTTTTGGTGGATATATGATTTGTTTGGGATTTTATGTGCTTACCCAATAAATACCTAGCTTATGAAAGTCGTCTCTTCTTTTCTAAAAAAATTGTACAAATCTATATGGGTGTGATTTTGTCTCTACAAAAGTCGTGTCTTGTTGTTTTCAAACTAGCACATGTTTTGAAATATTTGTAAATTATCACCAAGTTATTTTGAGACAAAAAAAGCTTCTCGATTTAATTTTAAGCATTCATGTGAACAAAACTCATACATTAATTTAAAAGTGATTGGTTGAATATATATATATATATATATATATATATATATATATATATATATATATATATATATATATATATATATATATATATATATATGCGTGCGTGTGTGTGTGTGTGTATGCATGTGTGTATATATATAGACACACACACACACACACACACACACACACACACACACACACACACACACACACACACACACACACACACACATATGTATATGTATCTGTATGTGTATATATGTATAGATACACACACACACACATATACATACACATATAAGCATATCATTATATAATGTTAATATTATATAGTATATCATATAATATATAGTTATATAATATTATAATTTATATATTTGTATATATATAATTATAATATAGATAGGTCACCTATTGGTCACATGGACTAACCTTCCAAATTTTTAATTGCATAGGTCAATGACATTGATATTAGATTTATGTGTTATTAACCTATGAGTAACCTTGTTGTATGTTTCATACAAAAATATGTAAAACATATGTATAACATCCAATGTTATGTTATTATTTTGAGTTCTATTTATGTGAAATGGACCAAAAAAATTGTTTCCTTTGTTATTTTAATTTTCAAGAACTTTAATATTGGTTTGAATGCATTGGGTAAGAAAGTGTTGTAGGTAATAAATTTGATTTGGTGAGAAACTGTCCGTGCCTAGATTACCTGGTCATGCATTGGTGTGAATGCAACAAAATTATTTTGGTAATATTATTACTTTATTCAAAAGTATATATTGTTTGGTTTCTTCATTTAATTTCTAGAGAATAAATTAATGTCTATTTAAATGATAAACCCATTACTTCAAACATCTATTTATTTTGTATAAAACAAGTTTTTTTGTTTGCATTAAGAATATTTTTATTATGATCAACATGCAAGGACCTTAAAATTAGTGGTTAAAATTTTCATATTTGTTTTTTTAAGTTATAAGAAGCTTAGGTATGACTAATCTTGATAAACACATGGAATCATTTCTCTAACTCTAAATATGGGCACATGTACCTTCATTGAAGGCAATTATTGATGTGTGTTGATAGAATTATTTCCAAGATGAAACATTACCGATACATCCCAGACTAGATGGTAGATTGTGTTGAAACAAGGTTGTCTAAAGTTTCTTAATGAGGAGATCATGCCTGCAAAATTAAATTATTAAAGGTTTTGATGTCAAAAACATTTGAGAAATTTGGTAGAATGCCACAACACCCAAACTAGAGGCATGTCCAACAACGCCAAGAAGAAAGTTGGAGGCAACAATAAAGATGCTCCTTCTAAAGAAATCTAGTAGGTGTATTAGTTTTTAGTCCTATTTATTCTCAGGTCCCATTTTTTTGTAATTTTGCCAAAGTTTTGTGTCTAGTAGTTGTTGACGTTGTGGATTGCACCCTTGATAGAAGGCTGAGCTTCTGTCTTCCACGCGGCACAATGGAGACTCCTCTCTTGCCTGTGGGTTTGGCAAAACTGAGGGGAGAATCTCTAGATAAGGACTAGCTCCCTTTGATGCATCTTTGAATTATTCCAGTACTATTGCTTATATATATATATATATATATATATATATATAAGGGGGGGTTGAAAAGAGAGAAGGATTACTGAAATAGAACCTAGATTAATATGGTGATGCACTAAAAAAGTTTGATCTACTCATTTGCTCACACTTTATATCAAAAGGGGACATACATACACTTTATTTGCTGGAAAGACCAGACTATAGGGAACTTAACAGGAAGGCTTAATGAAGACACACAGAGAATGAACTTACCACAGGCATTGTAGGAAAACACACTGTCTGGTAACCTTCTCTTGTCTCTGCACTCTAGATACAACTCTTCTTGTTACCTACAAAAATGGAGCTTTGTTTATACCAGGTGTGTTGGTATCAAGCTTGTGAAAGCATCATGGAAAGTTGACTGAACACAAGGTTAATATTCAGGCACACTCAGAGATATATCCAACCAAATAGAGGTAAGAAATGCTTTTTATTGATTCAAGGTGAAAATTTGGCAGGGCTGCACAATACAAAAATGAGAGATATCCTTTCTCAAATGAGAGATTACAATATATATATATATATAAAGGAAGCAATGGCGGCCCTTTGGAAAAGACTTTGGCACCCTTTTTTACAAATGGCCCATGTGCATTGAGAGCATCGGGAAGAGGAAGCTATTGAAAGAGAATGTTGTGTTGGCTGCCAGTCTTGACTTTGGCATTCAAACATTATTATGAAAGCATGGGCTACACCTCTTTATCTGCAAATAAGATCGCTCCTTCAAGACATTCACGTGGTTTATCTGCTCACAAATGCAGAGTGTGAAAAAAATAGGTCGCGTCTTCACTGTTTATGCTCCTTGATGACCACTTGGCGAAGACTATTCCAACTAATGGAATAACTCCTCTACCGATGCTTCCCTTTTTGCCACCTAGACTATTTTGTCTACTTCTATGCTTGGCTTTTGTCTTTTCCCAGCTTTTGTCTTTTCTTGGCTCTCTCGGCCCTTAGGGCTATCTTCTGTCAATCCTTGGCTCTTCAGGCTCCTTTCTCAACGGTCTCTTCCTTTTGGCCTTAAGGCCTTTGAATTCCTTCGGGTTCGTGCTCAAGCATTTAAAGATCAACGGCTATTCTATTGCCCTAAATTTGACATCTGCGGGAACGTCATCAAACATCTGGATTCCAACAGCTAGTTCACTATGCTTAATTTTGATGTCTTTGGGCTCGTCACCCCTTGGTCAATTTTGTTGGCTTCACTTTCCTTAGGATTTCTTAGCAAAGTGTTCCTTTGATCGAGCTTAGTATTTGAACCCTCCCGAAGGGAAGGTGTCCCTTCAAGCTTTGAGAAAGGTCCCTTTCAAGATCGCTGAGAGTCCCCCGCAAGGGTACATTCCCTTCGGGGTCCTTCGATCAGTCTTGGTCCTCAAATCCATCGAACAAAATGTCTGAAGGAATTCCTTTGGACATTTTGTCTGAAGGAAAACTTCTCCTCATGTTTTTTTTGCTTGCTTTCCTTGGGTCGGGCCTTTTTGCAGATAAATTCCTTCGGACAAAATGTCTGAAGGAATTCCTTCAGACTTTTGTCAGAAGGAATTGCCTTACCATTTTCCATGGTTTTTCTTTTTGAAAGGACAATCTTTGTTCGATGACTTGCTTTATGAATTTCTTCAGACAAAATGTATCAAAGAAATTCAACCTTTGTCTTCACAATGTCTCGAAGGGCAAGTCCTTTTTGGGCTTCTTGACCAGCTACCCTCCGCAAGGGTAAATCAAGTCCAAAGTTACCCTTTAGAGATTTTGTAATGGTCCATTTTTCTCATCGCCGGACCTTCGCAAGGGCTGCTTAACCTTTGAGCTTTTGAAAATGATCCTTTGGCATTTTTAACTTAGTCTTTTTTGTCGATTAAAAGCCCTCTGAAATGGTTTACTTGCTCCCTTGCAAATTCCTGCATAACCACTCCTTTCAACCCAGCCTATTCTTTCCGCACCAAATGCTTGAAGTTGAGCCTTTTTCAAGCCAAGAAGGAAAAAATGTGTTTACATAAGCATATTTCTCCATTATCCTTCATGTCTGGGCATGGAAATGGAAAGAAAAGAGAAGGGGGACTGATTTTTTGCCCACAGGAGCAAAAATGGTCAACAATTTGGTGATTCCCAGGGGAAGCATGCCTATTATGCTTATAAACCAGTAGCCTCAAAGTCCATTGGGCATGGAGTCAAGATGTTGCTTGAAAAGAGTTAGCCACAACCTTGAGATATCCAAGAATCAATCATGAAGGTTTTACCCCAAAAAGGAAATAAAACACACACAAGATTAAGAAAACTACTAACATGTGCAAAAGCACTTAGGGAAAACAGGGAAAAACAAGGAAAATATGTATATGATGGGAGAAGGCTCAATGATAATGTTTAAGATGTATTCCATTAACTGGGATACATAGTTCTTCACCATCCAACTTGGAGAGTTGGAATGCATTATGCTATTTGCACTGAGTGATGACATATGGACCATTCCATAGGGCATCAAACTTTGTATGCTTTACAGGCTTAGCTCGGTCCTCATCCCATTTCAAGATGATGTCTCCTTCAAAGAAACCTTTTGATGATGATCTCTTGTCGAAGTGTGTCTTCATCTGCTGTTGGTGGCTGGTCATAGAAGCCATAGCTTGGTCCCTTATTTCTTGAAGTTCCATCAATTCACACAGCCTAACCTCCATGATGTTGCCTTCTTCTAATTGTAGCTGATGAGCAAGGTCCAAGGCTTAAAATTCAAGTGAAATAGGAAGTCTAGCTTCCCTTCCATACACGAGCGTGTATGGTGAATTGCCAATTTCCCTCTTTGGAGTGACCCTATTTGCCCATAGGGCTATTTTCAACTAGGCATGCCAAGTTCTCTGATTCTCTTCTATTGTTCTTTGACAATCCTGATCAGATTCTTATTGGTGGAATTAGCCAGCCCATTCCCTTATGGGTAGTAGTTGGAAGAAGTGCTGAGATAGATGTTGTATCTCAATGCCCATTCACTCATTTTGGTCCCCAAGAAGGCTAATGCATTGTCTGATATGATGGTAGCTGGGACTCCAAACCTTATCACCAGGTCTTCATAAAAGTCTAAGACTGCACTTTCATTGGCTTCCTTTAAAGCAACAGCCTCTACCCATCTTGTGAAGTAGTTTGTGGTGGTCAAAACCCATTTGTGGCCAGCACTGGAGGGAAGATTGATCATTCCTATGAAGTCTAGGCCCTATTGCATGAATGGTTACTCCACCTGAATAAGTTGTAAAGGCATTGCAACTAGTCATTATTTCCCATCAAAAAGTGCACACTTTCAGCACTTTCATACCCAAGCATGGGTATCTCTGAATAAAGTGGGAAGAAGTAACCAGCTCTCCTAATTCTTGCAGTTGTAGGCTTAAGAGCAAAGTGACCACCAGCTGGCCCATCATGGAACTCAGACATCACCCTATCAATCTGACCTGAGTATATGCATCTTAAAAGTACTCTTGAGAAATCCCTTCTGAAAAGCACTCCATCAACCAAATACATAAGGGAGAGATTGGAATCTAAAATGTCTCCTCTTGGTCCTATCAAGGCCCTGCGAGCACTCACTAGTGAGAAAGAAATGCCTCATGTCTAATGTCCAATCCTTCATGAATGTTGGTTCTTCTACTATGACTTCATTATGAATGAGCAAACTATCTCCTCTCTATTGTTTAAAGTCCATAGCAAGGTGTTCACACAGGCCTTTTCCTCTTACCAGCTTGGTGGTTTTGATATCCACGTCATATTCCATTACTTTAGTGATCCATCCTGCTCTCTTTTCATTCAGATCATGGTTGGTCAAGAAATATTTGATGTTGGAATGTGGAACCATGAGGTGAACCTTGTTGTTGGATAGCATATGTCTAAATTTCTTTAGGCTCTGTATGACTGAAAGGACCTGCTTCTCCACATATGTATACCTGACCTCAAAACCCTCTAGACCTCGGCTAAAAAATGCAAGTGACTGTTCAAGGTTCTCACCATTCACTTAGGTAAGCATAGAGAATATTACCTCTTCATTTCCAAAGGTGTAGAGGTTGAAATCCTTGGTGAAGTCAGGACTGATCAAGGTAGGAGCCTAGGTGATAGCCTACTTGATTTCTTCAAAACTGTTCTCCCCAAAAAATGACTACTCATTTTTGGGACAACCTACAAATCAAAATCCTCTCTTCCCCTTTAGAAAAATTGTTCAAAGCATTCAAGTTAAAAAGCTTATGCAGGCAAGATCAGTCAAAAGAACAAGCTTCTAACAATTGGTTATTTTTAGAATTGGTTCAACGTTTGGTTCATCCTTTGGTTCAATGTCAAATGGTTCAAAGGCGAGTTCAATCAAGCGGTTCAATGCTTTGTTTCAACATTTGGTTCATCTGCTTTGTTTTAATGCTTTGATTCATTCTTTGGTTCAATCAAATGGTTCATTAGTCGGTTCAAGGCTTTGTTTGAACTGTTGAACCAAAAAGTGGTTCAATGGTTGGTTCAACGTCTTGGTTTAATGAAAAGTTTCAAAGCCTTGGTTCAATGGTTAGTTCAAACGCATTGGTTCAAGTAGTTGGTGACCATTGATGACCCCTCAGATGTTAGATTTTAAAGTAAAGTAAAATCCATGGAAATTTAAATAGAGTGTGGAACTTAAAGGAAGAACCAAGTGACTGGCTGGAAAGATAGCTCAAATCGCAGCAGGAAGAGACAAAGCTGGAAAAGACAAAAGTAGAAAGCAAAGAAAAATTCTTAGTGAAGAGAAAAGCCCACAGAAAAGCATCTGATGAAAAAAGACAAAGTGCAACAAAATATGTCACGTGTCTTGTTATGACTCAGCAGAACGTGACAAGTGTTTACATCTTCCATGCAAGAGCGGCAATTTTTACCGCCCTTGCATCCTTCATGCAAGAGTGGCAATTTTTGTTACCCTTGCATCTTTTGGTCTCTTCCATGCAGGAGTAGCAAATTTTACTGCCCATGCATCCCCGTTTCCTCTCCTCCAGGTGCAAGGGTGGCAATTTTTTTTGTCCTTACACGTTCACCTTCTTCAACATGCATCGACGGCAATTTTTGCTACCGACCCACTTTCTCCTTGACATGCACAGGCGGTAATTTTTGCCGCCTATGCACAAGAACTTCTTCAATATGCAGGATGGGCAATTTTTGCTGCCCTTACATATCTTCTCCCCATTTTTTCCAACTCTGGGAAATTTTCATTTTTCCTATTTTTTGCGCCCGCTCCCCTTTTCTTTTGTTTTTCGACCTGCTCTCGCCTCAACATTTTCAAGCGCGTTTCCCCAGTCATGATCACTCAAATATGCAGTTTTCCTAGATTGCTAATTTTTCCCCTAATTACATAATCATGATTCTTACTGAAGTTTCTCTGAAGAAGTCGAAGACAATGAAGAAGACTGGAAATAAAGATTGAAGTTGTTCTTCCATGCTTTATTCAAAATGCACTTTGTAGTTGACTTGGGATATTTTTTTGTAAAAGTGCATGCAATTTTGTAATGTGTAATTACATGTAAAAAATCCAAAAAAATATCCCAAAGTCAACGCTAACTCATCTTTGACCAAGATATTTTTGTATTTTAATCTTTTTAATTTTGAAGGTTTCTCCCTATATATAGAGGGAACCTCTTTTGTAAAAAAATCTCTGATAATTGAGAGCAAAAATTTTGCTGAAATTGAGACACTTCTTGAGACTTTGTGCTCAACTTGTAAATCATATTTCATCGAATGAATGAGAAACATGTTTATTTCAGACTTTGTGTTGAAGTAATTTGTGTTATCTAGGAAATGGTTCTTATGTCCTCTTTCTTGGTAATCTCTTATCTATTTGGTTTAATAAGCAAAGTGTGTGTGTTGATATTATCTGAGGACATTTCTAAAAGATAGAAGAAAGACTTTGAGCTAATTTTATCTTGGTGATCCTTTTATTCTTTGTAGTTTTAGGCAAAGACTTTGTGCTTTGTTTCACTCTACGGTTACGCGTATTTCGGATCGACGAAGGAGACAACGCAAGACTTTGTGCTTACATAGGTTTCTTTGTTAACTTTGTTACCTACTTCAGGGGATTTTTTGCTCTACGCTGGATACCATTCTTGAAAGAAGAGGAATGTTATTAGCCAATGACCAGGACTTCTCTCTCTTGTTCCTTGGACATCACCTCTGAAAAAAGAGAGGTGGATGCTGTTATGCTACCCCGAGTGTTATTTTTTGCTTACTTATATATATATATATACATATAGAATATAAATATTCATATGGAACCTCCCTTGATGAAAGGCGAGATTTACCTCATTCGGATGTGGTAAACCCACACTTTTTATGGCGTAAATCTCCCTGTGCTATGGTTGATATACCCATTTTGTCATCAGTTAGTTGACGACAAAATATTCACCTAAAAGTTTTTGGTGACTCCACTAGGGACACAGTAATTTTGTGCAATTTAGAACCTCAAGTTTCAGATTGAAACATCACCTATGTCTTACCCATAATCATTATAACCCTTATCCGTTATAGAGTCTAGCGACTCCGTTCCATGTCTTACCCATTATCATTATAGCCTTACCATCTTCCTCCATCTTTCGTTATATTATCTAGTTTGCAAAACTAGAGCTGCTGGGAAAAAAGTGCAGTTTGAAGCCTCAAGCCTCAAGCCTCAAGCTAAAGCAGGGCTAGTTCTTTTCCATTTTTTGTTATGTAATCTGGCCACTTCACCCAGATTTGTTATCCCTATTTTTCATAATTAAATCATGGTAGTTTGAGGCCCTTGGGGTAACTCTTTTGGCCCACTCAACTTGACTCCACCTCTGCATGAGCTTCCACATAGTTCAAGAAAAAATTTCTCTAAATTCTTTGGTGATGGGAAAGTTCATCCTAATGAACACATTACAGCTTTCAGCATAGCTTGTGGCATAATAGGGGTGGAATTTAAAGACATAATAGTTAGGTTATTCATGGAGACACTACAAGGCACTGCTACAGATTGGTTCTACCACCTGCAGACTAGATCAGTGACTGACTGGGACACTCTGAAAGACAAATTTGAAGCCAAGTTCAAGCCTATAGAGGATGCACATGCTTTGCTGGCCCAGCTCACTCAAATGAAGAAAGAGCCTCATGAGCCTATGAGGGACTTCATTGCTAGGTTCAACAAGCTGAGGCACAGGATTCCCATGATCACCCAGTCGACACCTTAGAATCTCATGTGTTTCTTCATCAACTCACAGCTGCCTGGAGTGAGTTTCTTCCTGAGATGGGCCAGACACATAGACCTTGAGTCTACTCGAGACTTGGCTACTGAGGTAGAAGATGGCCTTATCTTGGCAGGAAAGATAAGGAGAGACCCTAATAAAGGTAAATCCTCTTCATCTTCTGAGCATTCACCTGCAGTCACCACTGACCTAATGATACAAAAGCTGGCAAATGAATTTCTAGCCTTGAAAAGACAAATGGCACAAGGTATGTCTTCTACTCCTCTATATAAAGATAAACTAAGGAAGACATTCCCCAATCAACCATATCAAGGTAACGCTACTAGAAGTCAAGGGCAGCCAAATCGCCTTCCTCCCCTGCAGAGGAACCTTGCCCTTGAAGCACCTCTAACCAACTCAGTAGTTGGATATTTGAAAATAGAACATAATTTCTCTTTCCAACCTGAGTTTGATCAAGAAGAGTCAGTTGGTGACTCCCACATTGGTTTCTTGAGTTACCAGGATGAACCTAGAAGTAAAGGTGAAGCAACCAAGGGATCATGCATAGTGTTCATCGGGTCCAAAAACCAGTCAACCCAACAAGCTGATAAGGAAAAGATAGAGGAGCAACCTCAATCGGTAATTTCAATTACTAAGCAGGGAACCACTCTGCCTCTCCAGCCAAAGGATCTGGTAGTTGCTGCAGAAGTAAGTACATCAAACATCTCTGCACCTTCTACTTCAAAATCGCAAATTAGTCCTCCCACCCCTCCTAAAAACCAAAAGGATGAACTCCCATCCTCTGTGCCTAGTCTAATTCAATCATTTGACATAACTGATCATGTTAAAAAGACAAAAAGTCAAATGACTAAATTTGAAGACCTGCAGTCCAACCCTGATCAATTGGACAAGTTGGTACAAGATGTCAAGACCCAAACGTCAGCCCCTAAAGCTCAAATTTTGTTTGAGTTTTTAGGCAGGGGTGATTACTTCTTGACCATAGAGGACGTCCATGTTCTTGGAGATGAAAGCTGGTAGGTGGTGATCCAAGAATTGATTCAAACCAGACATCAGAATGATTGGTAGGGCGCAGTACAAATGAAAAAGGGTCTTCCATCTCTAATGAAGAGAAATATGAAAGAATATCCATTTTTGGTGATGTTTGGATCTGAGATATGGATGGCAACAATTCCTCTATAGGTGTTGGGGCCAAGTTGGTGTTGATATCTCCTAAGGGGGACATTCTTCCTTCTTTACATGAGTTGCAGTTTAGCAATACCAACAACACTACTGAGTATGATTCTCTGTTACTTGAATGGGGAGCTACTCGAGACAAAGGAGATGCCGACCTGTTGGTCTGACAGGCGTTTGAAGGGGACAATCAAGACATGTGCTGGACTGAGCTATCAGAACAACAAATTATGGTAATAGACGAGGCCATTGCCCATCAAAATTAGAAAAAGGGACTCCGCAAGAGAACCAAGATTCATGGTTCTCCGACTAAAAAGCAAGCCTTGCCAAGGGGTAGCAAGAGAAGAGAACCAAGGGGAAGACACAAAAAAGTGGTTTCCTAGTGGAGAGTTCCATTCACCAGTCACCATTGTTGGGGACAAAATGGTTTCCTATTGGTTTATCAGGATGGCACACTATTTTCACTATCTCACAGTGGGCAGCATCTAAAGTGCTTAAAATCTTGAGGCATCAGATAAGATCATCTATACATATGTATATCTGTATAGTCTTTAGTTTTATTTTGTGCTTTTTATTTTCATTTTTGGAACCTTTCCTCTTGGGTAGCATGACTTCGTAGCCCAATGGCACACTTCAAGGCACTGGAGTTTTTGGATTCTACTCCCTTCAATCAATTTTTGCAATAGAAGGAAGTTCCCTAATTGGAGCCAGCTGTTGTCCCCAAAAAATAACTACTCATTTTTGGGACAACCTACAGATCAAAATCCTCTCTTCCCCTTTAAAAAAATTGTTCTGAGCATTTAGGTTAAAAAGCTTCTACAGGTGAGATCAGTCAAAAGAACAAGCTTCTAACAATTGGTTATTTTCAAAATTGGTTCAATGTTTGGTTCATCCTTTGGTTCAACGTCAAATGGTTCAAAGGCGAGTTCAATCAAGCGGTTCAATGCTTTTTTTCAACATTTGGTTCGTCTACTTTGTTTCAACACTTTGATTCATTCTTTGGTTCAATCAAACGGTTCGTCAGTCGGTTCAAGGCTTTGTTTGAACTGTTAAACCAAAAAGTGGTTCAATGGTTGGTTCAACGTCTTGGTTCAACAGAAAGTTTCAAAGCCTTGGTTCAACGGTTAGTTCAAATGCATTGGTTCAAGCAGCTGGCGACCATTGACGGCCCCTCAGACGTCAGATTTTAAAGTAAAGGAAAATCCATGGAAATTCAAATAGAGTGCAGAACTTAAAGGAAGAACCAAGTGATTGGCTGGAAAGATAGCCTAATAGCTCAAATCGCAGCAGGAAGAGACAAAGTTGGAAAAGACAAAATCAAAAAGCAAAGCAAAATCCCAACTGAAGAGAAAAGCCCACAGAAAAGCGCTCGATGGAAAAAGACAAAGTGCAGCAGAATATGTCACGTGTCCTGTTATGACTCAACAAAATGTGACAAGTGTTTACATCTTCCATGCAAGAGTGGTAATTTTTGCCTCCCTTGCATCCTTCATGCAAGAGCAACAATTTTTGCCACCCTTGCATCTTTTAGTCTCTTCCATGCAGGAGCAACAAATTTTGCTTCCCATGCATCCCTGTTTTCTCTCTTCCAGGTGCAAGGGCGGTGATTTTTTCTGCCCTTACACGTTCACCTTCTTCAACATGCATCAGCGGCAATTTTTGCTACCGACCCACTTTCTCCTTGACGTGCACAGGCAGCAATTTTTGCCGCCTATGCACAAGAACTTCTCCAATATGTAGGAGCGACAATTTTTTCCACCCCTACATATCTTCTCCCCATTTTTCCCAACTTTGGGAAATTTTCATTTTTCCTATTTTCTGCACTCGCTCCCCTTTTCTTCCGCTTTCTGACCTGCTCTCACCTCAGCCTTTTCAAGTGCATTTCCCCAGTCATGATCACTCAAATATGTAATTTTCCCAGATTGCTAATTTTTTCCCTAATTGCACAATCATGACTCTTACTGAAGTTTCTCTGAAGAAGTCAAAGACAATGAAGAAGACTGGAAATAAAGATTGAAGCTGTTCTTCCATGCTTTATTCAAAATGCACTTTGTAATTGACTTGGGACATTTTCATGTAAAAGTGTATGCAATTTTATAATGTGTAATTACATGTAAAAAATCTAGAAAAATATCTTAAAGTCAATGCTAACTCATCTTTGACCAAGATATTTTTGTATTTTAATCTTTTTAATTTTGAAGGTTTCTCCCTATAATAGAGGGAACCTCTTTTGTAAAAAAAATCTCTGATAATTGAAAGCAAAAACTATGCTAAAATTGAGACACTTCTTGAGACTTTGTGCTCAACTTGTAAATCATATTTCATCGAATGAATGAGAAACATATTTATTTCAAACTTTGTGTTGAAGTAATTTGTGTTATCTAGGAAATGGTTCTTATGTCCTCTTTCCTGGTAATCTCTTATCTATTTGGTTTAATAAGCAAAGTGTGTGTGTTGATATTATCTGAGGACATTTCTAAAAGATATAAGAAAGACTTTGAGCTACTTTTATCTTTGTGATCCTTTTATTCTTTGTAGTTTTAGGCAAAGACTTTGTGCTTTGTTTCACTCTACGGTTACACGTATTCTGGATCAACGAAGGAGACAACGTAAGACTTTGTGCTTACGTAAGTTTCTTTGTTAACTTTGTTACCTACTTCAGCGGATTTTTTGCTCTACGCTTGATACCATTCTTGAAAGAAGAGGAATGTTATTAGCCAATAACCAAGACTTCTCTCTCTTGTTCCTTGGACATCACCTCTAAAAAAAGAGAGGTGGATACTGTTATACTACTCTGAGTGTTATTTTCTGCTTATATATACATATAGAATATAAATATTCATAGGGAACCTCCCCTTGATGAGAGGAGAGATTTACCTCATCCAAATATGGTAAACCCACACTTTTTGTGGCATAAATCTCCATGTGTTGTGGTTGATATACCCACTTTGTCATCAGTTAGTTGACGACAAAATATTCACCCAACAAAAACTATCCTTCCTTTGCACTGTCCACATGAATTTCTCATCTTTCTTCAGCATAGAGGTCAATGGTTTGACTACCTCTACAAAATTTGGAATAAATCTCCTAATGAAATTTATTTTGCCAAAGAAGCTCTGCAAACCCTTCTTATGTTTAGGCAAGGACAGCTCTAGGATGGAGTGAACTCTTTCTGGATTAATGGTCAAGCCTTCTTTTGAAATAACGTGGCCAAGGAGTTTACCCTCATGGACAATATACACACATTTATTTAGGTTGAGAGAGATACTGAACTCTCTACACCTCTCAAAGATTTGTCTGAGATGTTTCATGTGTTGGCCACCTCTTTAGAAAATATTGTCACATCATCAAGATACACCAGCACAATGTTATTTATTAGTTCTTGAAAAGCCATGTCCATGGCTCATCAAAAAGTGGCACCAGAATTAGATAGTCCAAATGGCATTTTTCTATAAGCAAATCTCCCCCATTTGGTAGTGAAGGTTGTCTTATATTGGTCACAGTCTTGCACCAAAATTTGATTGTATCTTGAATACCCATTTAGGAGGGAGAAATGCTCGCTACTTATCACCATTTAAAGGATTTGCTCCATACTTGGGAGAGGATAATGGTCTTTCAAAGAGACTCTATTAAGGTATCTGAAATCTACACACAATTTGATCTCCCCATTCTTTTTCTAGATAGGAACAAGATTGGCCAGCCAAGAAGATTGTTTGATCAGAAATATGATTTTGGACTCAATCAGCTTAGTGAGTTTCTTCCACATGAGAGGCTCAATCTTCGAGTTGACATGCCTTTATTTCTACTTGATGGGCTTGGCACCTTCCTATAGATCAATGGTATGTTGGGCCAAACTTAGGTTAAAACCCTTTAAGTCGCTATACTCTTAAGCGAAGACATCAATAAATTCCTGGCACAACAAGATGAAGGCCTGCCTTTCATGATCTGTACACACTTTCCCAAGTGCAAGCAACTTATCTTTAAATATCTCAACTTTTTCATAGTTCTCCTTTGTTTTGATGCTTGCTTTATCATTTTTCAATTGGTCATCCTCATTGAAGATACTTTCAAGAGTGACCAAGCCTTTGAGAAGTTTATTATTCTTCAGTTGAATAATTTGGCTGCCATACTACTATTGTAGCTTAGCCTAGTTTCTAGCAGAAAACTCCGCTTCCTCTTTCAAGAATAGTGCTATCTATTGATTGCTATCAAACACTTGCTAATTAGTTATGTTTTCAGGCACAGAGAGTCTGATTACCACTTTCAAATGGTGCAGACTGTGGTCTCAGCCTATCTCTTTGGGGACATTGAATTGAGCACCAACTACTGCTAGTCTATCCACTTGTTTGTTATGTTTTCTAGGAATGGAAGTAACATTGGAAGCAAGGAAACTCTCCACTAAGTCCCATACCATGTGCTTGTAGGACTTGAGTAAGGAGTTCTTAGTCAGGTTCAGGCCTCTCACCTAGTTTACGATCAGCTCATTGTCTCCAAAAACTTGCAGCTCCCTAATTCCCCTTTTCCTCACCCACTCCAAACTGTGGATGAGAGATTCATATTCTATAACATTGCATGTGCAAGAAAATTGGAACTTGAAATCTAAAAAGTACTTCTCCTATGAAGGAGAAACTAGCACCTTTCCTCCACCAACTCCCAGCTTGCTTCTTGAGCTATCAAAGAAAAGCTGCCATAAACCTAGGCTCTCTTGACTTGCTTTCATCAAATTTGGTACAAAAGCACCCTCTTCATGTATGTAATAAATCCCAAGGCCTGCCTCTTCTATGAATTTGTAAGGATCATGTTCAAATTTGTCACTTCCCCATTCATCTAAGAGTAAGTTAGCAACTCCTTCAAGGGCAGAGGGTGGAGATTGATCTCCTTGGAAATCTTCTTGATCAATAATGGCATAGCTAACATTTTTTGCCTTGAGTGAGTATGGTTCTAGATGATCTCTAAGGATTGGCTCTAATTTAATCTTGACCTTAGTCCCATACTTGGTTCTAAAAACTAGATAGGACCAGTTTGCTGCTAGGTAGCCGCCTATTTTAGATGTGAAATCTCTGGACAAGCAAATGGCAAAGTAAGGAGGAACATCCACCACCATCATGCCATGAGAGACTGAGAAAGTTAGATAGGCATGGAGAGTTAAGTTCAAGCCTTTCACCACTCCTACTATCTTTGCTCATGTTCCATCTAGCTGTGGGACCCCCTTAGTTATTTCTTTGTATTTGAGCCCCAGTTTATCCACTATGCATTTAGGCATTACTGAGGTGCTTGCCCCACTATCAATAATGCAATTGTGCACCAAAAAATATCCTATGACTAAGGACAAATATAAAGGAGGAAACTTTTCTTCTTTCTTTACTGGCCCTGATGTGGAAGGCTGCCCATTCATGATTAGAACATTATCAACCTTTACTGTGACAGCCAGTTCATTTAGCCCGTGTAATTCCTTTTGTAACATGTCTTTTTATCCTGACATTGCCAATGAATCCCGCAAGGAGACTTCATCTGGTCTACCACATTGATATGAGGGTTGTACCCTTTTAAATTCTCTTTGGGTTTACTTGTAGCCTAGAGCACAGGTTGAGGAGCTAAGGGCGTGAATGGTAGCTTGAAATTTGGAAGTTTCTGGTTTGTATGTGATGAAGATGATGATGTGGACATTTGAGCAATTGCCTGAGCTTCTTCCATAGCTCTCCTTTTTGACCTTGTGTTGGCTACCACATAGTCACCTTGATTATCTGTATTGCCCATGTAGTTGACTACATAGAATTCACCTTCCAAGTGATTCATGAGAGCAAAATAAGACTGAGCTAGCCTGTTGTCCATGCCATATTTCAATGACAACTCAAAGCTTAGGAATTGAGTGGATGCCTGATTGTCTTATGCATTGGTGTATTGACCTAGCATCTCATTTGTATAAATAGCCTGATCTTGACTGTACCCCATGGGTGAGCAATTTGGCTATTCTTGCACCAGATTGTTTTAAACAGGCACCATGGCCTTGGATGAAGGAGCACCTAGATTATAGCCTTGATAAGGTATGGCATATGCAAAATAACCTTGTCCTTGATTGTAATTTTTGAAAGGGGGTCTATTTACTTGCCCAAACTACTGATATCCTTGATTTGGCTAATTGCTCTGAGCTTGCTATCTTTTGAGAGCCACTAGTTCATTGGTCATGTTTTATAACAAGCTTTTGACTTCATGAAGGTCATTGGATGGAATAGCAACTGACTTCTCTATGCTAGACAAGTGAGTTAAGGTAGGTACAATAGTCTAGACTAGAGGTAGTAATTCAGGAAAGAGCGGCATATGAGTTATAGGGGCTATCTTTCCAGCTTACACTAGGCAATTCTCAGTTGTTATGGCTATGTCATAGGCAACAGGTAGCACATGTCCTCCCATGGACTGTATCATGACAGTAATGTTGATGTTCAACACTTTCAAATAATAGAGGAAAGCATAGCTTGGGGTTAGCCTTACCAAAATGGGGATTATGTCCCATGTCTTCTGAAATTGAGTATTGAAATCTTGCATGAATCCATGTGGAGCTATTTTCATAGTGGTCAGCTACTGGGCAAGTGAGAGGTGGTCACTCTTCTCCCCAAATTTGTTTGTTAATAAGGTGCCCAATTCATTCCATGAGTCGATTAAATTCATGGGCAGGGTCCCATACCAGTCTAGAACCTTGCCCTTAAAGGACAATGCCAGCAGTCTGATAGCAATGTTTTCCTCAGTGACATTGTGAATATTACAGAGGTTGGCAATATTTTTGATGTGCTCAATAGCAGTGATAGGCCCTTCTCCATTAAAGGGAGGCACACTTTTAAGGGTTGCCCCTGGGATTGGGTCATAATGTAGGAGATTCAAAGTAATCTGACCATGAAAGGCCACAAAAGGTAAATCCATAGCTATGACAGGATTCAATCGAGGCCTTCTTGTGTAAGTGTATCTTATAGCAGGTATGGGAAAACAATTTGCTGAATAAGGATGAGTTCTTGCAAACCTCACTCACCTTGCTAAGTTTAAAGGTAGTTCAAAAAATTCAAAAGGGACACCCTTAGCAGCAGATCGTGTGGTGACCTTAGGCATAGGATGTCAGACTAACCTTTGACTAGAGACTGATGTTCTTAATAGTGGAGTCTCTAGATGCTGGAAAATGGTTGATTTTGCTGTAACAGGACTAACTTCAATCCTAGAACTTTGCTGAGTGTTAAAAATGGTGTTAAAAATGGTCCCATCAAGCATGCCAAAAATTGTTGACATTGTGGATTGCACCCTTGATAGAAAGCTGAGCTTTTATCTTCCATGCAACATAATGGAGACTCCTCTCTTGCTTGTGGGTCTGGCAAAACTGAGGAGAGAATCTCTAGATAAGGGCTAGCTCCCTTTGATGCATCTCTGAGTTATTCTAGTACTATTGCTAATACACACACACACACACACACACACACACACACACACACACACACACACACACACACACACACACACACACACAAGGGGGGTGGTTGAAAAGAGAGAAGGATTACTGAAAACAAAATCTAGATTAATATGGTGATGCACCAAAAAAGTTTGATCTACTCATTTGCTCACACTTTATATCAGAAGGGGACATACATACACTTATTTGCTTGAAAGACTAGACTGTAAGGAACTTAACAAGAAGGCTTAATGAAGACACATAGAGAATGAACTTACCATAGGCACTATAGGAAAATACACTATCTAGTAACCTTCTCCTATCTCTATACTCCAGATACAACTCTTCTTGTTACCTATAGAAATGGTGCTTTGTCTATACCAGGTGTGTTGGTATCAAGCTTGTTAAAGCATCATGGAAAGTTGACTGAACACAAGGTTAATACTCAGGCACACTCAGAGATATATGCAACCAAATAGAGGTAAAAAATACTTTTTATTGATTCAAGGTGAAAATTTGGTAGGGATGTGGCATACAAAAATGAGAGATGTCCTTTCTCAAATGAGATATTACAATATATATATAGAGAGAGGAAGCAATGGCGCCCCTTTGGAAAAGACTTTGGTGCCTTTTTTTACAAGTGGCCCATGTGCATTGAGAGCATTGGGAAGAGGAAGCCATTGAAAGAGAATGCTATGTTGGCTGCCAATCTTGACTTTGGCATTCAAACATTATTGTGAAAACATGGGCCGCACCTCTTTGTCTGTAAACAAGACCACTCCTTCAAGACATTCACGTGGTTTGTCTGCTCATCAATACAAAGTGTGAAAAAAATAGGTCGCATCTTCACTATTCACGCTCCTTGATGACCACTTGGCGGAGACTATTTTAACTGCTGGAATAAATCCTCTACCATTGCTTCCCTTTTTTCCACCTAGACTATTTTGTCTACTTCTACACTTGGCTTTTGTCCTTTCCTAGCTTTTGTCTTTTCCTAGCTCTCTTGGCCCTCAAGGCTATCTTTTATCAATCCTTGGCTCTTTGGGCTCCTTTCTCGGTGGTCTCTTCCTTTTGGCCTTAAGGCCTTTGAATTCCTTTCGGTTCATGCTCAAGCATTTAAAGATCAATAGCTATTATATTGCCTTGAATTTGACATCTGCGGGGACCTCATCAGACATCTGGATTCCAACGGCTAGTTCACTATGCTCAATTTTGATGTCTTCAGGCCCGTCACCCCTTGGTTGATTTCTTCAACTTCACTTTCCTTTGGCTTTCTTAACGAAGTGCTCCTTTGACCGGGCTTAGTCTTTGAACCCTCCCAAAGGGAAGGTGTCCCTATAGGATTTGAGAAAGGTCCCTTTCATGGTTGCTGAGAGTCCCCCACAAGGGTACCTATCCTTTGGGGTCTTTCGGTTGGTCTTGGTCCTCAAATCCATCAGAAAAAATGTTTGAAGGAATTCCTCTAGACATTTTATTTGAAGGAAAACTTCTCGTCATGTTTTTTCTACTTACTTTCCTTGGGTCAGGCCTTTTTGCAGATAAATTCCTTCAAACAAAGTGTCTGAAGGAATTCCTTCAGACTTTTGTTCGAAGGAATTGCCTTACCATTTTCCATGATTTTTATTTTTGAAAGGACAATCTTTGTTCGGTGACTTGCTTTGTGAATTTCTTCAGACAAAATGTCCCGAAGGGCAAGTCCTTTTTGGGCTTCTTGACTAGCTACCCTCTGCAAGGGTAAATCAAGTCCAAAGTTACCCTTCAGAGATTTTGCAATGGTGTATTTTGCTCATCATCGACCCTCCATAAGGGCTGCTTAACCTTTTAGATTTTGAAAATGATCCTTTGGCCTTTTGAACTTAGTCTTTTTTGTTGATTAAAATCCCTCTGAAATGGTTTACTTGCTCCCTTGCAAATTCCTACATAACCAGTCCTTTCAACCCAGCCTATTCTTTCTGCACCAAATGCTTGAAGTTGAGCCTTTTTCATGCCAAGAAGGAAAAAATGTGTTTACATAAGCATATTTTTGTATTATCCTTCATGTTTTGGCGTGGAAATGGAAAAAAAAGAGAAGGGGGACTCATTTTTTGCCCACGGGACCAAAAACGGTCAATAGTAGTTTGGTGTGGCTTGGTATTATTTTTTTTCCTTTTGCTGGTGTTTCTATCTTGTTGAACTGTGATTTTAGGTCCCTATAAAACATGAATTTTACAACATCAAATATAAAAAAACATTTGATTTGATTTGTTGAATATGTGAAATTGACTAAGTTTCAAAAGAATCTTTTATTATATATTTTATTTATTTCTTGGTTTAAATAATTATTTTGCATAGCTATAATACTTTTTGAAATTTAAATATAATAATACATCAATTTTTTTGCCATTAATTAAATTTAATAGCTTGCTTAAAATATAATAGGGATATTCATAGCCTTTTGATGTGGTGAATTAATAGTTAATCATTTATGATACAATATAGAAAACTTGATTTTATTTTAATGAATTAGATAGATGATTCTAGACTTTATGTGAAATTAACCATTACTATGTGTGTGTGTGTGTGTGTGTGTGTGTGTGTGCATGTGCATGAGTGTGTGTGCATTCTTATATGTATATATATTTCAAAATAAAAATATCAGTATCTCTAATTCCAATATGTTAGTAAAAATATACAACTAGTATCATCCATAAAGAAATTGGGCTATCAATAAAGAAGCATAAACTTAGGAAATATATTCCCTAGGAAGCAATACTACCTCAACTAAGAACAAAACATATAAAAATGAGAAAAAAATAAACGTATATGCCTCAAAAATATAAAATTTTAATGGGAGGTATGTCCTAGATAATCTTCTAATTTGCCCTTCTTACCTTTCTTCTTTCTGACATCCCACCACACCCCTATTAAGGGCTCAATTATGACCAGTTGTAGATATGAAACTTGATCAAGAGATGTATTAGAAATAAAGGGTTCCATAATTGAATGGTCATCATCTCCTTATCATAGTTTGAGTTCTCCAATTCATGTCCTCTCTTCACTCCCCCTAATAGAGTCTCCTTGGGAACAATCCTCATAGTTTTAACTTGATCTTCTTCTCCTTCCTCTGTAGCATGGACAAAATCCTCTAGCTGAGTATCTATTTCTCTAGGTTAATTTTTTTATGATTCTTTTGGCTATTATTTTCCTTCATTTTGTGTCTCATCTTCTGCCACTTCCTCTTGTTCTAAAAAACTCCATCTTTTGTGTGTATTTTTTGACCCCCTTTTTTTTATGGATGTGATCTTTCCTGAGGGCATGTAGCATGCAAGTGTCTAGGAAGCTTACAAATATGACATCAGAATGAAGTATTTTCATAATCCAATGTCTGAATGTGTTGTAGCTTCCTATATTTGATAATTATTTTATCCGATAGACCCTTGTTAAGGTCTATCTCCACACAAATGTGGGAAAATATGCATAATCATGATGTTATTATTTCTATATCATCCTTAGTATAGACACTCAAAGAATTTCCTATCACTCCTAAAGTAATACCAAGATGTAGTGGAAGATTGGGGAACTACACCCAAATTCTCATTATAGTAACTGTGTGTGAATTTGGGTCAAAATATGGAAACCATGGAGTGTGGTAGAGACTCGCATTCCCCATAACCAAGGTCCATCTACAAATACTTGCTAATAGGATTCTTTATCAAAAAATTTGACAATGAAAAATCCCTTGGAACATAGAGAGATGTCATACTGCTTTGTCCATGTCACATGGATCCATTGTAAGGTTGAAGTAGTTGGCCAAAAACCATTGAATATGTAGATAATTGCCTCTGTTTCTAACTCAACGTTATATTTCAACTCATCTTCCCCTAAAGTCTCCAAAATTGGTATATATTATGCATGCTCCATAATATAGGCAATAGGGGTAGATATTTGCATTAGAATGTTTGGTTTTGAAGCTGATTTTTTTACTACTTCCTTTAATAACCCAAGTTTTTAATAAGAAGGCATCCCAGTACTTGCAACTCCTTAATGTAATCTCAGTACCAAAACTAGAGTAACATCCTTTTCTATATTATATACTAATAGTAGAGAGTGATCCTCAAGTTATTTTCCTATAAATATGAGACATTGTTGAATTACATGTATCCCTTTTGAAATTTCTAGCTTTTGCTTAATGTATCCCACATAATCTATTGATTATACCCATATACAAGAGGTTTCCCCAAATTAATAATGTATCATTATTTGGTATCCTTTATGCCCTAATGTAATTAACTTGACTGTAGTATTTTTGATAGGGTTTTTGTGTTCTTTCATTTTGTCAAACAATTGCTAGAGTATCTCTGTTTCTTGGTTTTGTCATCGAGAATCAATGGCAAATAGTATCACCCATATAAATATGCCCTACCCAAGGAATTTATTTGTTATATAAAATAGATTCTCATATAATTGATCATACTATGTAGCTATTATACACAGAATTTTAGGACACTGCTTCTCCTTAAGATAAATAGTCAAACACTTGTCTTGCTTGCTCCAAATCTACCCAAAAAAGGTCTTTCTTGGGTATTTATAGATGGTGAGAAAGTTTTGATACTTCATAATGGGGATCCATTAGCTCAATCAACATATTTTCTCACCACTTAGAGTAAGTTGACTCAGTAGTGTTGTTGAGCTTATTCTTATCACATGCAATGGTGAGTTGGATTATGCCTGCTCCATTCGAGATGTTCCTCCTAGTCTAGAATGGTAGATAGGAGTGTGGAAGGGGATTATATTTTGACTAGATTCACTTGGTACATCCTCAATCCATTCCATCCTAAATATGGTAACCCAACATTACCAACACATCTCAATTTGATCTTTAAAAAAGGCTTCTCCCTTTTTTATTCCCACAAACCACCAAAACACCAATGATAAGCATGTACTAGGAAATGTTACTGGTTTTACTATTTTAATTAATCATCCATCCAATAACCCCTATGACATCTAGTCTCCTTACCTTGCTATCACCCACTCCAGCTTCAAACCCTAATGCATCCATTTATTTTCTTATATATATATCATTGTGATTCATGTTAGTCCTAACACTTACATTTTTCTAGAAAATTTTTGGGCAAGTTGTTTTCTATTAGTTAATAGCTATCCAATAAACATTGCCATTTAAATTTTAATTAAGTCTATTCATGAAAATAAAATATTTACTTTAACTCAACTCTTTTTCAAAAATAAGTTTTAATAATAAAGATATTTTTGGTTACTTTTAATTATTATGTTGATAGGCATTCTCCTACTAAATTGAGTCTTGTGTTCCATACCTGATGAAAAATTGACTATAAACGTCAAAATATGAACACAATTGAATATACCTACTCCTAAAGCATGGCATGTATTGTGGTAGCCATGTCATAGGGTCACCGATAAGCATAAGTTTACCCACCAATGATTGGGTGGCATAAACATGTGTGACCAATCAATAAATTGAACCAATAGTGCATGTACCTTTTTCCATGTTGGAAAGTTTGTTTTGGGGATATTTATTCTATTGAATTAGAATCAATATCTTTTTTGGTATATTTTAATCTATATGTAAGGATGCAATTTTTTTTTCATGTGTCATTAACCCAAACTTATGGTGGCTTTAACAGAGTATTGGAAAAAACTAAACTATGTATGACCTCATCATCTATAGGAGTAAGTTTGATTGAGGATTTCAAAATAAGAAAATTTCTAGATCTCTTTAGTAGATTTTTTATCACACTAAATTTCACCCTTGAGGAGGTTATTCAAGCCTCCTCACTTAGGTGATGGCATGGAGACACCTCTAGGTTGTGGGTGTCCTAATCAATGAGGCGGATCTCTAGATAGGGATCACTCCCTTGATGTTATCACCTTAAAATTATTACTACACTACTACTTGCTGGGAAAAGGGTAAGAGATAACTAAAATTAACTTAAAGAGGTGTTGCACCAAATTTATTGACCACTAACACACATTTTTAGATGCACAATGAGCATAGAGTTGACCTATTCATACACTACTCCTAATATACTCCTCTTACATCAGTATTTTAATATGAAGGTGGTAGATGATGATTAGGCTAAGAGGGCTGATTTTCAAGAGGTCTAAAGACACTAATGGAAGATTACCTCACTTAACCTTCAAACGACTACTCAAACACTCCATATGACCTGCAAGATCAAGTTAAAACTACATATAGGTGAGAGAATAAGACAACATGTCATTGAAAGTTGAATACACACTAGACAATATCAATCATTCATCCATAAACACTATAATATAGTTATAAGAGAAGGTAAAACCAACTTGTCTATTGTTTCAATGGATTACAAAATGATCATGGATTCTCCATACTCAAGTGGAGGATCCCTTTCAATGCCAAAATTAAGCATACATATAGAAGAGAATGATAAGTAGAGAGAAGATGGACATTGGAAAAACCCATGACAAGTGTCATCTAATGATGAAGTAGTTACAAAAAAGAAATACTATCAAGAAATAGTCTTTAAATCTCCTTTCAACATGTGTGCACTTTATTTGATGATGATGTTCTCAAGGTACATAGGAGTTTTGTTTTGCTTGATGGTTCATCATTGAGCTCTTAAAACTGCCTCTTAAAAGTGATTAGGAAGTGACAAGTCATCTTCTTGGGGTCTCACTACTTTCCTTTGTCTTGGAAACTTGTTGAATACCTATAACCAATCATATTTCCACATTTATTCTGTAATTTCCTTCATAATTCTCATTTTTGCTTTCCTTAAGGCCTATTCCTTACAACCCTATTTTGACACAAAAATCCTTAGTTTTAATTATATGCAACACTTATAAGAAAAATAGAAGTATTTTTGAGTATTTTTTATCTTTTTTCAGCTTCACCCAAAATTTCATGGCTCAAATCCCAAAGCATACCTACTAACCCAACACCCATCTTTCACAATTAGGCTTAATTAGGTCTAAATCAAGCCTAAAGTACTAGAGACCATATAATAGTACTCAAAAACCAAAAAATATTATATGTTACATAAAATAAGGCTAGATGACCAAGTTTCATGTAATTTCAAGGATTGAAACTTTAGTTATGCAAAATACAAGTTTCTAGCCCTAGGTTGGTCATGTCACAGGCCTAAGCAGGCTAAGACTAAACAAAAATGGATTTGAAGAGTTTTATACAATTAAAATATTCATTAGATATTTTTTTGGTCTACACCATATCTCCTCAACTCATCGAATAGTTATTTTCTCTTGAACACTCTTTATACCTCTCCAACATGCCAAGTTTTCAAAATTATTTGTGTATTCTAGGACAATCAAGTGGGTTATGAGTTTTCTTGTCTTGTGAATCAGCATATAAACATCTTAAGAATATTTCAAGGCCTATCATGACTCCATAACACCTCATTAATTCATTCCCAATCCAAGCCTTATATCTTTTTTCTTATTTTTATGTCAAAACTACCTTTGGCTATAGGTGTACATTAGTTTACTCGACTCCATTTTGAGGGTGGATCTCCCTCTTTTGTTATTATATTGAGGTATGTTCATGTTTTTATGATTAATTAATTAATGTTTTCATTGATTTCAAAGGTATTTTTATTATCATTGATGTCCTAGATATGTTCTTATGATGTTTCATGGTAAGTGTTCATGATGACTTGAGCATGGTTTAGTAGTCTTTAAGTTCAGTATGAGGTCTTGGCATAATGTTATGGTGTGACAAGATCATGATCCTATTTAGAGTGGTATTTTCTTCAGATAATCCTAATAGAAGAATGTTTTTTCTTGATATCATTGAGAGTTAGCTTGTTTGAGTTCAAGTCTTTGAGTATTAGGTGTTTTGAGAAGCCTAGTCTAGCCCTGTGAGAAGGTGTATGCATGAAGCATAGTGAATATTGGTGAATTATGTTAGTAAATACATGAAGGAGTGTGTAAATTTTTTTAAACATGATAATGAGGAAAATATGTCTTCATAAGAGTTCCAATATCAGTTTTGAGGCTTAGTCATTACACGAAGAGACCTAGTGAGAAGGCATAGGCTTGGTAGCACGATAAGGTGCACAATTTGAGACTCATGAGAAAAAGATTGGAAATGTGTGAGCATGGTATGAGGCTATATGACATGATTATGAGGTGTTGAGAGTAGTGCAATAGGTTTCAAGGTGTGTTCAAGGTCTAAGTGTAACTGGTAGTTCAAGGCCTAATGTGCAAAGAGACTTAATGTGGCCTAATGAGGGGTCAAGTTCAACTTCTAAGGTGATAGAGATAATATGATCTTTTTTAGAGGTGTGATAGGTTTTTTAAAGAGTGATCATGAAGTTTTAGGTCTTGTATTGAAGGAAAAATCATAATAAGTGAAGTTAAGGTCTCTCGAGTGCTGAAATGAGGTGTTTTAGACCTGAGAAGTATTTTCTAGTGCTCGTTGGCATGTGCAACCTATGCATGGGGTCCTAATAATTACATGGTATTTTTGTAAGGTTCTTAATTTTATTTTCCTATCATTGGTTCTGGATTTGAAGGAAATCCTTTATGAATGATTGTTAAGAGTGGAAGGTATTTTAGACCCTCCTAAAACCCTCACATTGACCTGATATAGAAGATCTTGTTGTAAATGTATTAGAATTAATTGGATGACTGATTTTGATGTTTGGATCATGTTGAGGACCCTCCCATGTACCTCCAACTAGCATTAGTTTTTTAGGTGAGTGAGTGGACCCCATAGAAAAGTGTTTATTTCTCAAAACTTTGGTATAGTAAATAGATTTGACCAATTCAATGAATGCAAAACATTGGAGAAAAAATTTTGAGACTTTTAATTCATGCCCATGGTAGTTTATTAGTCGGTTATAGACTTCAAAAATTATAATCTGGTTATGGAAGTTGACATATTACTAAAAAGCCCAATGAGAAAAACCAGACAGAAGTGGGAATGCCATTAGGGAAGTGTTGTCATGGATTAGGAATGGATCCAATTACATAAAAATGATTTTCAAAACCTATAAAACATGTCCATATTGGTTATATTTTTTCTAGGTTAATGAAAATGTTGTTCACAAGGTGACCTGTCTAGTGAAGACGAGACAATCAAGATGTAACGCTGAGATATTGGTTAGCAAGACCAATATTGTCACTAGACCATGGTATCTCTCTATATGAGATTTAAATAATGATCTCATGTGATCATACAAATGTATCATTAGCTCTTAAAATTTCTCACATGAGTGTTGAAAGTCATAATCACCATGACTAGTCCTCAAGGCAAAATGCCAGTTCTGGGTATGCAAGATGGAGTGATGAGTTTGAGATGTTATATCATAATTTAATGTATATATTACACATGTTAATTTTTTTTGGATATATATTATCTATAAATTCTTTATATACGTTTGAGAGTTAGTTTGATAAGTTGTATTGTGGAAGCAAAAATGACTTATCTGGCTGTGTAAGTACTGTGAAAGAGAAGCTCAAAAAATTGGTCTTCAAGACCAATAGTTGACACTAAAAATTGTGATATATCTATTGGAGTATGTTATATCAGTCACATAAGAACTATTCATGTGCATTATATGTCTTGTAAGTTTCCTCACAGAAGATAAAGACAACATTCATCAGGGTTATGTTTTGGAGCATTCAAGTAATTTTTTGTGTGTTAGTAAGATTGATGTTCCTAAGTCATTATGATCCTTTTTAAAGTGTACCAAGAATTTTATGATGTTTTATATATTTTATGGAATATTATACATGCAACTATAGTTTTTTAAAGTGCCTATAATAATGCATAAGGTCAAATTGCTAATGACTGGGTTCTGAGCAAATTGGTAGTTCTGAGTGAGATTTTTGATGAGGTGTTCCTAAGTCTTTAGATCCTAAGTGATGGAGTATAATGAGTTTTATGATGACCCTAAGGTAATGAATTTTTCATCCATATTTTTATTTTTACTATAATGTGTTTCAACAGGTTGTTTGAGCTCCATCTTTGAAGATGGTGTTTTTGGGGTAATTAGGCCTAATGGTGCTTTCAAGGTGTGAGCAAAGGATATGTGGATTATTAAGCATGGAATAGGTCAGTTTAGGTTTATAGATAAGTTTTTTAAATGTTTTATTTCTTTGGATAGGTCCATATGGACCATAGAGGTTTAATTTGTTTCATGGAAAGGATGGACCTAATTGCAATTAGGTCTCAACTAGGCCAAAGAAGAGAAGGTGGTCTAAGTGAGTTTGGTTGACCTAATGGTGATCCTATTTTTATTTATTATTGTGTGTAATGTGACCTAAGACATTTTTTGGGTCTGAACCTAATGGATTAGTTCTTTGGCTGACAAAAAAAGTGAGTTAACTAGTGACAAGTATAAGAAGAAGGCCAAATAGGCTTATTTGGGCTAGTGAGAGGAATGGGAGTGAAAGTGAATAAGAGAGAACTAAGGAGAAGGAGGAGGTCATGTGGACCATAAAATGGTATTATATTATTATTCATGAATACCCAATAGAATTTTTGAGTATGATGAGCAAGGTCATATGACCTAAATATGTCAAAAAGAGGACTAGTTGAACGAAGATGCCTAATAGGCTATTTGAGAGAGATAGAAGAGTGTGGAGAGAAAATGAAGGTGATCATCATTATTTGAATGAGAAAAAAATTTCCAAGGGTGATCATATGTTATAATTGGCTTATTTTTTACTAAGTCACCTAGGGGTTTGGTGCCTCCTTGCAATTTGGTGTTTGTTAAAGGACTAGTTGAGTTGGTGCTTGACTAGTAAGCGGTTAGTGCTCCTTGTGGGTTTGGTGCCTTAAAAAATGTTGATTCATTGATTATATGAATATATTCCAAGATAAATTTTAGTGTTTTTTATCCCCCATGAGGGTTTCCCACATATATCTTATGTTCATATGTTATATGCTTATGTGGATGCTTATTTATGCATTGGTTGATGTATGTGTTTGAATGAATGCTTCATGAATGATAAGTGAAATCGAATGATTGTTTTAAGGGCACTGATTCACCCCCATATCAGTAATTATGATTCCAACATATTCATGATGAATCCACTCAATATTAAAATATTCCTCATGGTCACTCAGACTTCCACACACCTTACTATCCATTCAAGCCACAATCTTAAACCCAATACAAATCTTGCGTACTCTCTTCAATATTTGGAAGTAAATTTATAGATTTTATTAGGATTGTAGGTTTTATTTGGTCTTGACACATTTTAAGGTTTAATAAAAGGTTTTTATTTTACTTATTCAGCCTCCTCTCAGTAGTTTTGCTTAAAATAATTGGTATCAGAACATGGTCCTTTGAATGAGGTCTAATAGCCTAAAGGTGATCCTAAGAATCATAATCTTAAAGAATGATGATGATAGTGTTTATCATGATTTTAATATACCAAATAATGATGGTACTAGTATATTTGACTAAGAATAATAAGGATGACAAGATGAGGTATGATCAACTCATAAATCAAGGTGAGTTATGTATTACTATAGGACATAAGTCAGATTTGAAAGAATGTCAAAAGTGTTATGCCAATTTAGGAGGATTATGTATAAGTCAAGTCAAAGGTCAACCCTAAGTTGATAGTAAAGTCTATAATGACATTGAATATATGTTGAGAGAAACAAATAGGTCAAGGCATCAATATGTCTTGCAAAACCTCGTTCTAGTCCTTGTAAGAAAGTATGTGTAGGTATCTTGCTGAAGTAAGCCTAGGTGTTAAGGAAGTTGTGATTGCAAGAGATGGGTCACAAGGTATTTATATGATGACTTGATCAAACCAAGTCACATTCATGTTAGTGTCTGAATATATCATGGAGATAAGGGGAGCCAATCATGCTCCAATAGTAGGTGTGTATGCTAAGAAGATTTATAGTAGTCATGAAGACCGTTGGTTGTGACCCTAATCTATGTCAAGGTTTGGAATTGGTTTCAAGAGCTTGTTGAAGGTGGTTAACTATGAAATAATGTGAGTTTCCTAAATGCATAGTGAGATTAAGTTGAAATTTTTGAGTGCTCTTAGGAGGGTATCAAGTATAAGAACAAAGGGGGAGCTTGTTGTATGTTTACTTTATTCATTTAAGTATTTGTAATGTCTAAAGATGCATCTAAGTGTAAAAATACCTATGAAGATGATTGTACCTTATGGGCATGATCAATGGTGGACAAGGGTGTTTGATCATAAGACATGATTGGCATGTAATGAGGGTTTAAATACTTCATAGGATGGTAATATCTATAAGAGATTTCATGAAGTTAATGAACTTGTAAAGACTTGTGAAGTTTAGTGAACATCAGATAGAGTGTCTTGAAATGAATCATGAGGAATTAAAGTGATCTAGGTGCTTAATAAAGGTTATCTAGTGATCAACTTGTCTTAATAGTCAAGTGGAACATATAATTGTCTATAGAACCAATGTGAACATTAGGAAAAGTTGTCTATGAGAATAGAGATAATATGGGGATCATTTAAGAGTAGGTTAACATGTTATATATGCCTTAAGGAAGATCATAGAGGTCTAATCTTGAAAGGCACAGTGAAACCATGAAAATATAATGAGTGTAAAGTGATTGTAGAGTTGGTTGTTTTGAGTCATTAACATGTGGATTTGAGTAATCTTGTTAAATGTCAAGGTGACATTAGAATCATGTAATGCATGTGGAGAGTGTATGAGGTACTTAACAAAGTATGTGAAGTATAAGACTGATTAGAGTACTCTTACTCAGAGGTCTGATATGTCATATCAGTCTTGATAGATTTTAATGAATGTTTCATGTAGAGGTGCTTAATGGTCTTTGTTATGAAGAATGTTTGACAGAGGTTTTCCATAGAAAATGAAGTCTCACAGACCTAGCTGGTAGTTTGCTATGTGTAAATTGCTATGATCTAGTCTGAGCCATGATGGCTTGTGCAACATAAAAGGGATAGATTAATGCTTGAATAATATTTTGATATGACATATGGACATTGAATATGTTTTTATATGGATGACTAATATTGTTATTTTGGAACAATGCTATTGATTGTATACATGCCTAATGTGTTTAGGCCTCTATGAGATCTAATTTAAGATGGTTGTCATTATTAAGAAGATGATTTGTGAAAGGGGGAGGTTTTTATTTAGTTATTGTCAGATATCAAGAAAATAAAGTGATGTTCATGTGTTTGAGGTTTTCATAAGTTTAAGGGGAGCATGGTTGTGTACTTTTGTGAGTTATGCTCCTATTTTGTTGATGAGAGGAAGATTAATCTTGTTTAAGGATAAAGCATGTTTTAGGTCCAAGGATCAGATGGTGGTATTTTCAGAGATGACCCTTTAAGGACTATTTTAGATAATCTGGACTTATGTCCCTAAATTTGATGGGAGATAATATTTTAAAATGAATAGTTTTTGGGTTCTATGCAGTTGCACATGGAGACTATGGTAATAATTTGGATCTATTCCCCATTTATTATATTGGAGAGAATTTAAAATTATAAAATTTTGAATAATATACGCATATTCCTGATATTTGTTTTTAAATTGGACTATAGATAAGTCCAAATTATCTAAAATAGTCCCTCTTTGTCATTAATGTCAAAGGGGCAGAAAGACTAGATTGGGAGAAAGACCAGTTTGGGGGAGATCTAGCTTGGAGAGATAAGAATGATCTACTTTGTTAGAGTGTTTGCCATCAATGACAAAGGGAGAGATCATTGAGGTATGTTCCTTTTTTTTATTAAGGCATTAATGTTATCATTTATGTAAAACATATTTGATTATCATTTATGTTCCAAAGATGTTCTTATGATGTTGCATGGTGAGTGTTCATGATGACTTGAGCATGATTTAGTAGTCTGTGAGTTTATTATGAGGTCTTGGCACAATGTTGTAGTGTGAAAAGCTCATGAGCCTATTGAAAGTGGTGTTGTCTTAAAATAATCTTAATTGAATAATGTTCTTGGTTGATATCATTGAGAGTTAGCTTGTTTGAGTTCAAGTCTTTGAGTACTAGGTGTCTTGAGAATCCTACTCTAGTCTTATGAGAAGGTGTATGCATGAAACATAGTGAAGATTGGTGAATTGTGTCAGTACATGCATGATAGAGTGTTTAAAGTTGTGTAAACATGATAATGAGGTAAATTATTCTTCAAAAGAGTTCCAAGATCAGTTTTGAGGCTTAATCATTACATGAAGAGACCTAGTGAGAAGGCATAGGATTGGTAGCATGATGAGATGAGTAGTTTGAGACTTGTGATAATAATATTGGTAGTGTATGAGCATGGTATGAGGCTATATGACATGATTATGAGGTTTTTATAGAAGTGAAATAGGTTTCAAGTTGTGTTCAAGGTCTAAGTGTGATTAGCACTTCAAGACCTAATGTGCAAAGAGACCTAGTGTGGCCTAATGAGGGGTCAAGTTAAACTTCCAAGGTGATAGAGATCATATGAGCTTTAAAATAGGTGTGAGATGTTTTTTCAAGAGTTTTCATAAAGTTTTAGGTCTTGTATTGAAGGAAAAAGCTTAATAAGTGAAGTTAAGGTCTCTCAAATGCTAGAATGAGGTGTTGCAAACCCAAAAAGGAATTTTTGATTCTAGTTGGCATGTATAACCTGTGCATGGGGTCCTGAGTAGTTCATGGTAATTTTGGAAGGGTCTTAGGTTTATTTTCCTATCATTGGTTTTGGAGTTGAAGAGCAATATTTTATGAATGATTGTTAAGAGTGGAAGGTGGTCTAAACCCTCCTAAAACCCTCACATTTACCTGATATGGAATATTTTGTTGGAAATGGATCATAATGAATTGGATGACCTAGTTTGATGTTTGGATCATTTATAGGATTCCCCCAGGTACCTACAGGTGGTATTGGTTTGTCAGGTGAGTGAGTGGACCCCATAGAAAAGTGTTTCTTTCTTAGAAATTTGGTATAGCAGATAGAGTTGACCAAGTCAATGACTGCAAATCATTGGAAGAATTTTTTTTAGACTTTTAATTCATTCCAATGGTGATTTATAAGTAGGTTATAGACTTCAAAAATGCTAAACCAGTCATGGAAGTTTATCATTCAAAATCCTAGTGAGGAAAATAGTGAGAAAAATTTGGCAAAAGTGGTAATGAGATTAGGGAAGTGTTTTCATGGATTAGGAATGGATCTAATTACATAAAAATATTTTTAAAGACATATAACACATGTATATATTGGTTATATTTTTTGGATATCAATGAAAATGTTGTTCACAAGATGACCTGTCTAATGACGATGAGACTGCCAAGATGCAAAGTTGAGAAATTGGTCAACAAGACCAATATTGTCACTAGACCATGATATAAATCTATATTAGAGTTACATAATGATCTCATAGTATCATAAACATGTATCAATATTTCTTAAAATTTCTCACATAGGCATTGAAAGTCATAATCACCATGACTGGTCCTCAAGGCAAAGTGGTAGTTTTGGGTATGCAAGATGGAGTTATGAGTTTAATGTGTTATATCAGAATTTAGTGTATCTAGTGCAAATTTTGATGTATTTTGGTATATATATGATATATAAATGCTTTATATAAGGTTTATAGTTAGTTTAAGAAGTTTTAATGTGGAAGCCAAAATGACTTGTCTGGCTGTGTAAGTATTGTGAAAGAGAAGCTTAACAAATTGGTCTACAAGACCAATAGTTGACACTAAAAATTGTGATTTATCTATTGGATGATGTTATAGAGGTCACATAGTAAATATTAATATTCATGATATGTCTTTTAATTTTCCTTATCAGGACTATGGTTTGGAGCATTCAGGTAATTTTCTATGTGTTAGTAAGATTGATGTTCCTGAGTCATTATGCTCAGTTTGGAAGTGTAAAAATAAATTTATTATGTTTTATAAATGTTATGGGATATTATAAATTAATTTGGAGTGTTTTAAAGTTCCTATAATAATGTCTAAGGTCAAATTTCTAATGACTAGGTCATGAACAAATTGGCAGTTCTAAGTGAGATTTTTGATGAGGTGTTCCTGAGTCTTTAAACCCTGAGTTATAGAGTGTAATGAGTTTTATGATGAACCTGAAGTCATGAATTTTCCATCCATATGTGTATTTTTCCTATAATGTGTTTATATAAGTTGTTTAATCTTTGTCTTTGAAGACAGTATTTTTGGGGTAATTAGGCCTAATAGGTCTTTAAGGCCTAATGGTGATTCCAAGGTGTGAGCAAAGGATTTATGGATTATAGATAATGTAGGAGGTTATTTTAGGTTTAAATATAAGTATTTAAATGTTTTAGGTATTTTTTGAGGTCCATCTAGACCATATAGGTTTAAGTTGTTCTGTGGAAAGGATAGACCTAATTGCAATTAGGTCTTTACTAGGCCTAAGTAGAGAAGGTAGTCTAAGTGAGTTTGGCCAACATAATGGTGATCCTATTTTGATTTATTATTGTGTGTAACATTTCATAATACATGTTTTGGCTCTGAAACTGATGTATTAGTGATTTGGTTTCACATAAAAAGTGAGTGAACTAGTGACAAGTATAAGAAGGCCAAATAAGCCTATTTGGGCTAGTGAGAGGGATGAAAGTGCAAGAAAATAAAAGAGGAATTTGAGGAGCATAATGAGATAATTTATAACATAATAGGGTAGTATAATATAATTAATGAATATCCAGCATAATTTTTTATTATGATGATCAAGTTCATATGAGCTAAATCTATCAAGAAGAAGACTGGTTGAGCGAAGAGGCCTAATAAGTTTTTTGAGAGAGATAGAAGAGTGTGGAGAGAAAATGAAGGTGATAATCATCATTTGAGTGAGAAATAGGTGTCAAAATTTGATCAAAGGTTATATGTTTCTGATCTAGGGCTGAGTTACCTAGGGTTTTGGTGCCTCCTTGTAATTTGGTGATTACTAAAGGACTAGTTGAGTTAGTGCTTGACTAGTAAGGGGTTGGTATTCCTTGTGGGGTTGATGCCTCACTAAATATTTATTAATTGATTCTAAGAATATAGTAAAATATTTGTTTTATTTGCCTTTATCCCCCATGAGGTTTTCCCACTTATATCTTGTGTTCATATGTTGTATGCTTATGTGGATGCTTATTTATGCATTGGTTGATGTATGTATTTGAATGAATGTTTCATGAATGATAAGTGAAACTGAATGATTATTTTAAGGGCACTTATTCACCTCACCCCTCTCAGTAGTTGTGATTAGAACATCTTCATGATGAATCTACTCAATGTTAAAATATTCCTCATGGTCACTCAAACTTCTACACACCTTACTATCCATTCAAGATAAAATCCTAAACCCAATGCAAATATTGCATACTCTCTTCAATCTTTGGAAGTAAATTTATAGCTTTTATCAAGACTGTAGGTCTTCTTTGGACTTGAAACTTTTTAGGGTTAAAATATAAGGTTTTTATTTTAGTTATTCTCCTTTTTATACCATACATATACCTTCTTAACACCTCCTCATGGATTTAACACTTTATCTATTCTTCAAACCATCATATTTTATGCAAGGTTTGCCTCTCTTGATTGAGATTGTGGACCTACAATTATATAGACCTGTAGGTCAACATCCACCTTAATTTAAGCCATTGATGATATGTTTTATACTTATTGACAAGGAAATTAGACCTTAATATTCTTCATGACCCTCTTCATGCCTTATATGCTTCTTAGATCATGTGTTCCATGCAAAACATGCACATTTTCACATTCTTGAAGGTGTCTATCTCAAGTTTGTAAACACTACAAACCTACTATTTGAATCCTTGAGGACTATCACATCACCATGGAAGCTAGTGAGAGATTGGTGGGAATAAATTTTATCTTTGCTCATTTTGAGATATTCTTCAACTGGTCATGAGAACTTCAAACATCTCAATAGTAGAAAACATGCAGTCCTTCTATTAAGGCTTGTAGGTGCATACATAACATGTATTTTAACTTCTCTTTCCATGGATGGTATTTCCAAAAATTGGAAGAGTTTGATTGATATTTTAAATTTGACATAGACTCCCCTGAGTTAATTAAAACCCACTTTCATTCACAAGTCATATATTTATTTGTTCACTCATTCACACTTGTAGACTTATTGAAGAACACCAATACCAAAGTCTCTCATAGCATGTTATCTACCCTTTATGCTCTATATATGCCATTTAAATAGATCTATATGAGGGATGAGAGGTTTATTTAGGTTTACCAAAGACCATTTAAGGTGAGAAAAATTCAAATCTACCAAAACCCTACCTGTCACCTTGAAGAACAACAAAACACAACACTTTTACTATATTGGTTGCTCACACATGCTAACTGATGGTGGAAGATAATGTGAGATGACTATTAAGACCCTTTAAGAGATCCAATAATCATCCATTTTCATTCATAAACTTTCAAACTCACTAAGATAAGAAAAACCCTACTTGTGGGGTTTTAGGAGGGTTTTGGGTTGCTTAATTTGTTAACGATTGTTCATAAATCATAGCCATTAAAAATAAGAAATCATGCTTTTAATTTCAAGGGAGTAAGGGCCCCTATCAACCCCCAAGATCAATAGACCTAAATTTATTTCCTCTTCATGAAATGAATGCTTGAAAATGGCCTTCACTAGCTTGCAAAGAGCTCGATGGAGGAGATGAAATTTTTTGGGTCTTGTTTAGACCTACCAATGCTACCAAAAGAATTATTTAACCTTTAAAATATGAAAGAGACCTGACACCATCCATTTTGACCTGAAATAACCATATCGATGTTGAAAACCTACTTTCTAAGCCCTTGGTAAGTGCATTACTACATTATATTTCAATTTCTTAACCTTTAGAAGGTCCCACCACTTTTTATACATTGAAAATGACATGGATGAACATGTGTAATGAATAAAACATGATGGCATATCTTGGAAACATGTTATATACCTCAAAATGCACTTGATCCTTCTAATTTGTAAAGGCAACCATTACCTTAATTTATCCAAAACTACCTGAACCATTTCTAAACATGAAATAGCAATGTTTCCATCTTACTATATCTTGTCTCTAGAAGCTATCATACACCATATGACATCATGTCACCTTGGAATGTTAATACACCAATACTCTCATCATGGATCAACATACCTTAATCTTTGCTAAATTACCTCAAATTATTCTAAGATGCCTTAATCTCTCCAAAACCCAAACAATACCTTCATGAAGGGGTTTAATGATAAGACTAGGCTCTTGACCCACTCCCTTAGACCTTGCAATAGACCTTAATATGACAAAACATTTGACAAGACACCTTCCTATAAAAGGGTATGACCTATAAGCTAAGACAAAACCTATCATAAGGTAAATAATAAATATAAATAAGGCTTGATAACAAAGTTTTGAATGATACTCCCCCATGGTAGCCAATTTTGGCTAATATCTTCTGTGACCTCCTGGGATTGCATGCTTTCTACACATTGTAGACTAGTGCCTCATGAATCCATTGAGCTATGGAGTCACTCATCACTCGACTTCAGACTTGATTGGACCTTGAACCTAATTTCAAATGCCTTGAAATAAGAAAATATAACTAATGATGCCTCCACAAACACACAATAACAAGAAACAAGGAAAACACACACATAACAAAGCAACACGATAAAATAGTGTTCTAAAAATCACTTATAAGAAAGAAAAGACAATAAACAACTAATTTACCCTACACTAACCTAATATAACAACTCGAGACAACCCTAAACAAAGCCATTAACTAGTAGAGTATACTAGCTACCTTTTTTCATGAAGTTCATGTTACTGGTAAGCTTGATGGAAGCCATGAGAAAATAAAAGAGGGGTATTTGTATGATGACATTGGAAACCTCTTCTTCTTCAAAATCAACCCTATACACTTATTCCATATTTCTTGAAGTATGAGTGATCAAAACGTGTGGGCTTAGACTGATCTTAGACATGTTTAGGCTCATCTTCATGTTCTAAAATGAACATGATAGGTAATAGCTCCTCCTTATTAACTTCCAACCAAGCTAAGTAGTTTATAGTACATGTTATTTTAGTGGCATGGAACTAATTAACTTTCACCACATGACAAACCTTCACCTCTTCATAATTTGATTGACCAAAATGAATGGGTTGATATGATTCTTGTAGCATACTTAGGGAACCATCTTCAAGAGGAGATGCTTCCTGATTATTGGAAAATTGTGGCCAATATATATTTACATTATCTTCCAAGAGTGAACAAGTGTCTACAAATGGACCAATAAGTTTATAACCCTCCTTGAAAACATCAAACAAGCTAAATTCAAATGAGGTAGCTTCTTAGAATGACAAGCTTGGAGAGTTGCCTTCTTCTCATTTGTTGGTTTGCTTGACAAAACTACCTTTCCCTATAGAAGAGTGTAACCTACTCCTAAGACTTCAAACAAGTCCTCCAACTGAAATTCACTTGGTTCTAACTCATTTAAAATTTCTTCTAGCTTCATGTGAGCTAACATAGAGGTATTCACAACAATAATTAAGAAAGAATTAAGGTTTGTACCTCCTTGATCATGTTCCTAGGATTCAAAGAAATCCTTAGCCAATTCTAATGAATCATTAGGATCTTCTTCTTTTGATAAAACAACCTGATCAAAATCTTATTCACATTGGGGAAGATCATCTCTTTCAAGGTTTGTTGTCATATCTTCATGTAATCCTTCATCAATATCACCTTCCTCTTTATCTTTGAATACTAATTTGATTTTCTCTTCACCAAAGGTTTTCCAATGATGATTTCTTCATCATATTCACTTGAAGTATCCTCCTCATAGATTTTTTAAGGTTCACTTACATCTAAAACTTGACCTTCTTCATTCCCCCCATAGAACAGGTTATTCTTCAAGGATAGGCTGCTTGAACTCATGAATAATCTTAGGCTTTTGATATCAATGAGCTTATTATTATTATCCTTCCATTCACAAATCCAGATATGTCATTGTCTTCAACATTCTCAACAAAGACTTATGTCTTCTTTTGGATGCTTTCTTGGATTGACCTCCATGATGGGAAGGTTTGAGGTTCTTTAGGATGTATGGGTGGGGCTTGAATAGGCAAATGTTCCTCTTTGTCCTTAAATTCCCACTCTAAGCCTTTTCCATTTTTATTATCCCATGAATCCACCACTTGTTTCCAACTTGGAATTTTAAAGGACCTTTTGGGGAGCTCTTAGGGAAGGGGAAGAAAGTTTTGTGCCAGGACTTCCTCATTCTTTTCCTTCCAAGCAGTAATCAAACACTTAAATTCTAATTTATCTTGGTTTTTATGGAAAACTCCAACTTGAAGAGTTGGTAAAGGACTTGAGAGACTTGGAAAATCTCTTGACTTGACCCTTTGAGCAAGAATGGGTGGAGTTTGAATAAGCATAAGCTTATCTTAATGGTATATTGTAGCCTGGGGTAGATTGAAAGCAAAATAAGGTTGATGTAGAGTAGGAGAAGTTATATGAGACTAATGGTATTGATCTTGATTCCTTTCATGTACCACTAACTTATATTTTATACATTAAATTAAGCCACCTATATCCAACATGTCATTGGTTAGTCTTTGTTAATTCTCTCTCTCAATAGGTGCTCACTTACCCTTAATGAATTATAATGAGTCCCTCATATTATAAATGAGGTGAATAAGGAAAATTGAATCATACCTTTTTTTATCTATCAAGCTCTATCTTATGTCTTTCATATCCTAATAGATTTTATTTGAAGCTTGAGATAGACTGAGTAGAAATGTGACTAAGTTGACTAGGGGCATCATAGTTTTGACAAGACTGATTAGAGGGATGAATAAACTACCAAGGAGATTGAGTTGGGGTGGGAGGGGCCATATACGACTAATGACAAGCTTGGTAAGGTTAGTATGTTATTTTTTTAGGGGAAGAGGAAGGATAATACTCTTGATAGCAAGGTTGGTCATATGGATAACTAGAGTCATATGGGGGGTAAATAGGGTCATTATAGGATTGATATGACTCAACATGAGGCTGATAAAGATCCTCATATTACTAATAAGGAGGTTTAAAACATGGAATGCCTCCATATATAGCCATCACACTTTATGAAGCTAAAAAAATAAGAGAAACTATCAATTACTCTTTGAAAAAAAAGTACTTGGGCTACTTAAACAAGCTGATGGGAGTTTAGAGTCACCATTGATGCTTGTCTTCATGTCTGTAAAGACTGTTGTATTGAAGATCAAGACCAAAATCTCTTTAATGGATGAAAATCCTCATCCCATCGGGACTTCTAGAATTGTTGTCACACTAAATTTCACCCTTGAGGAGGTTGCTCAAGCCTCCTCACTTAAGTGATATCATGGAGACACATATAGACTGTGAATGGCCTAATCAATGAGGTGAATTTCTATATAGGTCCAGCTCCCATGATGATATCACATTAAAAATATTACTAGACTACTAATTATTGGGAAAAGGGTATGAGATAACCGAAAATAACCTAACTAAGGAGGTGATGTACGAAATTTGTTGACCACTACCACACATATGCACATGCACACTGAGCATAGAGATAACCTATTCATACACTACTAATATAAACCTTTTACATCAGTATTTCAATATGAAGGTCATATATGATAATTAGGCTAGGAGGGTTGATTTTCAAGAGTTCTAAAGACATTAATGAATATTGCCTCACTTAACCTTCTCAAGACTACTTAAACACTCCATATGATCTGCAAGAGTGAGTTCAGACTGTATATAGGTGAGAGAATGAGACAAAATGTCAAGGAGAACTTAATAAACATTATAAAATATTAATCATTCATATATAAACACTAGAATAAATTCATAAAAGAAGGTAAAACAATCTTGTCTATCATTTCAATGGCTTACCAAATGAGTAGGGCTTTGACATACTCAAGTGGAGAATTCCTTTCAATGCCAAAATCAAGCATACATATAGAAGATAATGAGAAGGAGAAGGAGAAAGAATATAGATGTTGGAAAATCCCATGACAAGTGTTAACTCATGATGAAGCAAGTTACAAACATGAAATCTGACCAAGAAATAGTATTGAAATCTCCTTTCAACATGTGTGCACTTCATTTGATGATAATCTTCTCAAGGTAGTGTAAGAGTTTTTTTTTGCTTGATGGCTCATCTTTGAGATTTTGAAATTTCCCCTTAGGAGTGATTAATAAGTGACAAGTCATCTTATTAGGGTACAATTACTTGTCTTTATCTTGGACACTTGTTGACGACCTATAACCAATCATCTTTCCATCTTTGTTTTGTAATTTACTTCATAATTATCATATTTGCTTTCCTTAAGGTATATTCCTTATAGCCCTATTTTGACACAAATTTCCTTGGTTTACATTATTTTAAACACTTATATGAAAAAGAAAATCATATTTTAGTAACCTTTATCTTGATTCATCTTCACCCAAACTTTCATGGCTCAACTCCCAATTTTGACCTACTAACTCAATATTCATCTTTCACAATTAGGCTTAATTATGCCTAAAGCAAGCCTAAATTATTCAAGGCCAAAAATCACCAAAATATTTTAGGTTATATCAAATAAGGTTAGATCACCAATTTTCATGCAATTTAAAGGGTTAAAACTCCAATTATGTAAAATACAAATTTCTAGCCGGAGGTTGGTCATCTCACAGGCCTGAGTATGCGAAGAGTGAACAAAAAGTGTTTGGAAGAGTTTTAGAACACTTAAAATATTATTTAGACCTATGTGAGATCATTTCCATCTCTCTCAACTCCTCCAATAGTTAGTTTCTCTTGAACATTGTTTATACCTCTCTAACATGCCAAGTTTTCAGAATTATCTTTGTATTCTAGGACTATCAAGTGGGTTATGAGTTTGATTATCTTTTGAATCAACCTATAAACATATTAAACATATTTTAATTCCTATAATGGATCAATAACACCTCACTAATTCATTCCAAATCTAAACCTTGCATCTTTCTTCTTATGTTTATGTCAAAACTACCTTTCGATGTAGGTGTACATTAGGTCTCTTAACGACATTTTGAGGATGGATCTCCCTCTTTTATTATTCATTATGAATCCAATAAATATTAAAATATTCCTAATTTACCTTATAATTACACACACATTACTATCCATTCAAACCAAAATCCTAAACTCAATACAAATCTTGCATACTCTCTTCAATCTTTTGAAGCAAACTTGTAGCTTTTAGTAGGCCTATAGGTCTTCTTTGGGATTGACACTTGTTAGGGTTAAATAAAAGGTTTTAGCTTAAATTATTATCCTTTTTATAACCTACACAAAACTTATTATCATCTCATCATGGCTTTAAAACTTTATTTTTTATTCAAACCATCATATTTTATGCACAGTTTGCCTGTCTTGATTGAAAAAGTGGACCTATAGGTTTGCAAATGTCTAAGTCTACATCCACCTTAATTTAAGAAACTGATGACATGTTTTAGACTTATTTAAAATTAAATTAGACATTAATATGATTCATAACACTCTTCATGCCTTATATGCTTCTCAGATCCTGTGTTCCATGCAAAACATGCACATTTTCACATTCTTGGAAGTGTCTATCTCAGGGTTGTAAACACTGTAGACCTTCTATTTGAATCCTTGAAGATTATCACATCACCATGGAAGATAGTGAGATAATATTTGGAATTGAATATATATCTACTTATATATATATATTTTAACTGATCATGAGACCTTCAAACATATCAATAGGATCAAACCTGTAGTTCTTCTATTCAAACCTGTAGGTGCATACATAACCTATCTTTTAACTTATCTTTCCATTGATGGACTTGTATATAATTTTAATATTTTTATCGAGATATTAAATTTTACATAGACTCCCCCAAGTGCATTAAACCCACTTTCATTCATAGGTCATATACTTCTTTGTTCACTCTTTCACACTTGCAGACTTATTAAAGAACACCAAGATCAAAGTCTCTCATAACTTTCTATTTGCCCTTTATGCTTGATATCTTCCACTTTAAAAGATTAATAGGAGGGATTATAGGTTTATGGAGGTTTCCAAAATACCATTTTAGGTGATAAATGTTCAAATCTACCAAAACTCTTCATGCCACCTTTAAGAACAATAAAACACAAAAATTTTGCTATATTAACTATTCACATATACCAATTGATGATGGAAGATGATGTGATAGGACTATGTAGACCCTTTAAGATCTCCAAAAATCATCCATTTACATTCATAAACCTAAAAACTCATTAAGACAATAAAATCCCTTCTTGTGGGGTTTTAGGAGGATTTTGGGCTACTTAATTTGTTAATTATTGCTCATAAAGCATAGCCATTCAAACCAAGAAATAATTATTGTAATTTAAATGACACAAATTCCCATATCAAGCCCCAAGATCAATGATCTAAATATCTTTCCTCTTCATGAAATGAATGTTTGAAAATGGCCTTCACTAGTTTGCAAAGGGCTTGATGGAGGAGATGAATCATTTTATCTTATTTAGACTTGCCAATGATACCAAAATAATTATTTGACCTATAAATATCATATAAACCTATCACCATCCATTTATAACTTGAAATGAGCATCTCCACATTGAAAACTTGCTTTATAAGCCCTTGGTAAGTGCATTACTCCATTTTATTTCACTTTCTTGACCTTTATAAGGTCCCTCCACTTTTTGTACATTGAAAATGACCTGGATAAACATGTGTAAGGAATAAAACACCTTGTAATAGATTATAAATATGTTAGATAACTGAAAATTCTCTTGATCCTTATAACTTACAAAGACAACCATTACCACTTTGTCAGGATTAGGAGCACAATTGATTACCTTGTATAAGCAACTAAACACGAAATTTAACCAGAAGTAATAAGTAACTAGAAATCAGAAACAACACAAAATTTGAGAGAATACAATCTTGTATTCAACTCATACATAAGGAAATACAATGAAGAGATTACACTCTTCCCACACCTCTTGGGCATACCAGTAACTCTCCCTCAAGAGTTCTCTCTCACACAACCAATTACAAACACAACTCAAACACAGAGTTGTACCCTCCACCAGTCAGTAACAATACTGTCAGTACACCAAGTACTCAAAGTACTCCAAGTAGATCTCCCTTGATCTTGCAATAACCTGCAAATCAAATGATCTTACTTACCATGTAGATCTCTACCTGATCTTGCAACAACCTGTAAATCAACCTGATCTTACAATTAGAAGGATCTCTTCCTTGTCCTTGATTACAATACAGCCCCATGTGTCTATTATATATATCCCATGCAAACAATAATTAGAAACACAGACTCAAGACTAAAATTAGTCTTTTACATACAAACAAATTGTCTATCTAAAATAAGACTAGTTCTGGAAGTGCATGCAAGCACATGCACACACAGGCTACGACATCGGTTCCTATCTGACTAATGTTGGCTGACCCATAACCGATGTTAGTTACTGTGAACACTGAAGATGACTGACATCAGTTGCACTACCGACGTCAGTTTCTCTGTAACTCAGCAACCTCCTCCATGTTTGCATCAGTGAAGCTTTTAGCTCCACAACCTAACAATCTCCCACTTGGAGATAAATAGCTGCATCTATACCTATACCTGTACATCATCTAATTTTGTTTTCTGGCTTCTATCCCTCTTCAAGTTCAATCTTGAAGACCAACCACCACACATCCTATGGTGCTACGCCTGTCATCCAAGTCCCCTGCCACATCCGAATCTACATACCCATGTAGAGAAGTGCTTGACCCTGCATAGCATGTATACCTACTGCTGGTCCCTCTTAGATACTTGAGAATCCATTAAACTGCTTTCCAATGCTTCTTTCCCAAATTGGCCCCAAACTTGCTAACAACTCCCACTACTTGGGTAATATCAGGTCTAGTACACATGTACTTAACCTCATCATGTGAATTGGGACACTGTTCTGTGAACTGTCCATCCATATGTGTGTTAACCGGTTTTGCATCCTGCATCTTGAACCTCACCACTACCTTATTCACACAATCATCCTGAGACAGCATCAACCTGTGATCTTTCCTGTCTCTAGGAATACTCATGCCAAAGAATTTTACTGCTCCCAAATTCTTCATGACACACCTCTAAACTAACTTTACCTTTAGCTCAGCAACTCCTGCATGTGTGACCCTGCAACAAGCATACACACAACATATAGTAACAGGATAATGTAGCTAATATTATCCAACCTAGTAAAGGAAACACAATGATCACATTGACATTGACTAAAGCCATGCTTTGTCATACACCTGTCAAACCTCCATTGTCTTGCAGCCTGCTCAATACCATATGACCTAGCCTTCCATCTCATGTGTCCATTTTCTCTCTTCTTTAACTTGGGAATCCATTCATCTTTCAGTGCTTTTTCTCTGGTTAGCAACTCTACCAAATCTCCCATTTGGTTCTCTTCCAAGGAATTAACTTCCTCATTCATGCCATGCTCCCACTATTTCCTAGATTATACCTGCTCTGCTTCTTTAAAACTTCCTGGTTCTTGACCATCAGTGAGCAAAAAGTAGTGTAAAGAAGGGGAATAATGAATTTGAGGCTTACTTACCCTTTCAGTCCTCCTCATGGGCATTTGAGACTCCTTGACAGCTTGCTATCTGCCCAAAATCCATTTTCTAGTCGACCCTAGTCTGCACCTGACCAATGTCGACTCCACCTAATCGCCGACACTGATTCCCTGACCGACGTCGGTGTCCACCTAGTCACCGATGTCAGTTCCCTGATTGACATTGGTATCAACCTACCCAACACCATTGACTCTGATCTGCACATGACTGACGTCGGTACCTACTTATTCGATGTCGATTCCACCTGACTGACGTTGGTAACTGTGTTTTCTTGTGAGTGATGAATTTTTACCCGTGAGCTTACTTTGAATCAAAACCTTGTTCAAACTACCCTGCTCAAAATTATTCAGCCCCTTGAGCTGATCTCTATCCGTCATCTTCTCCTTGAAAACCAAGGCTTTCCTGTTCTTGTCAAAAACATCAGATTTCCTCTTTATACAATAAACCTGATCCTTTCTTGTAGCATGTGTTTCAAGAAACCTCACTTTCTTCTATTGCTTATAGAAATCTCGATCTATGCTTTTTGAATCTGAACTCTTACCCTTTGAGTCAAGAACATGCATCTCCTTCTTATTCAGGTGACCAAGCCTACAGAGCCACATCTTTGCATGTACATCTAAAGTAGATAAACCAGAAGGAGAATTAGTAATACAAGTAGATAGATAAAGCGTACCTACTTTCTTACCTCTTGCTAAAACAAGTGCACCCTTGGAAAATTTGCAAGAATCTACTGTGAGAGTTTTTGTGCATCCCTCATTACCCAACTTTCCAACAGAAATCAAGTTCTACTTCAAGACTGGGACATGCATGACCTGCTTCAACACCCATGTGTTGCCCGTCTACAATTTTAGCTGCACTTTCCCTTTGCCAACCATTTGACAAGGCTTACCATCCCCTAAATAAATCTCTCCAAAGTTTCCCTGGACATATTCATGAAAAAATTCTCTATTTGGGGTTGCATGGAAAGAGGCACCAAAATCTAAAACCCAAGATTCCACTTTATCCAAGGAACATACAAGAGCATCTTGTGCAACAATATCTGCAACATCTGCTTCTTCATTTCCTTCATGCTAATCTTCAACCAACCTACAAATTTTCTTTATGTGCCCTACCTTTTCACAATTCCAACAGATTATTTTGCCATACCTGGATTTGGATCTCCTACCTATCTTTGACCTTGATTTCCCTTGCTCGATCTTCTCTCTTTGCCTTCCCTTGCTTTCAACACTTAAAACATTCCCTGATGATTCACCTGTGCTTTTCCTATGAATTTCTTCATTCAAGATTACACTAACAACATCATCAACTTTCAAGATATTTGAAGCAGACGCAGTATTACTAACTGCCATTACCAAACTATCCCAACTTTTAGGTAATGAGTATAAGATTAAGAGAGCCTTAATTTCATCATCAAAAGCAATATTGACTAAAATTAACTGATTTACTAATCCATGGAAATCACTAAGATGACTATGTACAGATCCACCTTTCAGCATTTACAAATTAAATAATTGCTTCATAAGAAATACCTTATTCAAAGCTGAGGGTTTTTCATATAAATTTGCCAAAGATTCCATTAACTCTACCATTGTCTTAGCTTGTGATAAGTTGGAAATCACAGATGATGCCAGGCTCAACCTTATAGATCCCAGAGCCTTCCAATCAAGAACCTTCCTTTCTTCATCTTTCATATCTATGGGCTTGCATGCAACCCCACCCAATGGTAAGTACAGATCTTTTTGATATAGATAATCTTCTATTTGCATCCTCCATAATTGATAATTATTGGTGTTAAACTTCTCCATTCTTAGCTTACTTTCTTCTGCCATTGCTATACTCCCACTCAATCAGAAACCCCTGAGAGTGACCTGTAATCAAACACTAACCTGCTCTAAACTAGGCTCTGTGAACCTACAACCGTAGCTCTGATACCACTTTATTAGGATTAGGAGCACAATTGATTACCTTGTATAAGCAACTAAACACAAAATTTAACCAAAAGTAATAAGTAACTAGAAATGAGAAACAACACAGAATTTGAGAGACAATACTATCTTGTATTGAACTCATCCAGAAGGAAATACAATGAAGAGATTACACTCTTCCCACACCTCTTGGGCATACCAATAACTCTCTGTCAAGAGTTCTCTCTCACACAACCAATTACAAACACAGAGAGTTGTACCCTCCACCAGTCAGTAACAATACTACTAGTACACCAAGTACTCAAAGTACTCCAAGTAGATCTCCCTTGATCTTACAACAACCTACAAATCAAATGATCTTACTTACCATGTATATCTCTACCTGATCTTGCAACAACCTGCAGATCAACCTGATCTTACAATTAGAAGGATCTCTTCCTTGTCCTTGATTACAATACAGCCCCATGAGTCTATTATATAGATCCCATGCAAACAATAATTAGACTTCTAATTACAATAATTAGAAATGCAGACTCAAGACTAAAATTAGTCTTTTACATGCAAATAAACTATCCATCTAAAATAAGACCAGTTATGGAAGCACATGCAAACCCATGCACATACAGGCTACCGACATTGGTTCCTGTTTGACCGATGTCGGCCAACCCATAACCGATGTCAGTTACTGTGAACACTGAAGATGACTGACGTCGATTATGCTGCTGATGTTAGTTTCTCTGTAACTCAATAACCTCCTCCATGTTTGCATCAGTGAAGCTTTTAGCTCCACAACCTAACACATGTTAGATAACTCAAAATTCTCTTGATCCTTATAACTTACAAAGACAACCATTACCTTAATTTCTTCAAAACATGAAATAACAATGTTTCCATATTACCATATCTTGTTACTAGAATCTCTCATCTACCATAAGACATCATGTCACCTTGGAAGGTCAATAAAATAATACTCTCACCATGGATCAACATACCTTTACCTTTTCTACATGACCTCAAATTATACTAAGATACCTTAATTTCTCCAAAACCTAAACAAGACCTCCATGAAGGGGATTAATGACAAGACTAAGCTCTTGACCCACTCCCTTAGATCTTTCAATAGACCTTAATATGACCAAACATTTGAAAATACACCTTCTTATAAAAGGGCATGACTATAGCTAAGACAAAACCTGTGAAAATGTCATCAATAATGATAATGAAGGCTTTATAATAAAGTTTTGAATGATACTCCCCTATGGTAGCCAATTTTGGCTAAGAAGCATTAAAGAAGGCATTTCGTGGGAAATTGTGTGGAAAATTTCTAGTTGGGGTTAACATTAATTCAAGGTAGGATCTATCCTCTAGATAACATATATAATTAATTGTGTATTCATTATTTTTTACAATACTATGTTGTCTAACAACATGGAATCATTGTCTTATTATAAACAAAGCCTTGTTAATGCTCCTTTTGCTTGACAATAAATCTAATTTATAAATTATGTTATTAATTTATTTTTTTGTTTTTCATAGCAAAAAAATCATTTTTTTAATTTATAGGGACAATAAATCCCTAGCCTTTTAATAGTTCAACATGCATAGGCTATAATTTTTCCATAAAACCATTATCAAATGAGTTAATATTGAATCAATGTCACTATATCAAAGGTTTTCTATGGAATATATCTATGGATATTTGGACATATTAAGATCACATTATTTTCTAAATATGTTTCTTCTTCTCGTAATTTTTTTTACACATCTATCTAATTGTGATTTTGTTCTTGCCAAAGCCATGTTTTGTCATTAGAAATTGTTTTGTGGGCAACTGTGTGGATAAGTTCTAGTTGGGCTTAACTTCATATCAAGATAAGATTTATCCTCTAAATAACACAAATAATTCAATGTGTTTTCATTATTTTTTATTATATTATTTTTTTTGACAACATGGAATCATTAGGTTCTTGTAAACATATCTCTTTTAATGCCCTTATGTGTTTCTTGAAGTTAAATAGTTTATATTCAAATAGAACATATTAGGATCATAATACTTACAATTATATAACTTTTAAGTTTAAAAAAACAATAGGATAAAATGTGAACAAGTTCTTCTTAGGCTATGAAGGCTCCTTGGTTTTGTCTTAATCATTTAGGGGGGAAAACTCATAAATTGGCCTTTGTATTATCCATTTTATGATTTTAGACAAGGCATTTCATGAATGTTGTTTATTCTTGCTATCTTAACATTTTCATGTTGGCTTGAATTTTTAAATCTCTCCAAGTTGTCCCTACATTTTTCTTGGGAATAGAAGGCTTCTCGGTTTAGTTTTAATAATTTGGGGTTGGTGGGGGCGAGGGGGGGAACTGATATGTTAGCATTTGCATTCCCCTTTTCTATTTTTTATTTTTAGTGGTTATATGAGTTGTTTGATATTTTCAATGCCTACCAAACACATACCCAACCCAAGAAAATCATTTCTTCTTCTCTAAAAAACATATTTTTCAAGGGCATAATTTTATTTGTATGAAAGCTATGTCTTATTATTTTCAAGATAGCATGCATTTTGAAATCTCTATAAATTATAATTGGGTTATTTTTAGACAAAGAAGGTATTTAATTTTAAGCATTCATGGGAACATCATTCATATGTTGATTCAAAAGAGATTAATTGGATGTTATATAATATTATTACATTTTAATTATATTATATTATATATAATTATATTAATAGAAGCATATCATTATAGGGTAAGTGCACAATGTTGGGGGATAAAAAGGGGCCTACCCGTGGACATGCTTTTCTTGAAAATTGATAAATTTGAACTCCTGTAGATAATTTGATATGGAAACACTCAAAATTCAAGGATGGTGTAAGAACATGAATTGTATAATTTTGAGTGTAGTTTCTAAAATACTATTTTTTTTAAATGGTTAAATATAAATAGGTCAAACATCTAAAATTTTAATAGAAACTCTTGGTTTTTTAGGAAAATAGAGTAGATAGTTGGTCATGTGGGCCCTAATTTTTTTAGCATAGTTTAATATTGTTTAAAACCATTTGGTGAAACTTTAGATAAGATGATCTAGTTTGTATCCTATATATTTTTATAAATTTTTGATGAATATATTTTTATTATTAATTTTACCAATAAATAGATATTAAAAACTAATAAAAAATGGATAACCAACCTTGCAGCCCCCCTAACTACCTAAAAAAAAGAAACTAGTTTTTTTTAATGTGTGTAGAATTAGGCCTATTTTGTAACCATATATTTATTTTTTCATATGGATCAATGAAAAAAAGATACACAAGCATATTTAGGCATGTATATTTGAGGCATGTGGTATCATAGCAAAGCTATAGTTTGAAATCAACATAGATTGAAACCTTAAAATAGTCCAAAATTTACAAAAATCATATATTTGGAAATAGGAGAGTATGCTCATTATCGTACTAATAATTTTATGAATTTTAGAATTAAAATTTATAGTGTAATTGTTGATGGAATTTGAATTTTTTTATTTTTATAAAAATTCTCAAATTTGGTTGTGTGTTGACAGGGCCAAGCCTTTGGCTCGAGAATCTAAACCATTTCCAAGCAAAAAGCCTTATTTTTTTGAATTTAAACTAAACATAACATGTATGCACTATAATATGTGCATGTTATAATGTGTATACATTATAGCGTATATGCATTCCTTTCACATTGCATTAAAAAGCATAAAATATCTCTTGGAAGGGTTGTCTACTCTATTTCATGCAATGTCAAAGGAACATGTATGTGTTATCTTCATATTGCACAAACAATAACAAAACATATATTGGAAGTGGAAGATGGTATAGTAGTAGATGGTTTACTAAAATAAATGTCAAATATAATTTTACATTTATATTCATTAAATTTTAAAGTTATTTTATTAAATATAATAAATTAGGGTCGCTATACATTTGATAGAGTTGGTCTCACAATTGCATGCCTTATGATGTGGAAGATAGTTTTTTAAATAAAATATGGTCAGTAATTAGGCATTTTCAGGGTCTCAGTATTGAACCTAAGGATCAGGGCATAACATTTTCAATTGATGTCCATTTTTGGTAAACATATAATCATTTTTTAAGGTTTTTGTGCCTTATGGATTATTTATTAGCATTTATAAGGGTCCAAGGTTTGTCAAAATTGAATTTTATAAATCACTCACTTTGAACTCAAGCCAAAGTGGTGTGATTAGGGTAGCACAGGTTACATTGATGACCTATGCACATCAAACAACCACTTTTTGTTAATTTCACATACTCATAATCCCTCCCTCATCCCTAATCACTTCCTCCTCATCCCTCATTACCCCTAATCACTCTCTCCTCATTCCTCATTTTATCTAATCACTCCCTCATTGAACCTCACCATCCCTCATCATCTATAATCACTCTCTCATCATCCCTAATAACTCCTTCATTGAATCTCATAGTCTCTCATCATCCCTAATCACTCCATCATCTTTCATATCCCTAATCACTCCATCATACCTCATCATCCTTAATTAATCCATCATCATCCCTAATAATCCCTAATCACTCCATCCTCATCCCTCATTATCCCTAATCACTCCCTCATTGACCCTCACCATCCCTAATCACCCCCTCACTGACCCTCACCATCCCTCATCATTCTTAATCACACTCCCTTCATCCCTCATAATCCATAATCACTCCTTCATTGGACATCACCATCACTAATCATATTTAATCAATCATTCATCATACCTAATCACTCCCTCATTTACCCTCATCATCCCTAATCACTCCCTCATTGACCCTCACTATCCCTCATCATCCAGAATTATTACTTCATCATCTTGCATCTTCCTTAATCACTCCTTCCTTATCCCTCATCATCTTTCATCACTCTCTCATTATCCCTGGTCACTCCCTCATTAATCCTCATGATTCCTAATCATTGCTTCAACATCCCTAATTGATTAAGATGATTATCTCTAATTTAATTGGAGTCTAAATTAATTTTTTGTCTTCTTTGTCCCTAGGGTAGTAAAGTCCAACCAAGAATAAGGTGTTTTCTCTCTACCCTCCTCAACACTTCACCCTTTAGGAAAACTTAATTCTATTTTCCAGTTCACCTTTCTCTCCAAGTGGCCTTTTTCATGTAACATAACTAGACTAAATGCATAGAGCTATAATCACACTATAGATTGAATAGTTACATTAATCTATGGGTAACATGACTCTATGGGATGGGTAACATGAGTCATTATAGGGGTGACTCTATTAGATGTGACAACATGATTAACTTAACTATATATGTAACATGACTGTATAGGATGGGAAACATGAGTAATTGGATATGATATATGGAAATTGTTATATATTATATATATGTAACATGAGTGTAGGGTTCATTATTCAACTTTATTTAATCTATTGATTGATTACATGCATCCCATCCTTGAGTGTTTGTGTTGGTTCTCAATCAGGTTGTTTGAGCCTAGTTATAGTCTTAAGATCTATAGTGGAGGGTTAGGCTATTGGTCAAGTGCTAACTATGACTATAGATGTGTTTGACATGACATATATATAGATAGATATAATATCCAATTGGACTTTATAGCCCTATGTATTATGGGTGGGGGTTCAAGGTTATAAAATAAGTGGGGAATTTTTCCTATCTATGGTAGTTGGGGCTTATTCCTTAGTCCCAAGAGACCAAGTGTATAAGGTTTTTTTTCTCTCCCCATTGTACAATAGAATATCCCCGCTCATGGTTCCATCCCTAGGTCCCTCCCTCCCTCATGGATATTTATATATATTCCTCACTCAGCCTCTAGAGGTCCTCTCTACTATTTGGGATATGAGCCTCCTAGATAAATATAGCTCTCTTTCTATCTAGATAATTATATACTATCTATCTATATATAAACATATATTTGTTGGGGGATCAATTAAAGGGAATAAGGGAAAAGGCCTCTAGGCAGAGTGGTTCATTTCTCTCCATCTTATGCCTTCATTCTCAATTTATTGAACATTAGGTGGGTTGTGCTCTATGAGGCCCATATATAGAGAGGGGATCCCTTGGGGAAGGAAGAATATAGATGTAGTTCATGGGTGGTGACTATAAATATACTACAACGTAGGGTTGTGTTAATGGTTATTATATTATTGTAAGAATTTTTTAGTGGGAATAGAGGATATATAGTGTGACATGTGCCTATTTATCTCATAATGAAATCATTCTAAGTGATTAGCAAGATTCCAGATAGATGGGTAGTTGTTTCTTTCCTAGCTATTATGAATCAATGGGGGAAGGGAAAGATGAAAGGTGTAAGTGTTTAGAGAGATAGGGGTTAAAATATAGGTAGATATATATATATATATATATATATATATATATATATATATATATATATATATATATATATATATATATGAGGGTTAATATTTATGGATTGAAGGTGGTATCTATAAATTAGATTTATATTCATATCTACACCACTCCTATAGGGTGTGTCATAAATAAATTGACTTGAAGATGTTATGTTATGTTTGATTTTGATTATCATGAGTAGGACATATCCCATATCCATGTTCATTGTTTCATGACCATCAATATTTTTGGTTGAGAGGAAACAAACCAAATCTACTGAAAGGTCTTCTTAGGGAAGTTTGATATCTCCAATTTTGTTTTAATGAAACTAAATATATTGATAGAAATAAATATCTTATATATAGAACTATATAACTCAACTATTCTCTATTGGGCCTTCTATCTAGATGGTATGAAGATCTTATCGATTGATTGTAATTGACATGTGGGCCCTATATCTTGATGGGAGTCCCACTGTATGGTTGATTGGGCACTCTCCCTTTATTTGGATGGGGAACCTACTGATAGAGAGGGATCTATCGACTATATTGGGACCTCTATCTAGATGGGATTGAGAATATAGATAGTCCCTCAAATTTTATTGGTTATTTTTTATTAGAATACTGAGCACTCATTGGAGATATGACCAACTATGAACATTTAGGATTGATTGAGCGTATATCTAATCCCTCAAATTTGACCAACTATTCTCGATTGGGCCCTCTCCCTCCCCTTTCCTTTCTTTTCCTTTCCTTTATCTAGATGGGGATGGGGATAGGGATCCTACAAATTTAGATTAATAAATATCAACCCAATCAGATATGAGGCAATATATAGTTGACTGAGCCTACCGATCAATCAAGATAGACATAGATAAATATGTTTGATGGGTATTAAGAGAGATAGATTGGATATTATTGATTTGGATTGAGAAAATATGAGGATATATATAGTCAACTATGAAATGCAAAATATGAGATGAGATGATAGCATTCTAGATTGGGATAGGATAGAGTGAAATTGATCCACTATGACAATGAGACTATATGGAATACTAAGGTGAGGAATTGATTACCTTTCTCTCTATATAATTTATATTCTATTATATATGTGATAGATCTAAATCTAATTTAATTGGATTCTAATTTAATTTTTATCTCCCCATCCAATCAATATACAATATCTATTTATCTAACCCAACCATGCCCATCTATCTGACCATACCCAGTTATCTAACCATGCCTATCTATATGACCTTGCCTACATCAGTAGTCCCAGTTAGGCCAACTTGAATTACATGGGTAGGGTATCACTCTATTCTATCAATTGTAATATTTTATAGGGGATAGTGCCTACACAACCTATATCTAGATGGTTAGGCCATGTCTATAGATAGGAGCTAACTAGGATATTGGGTATTATATTAGGGGAGGGGTAGGTGGTGATTATGTCCTCCTCCCCCAAGATAGAGACGATTAAACTCAACTTTTTATGGCCCTATTTTGCTGAAAGGGAGAGATTGACATGTTAATCTAGTCATTATGGTAGGCTCTTCATCCTCCCCCTCTCCCCCTTGGGCCCTTCAAGTACATTCATTCTTGGGTTTAATGTGCATGGTTTATTAACCCATATTTCTATTGGGTCTAGGGTTGATAGAGCTCTTTTGGTCCTATCCTAGGGTCAAGAACCTATCCAACTATTAACTTAGTTCCCTTTCAGGTCTAGGATTAATAAATATTAGTTGGGGTCTGGAGTTAAGTGTTGGAATTAGGGAATCAAGGAATCTAGGGATCACTTTTTTGGTGTTCTCAATTCATTTAAAAAAGTGAATACTAGATCACATATGATTGATGTATGATGAACATAGTCCTAGAATATAAATACCATGATAGGGGAGGTAAATATCATTGAACACTTTTCCTTTTAAAGCAATAGTATTTCCATAGTCCATAGATTAGAGTATAGAGTTTTTGGATAAAACTATGTTTAAGTTTTTTACAGACATTTGGGTTCACACTCCATGAACCATCATCAAGGTAAGAAAATTAAAAATGTAAAATAACAGACTAAGCTCTTCCTTTATAGATATAACAGTGAATCCCAATGATATCAAGGTGATTCAAAGAGGTGAGGCCCTCAAAGCAGGGGAAAAAGAAAGGTGGTAAGGTTTAAAAGTTATAATTTTGAATTTATATTAGAGATTAAAATTATAATTAAAAATTAAATTATAAAATATAAACTAGATTTTTTTTTAAACTATCATTTAGAAACCTTAACATTAAAATTTTTAAATTATAAATCTACAATTTGATTTGCGATATGATAGATATAAATTATTAAATAAAATTTTTTAGTTATCAATTATAATTTGATTTATAAATACCTAATTATAAATTCTAAAATTATGAAAAATTATTATCAATAATAAATTATGAAAGATAAATAATAAAATAAATTATATATAAAAATAAGTGTTATAAGTATGAATTGTCAATTATAAATTTTAGCTTCACTATTAGGGTTTAAATTATTAATTTTAAATGTTAATTGTAAAGTTACAAACTTAGCCTTAAAAATTATAAACCATTAGTTTGATTTCTTATTTGAATCTAAATTATTAAATAAAATTTATAAGTTATCAATTATAATTATCATTTATAAACATCCACTTGTAAATCTAGGTTGTGAGAAAAGTGATTTAACAATAATAAATTATGAAAGATCAAATATAAAATAAACTATATATAAAATAAGTTTTTTTAAGTATGAATTATCAATTGTAATTTTTTTAATTTTGACTAACATGATTTAAATTATAAATCATAATTAATTATGAATAATAATAATAATAATAATGAAAGCTATCAATTGTAAATTGCAAATTATAAATAATCAATTATAAATTACAATATATAAATTATAAAATTAAAAAACCAATATAAATTATATAATATAATAAAAATATAAATTATAAAATATATTTTTTTAAGTATAAATTATTAATTTGTAATTTGGTCAACAGGGTTTAAATTATATTATAAAGGAAGAGATAAGTAATTTTACATTACCACCTTTCTTTTTTTCCCCTTTTAAGGGTCCCACCTCTTTGACTCACCTTGACATCATTGGGCTTCACTATTATATCTATAAAGAAAGAGCTTAGTATGCTATTTTACATTTTTCATTCTCTTACCCTGATGATGGTTCATGGAGTGTGAACTAAAATGTCAATCAAAAACTTAAACATTGTTTTATCCAAAAACTCTATACCTTTCCCTTTATTTTACCCATATATAGATAGGGGGTACCTAAAATCTTATGACTTATATAATATAATATTCCCAATTGGGCCATGTCCCTCCCCTTTCCTTTCATTTCCTTTATCTAGATGGGGATGGGGATGGGAACCTATTGATTCAGACATAACATATGAGATTGGTTGATCATTCCTAGTCACTCCTTTATCTAAATAGGTTAGAATTCCCCCTTTCCTTTCAATATATGCCTTGGGTATTCAATAGGATATTTGATTAGGTATCAAGTATTAAATATATGGTCAGGTAAGATATATATAGTCAGGATTAGATATGAGTATTCAAGATCAATATATGTCTTGGGTATTTTATCAAGTAGGGATTACTCAAGTAGGTATATAAATAAGGATAGGTAGGTAGGGTATAGTCAAGATCAAGATATGGCTAGAGTATTTAGGTAGGGCATACTCAAGTAGGTAAAGTAAGTACAAAATACTCAATGGTATTTAAATCTATTGCATACATAACATGATTCAAAACTTCATTTCTCATTCTATCTATCAAGAATCAATCTTCCCTTATCAATAATAGAAGTTAAGTAGGTAGGGAAAGAATATATATAAGATATAGATCAGGAATCAAGCTTCCCTTTATATTTTAAGATATGTTCTAGAAAGGTAATCTAGGTATGATAAGAATAAATCTATATATCAAGAAGGAATATTCCCTTACCTTATCGAGTAGGGCATAAATAAGTAGGTAGGGTAAAACAAATATATCTATCAAAAAGTGAGCTTCCCTTGATAGCCATGCCTTAATCCAGAAGAAAAGCAAATCTATAACTAGGAAGGAAAACTTCCCTTAACATTTGTGCCTTACTTCCTTTTTATCCATTGAGAATTAAATATTCCCTTGATATGTTATTAAGTGAATCAAAGTTACATATTAAAAAAACAAGCTTATCTTGCCTTACTCCTTGGCATAGATGAAGTAGGTAGGGAAAGATTTCATTGCCTTAACAGGTAGGGAAATTTTGAGATCAAGGTAGGGACTTTGGAATGGTTCCCCCTAAATATCTATGGCAATGCCACCATTCCTATACAATACTTTGATATAATATATTAGGGATAAATGAATACTAAAAGTATGTCAAGGCCCTAATTTAGCCTTTAGGGCCCACTAGGAAATGCCCAAGCTCTAAATAACCCCTCTTTAATACACTGGATTAATGAATATGCTCTTTATTCCATTTATATATCAAGTTGTATATAGATCAGGTTGGGTATAGATCAATTTAGGTTGGGAAACACATTTTATTAACTAATAAATTTGAACACACTCTACCATATTGGTGACCACCTATCTATCTATCTATCAATCTAGTTTACTATGGATATATGGTCAATTATTGTGTTGGAATTAGAATTATCAACTAGTCTGCAATCAAACCTATATATACAGATATAAATTTGAACTATCAACTCTAGGATTGGGATTTTTAGATGCCCAAATCTTAGTATATATAAGTTATATAATTTCATTCCACCCTTTGCTTAATTTCTTGCCAATTTATTCTATTCCGAGGCTTTGGATACACTCTCTCTCCATGGTCTAAGCATGAATCACCATATATATATTTGAATCTCATAAGATGATCAGATGACATCTTTGTTTTCCTTATTTGAGTGAAAGAGGATGAGTGAAAGAAGATTTTATTTAGTCCTTATTGTTAGGAAATAATGGAAGCACACAATTGATTACCAAGCAACTTAACATGCAAAAATTAACCAGAATCAACAAGTAACTAGAATTCAGAAGTAACACAGAATATGAGAGACAATACACAACTTGTATTAAAACTCTTTCAGAAGGAAATACAACAAAGAAGGCTGCCACAGTTCTTCTTCCTTACACACCTCTAGGGCTCCCACACCTCTAGGGCATAAACAGTAAATATTCCCTCAAAGCTCTCTCTCTTAGGTCCCAACACACAACTGAAACACAGAGTTGGTGTTCACCTCCAACTAGCCAGTATCCACTACTGCCAGTACTCCAGTGCTCCACGCACACCACAAGTGCTCCACGCACTCCACAAGTACACAAACGTACTCCAAGTAGATCTCCCTTGAACTGTAACAACCTGCAACCCAACTAATCTTACTTATGGAAGGAACTGCCTTGCCTTCCTCTTTGATCTGAGTACACACCTATACTCCAAGTAGATCCTACCTGATACTGCTCCCTATTGTGTTTCTGTCCTCCTTGATCTTGCACACCTACAAATCAATCTAGTTCTACACACCTGCAAACCTGGATCATGCACACACATACACCTACAGATCAATGATCTTACTTACCATGTAGATCTCCTATAGAGGCCATGCACACCTGCTGACCAAGATCCTACACCCCTAAAGAATCCTGTTGACTCTCCAAAACTAGCACCCACCTTGGTACTGCTGTGGAACTAGGAGGAACACCCTTGCTCACCTCACACACAGAAGGAGCTAACTTTGCTCAACTCAAACTATAACAACTTACAATACAATCCATGAGTCTATTATATAGATCTCATCCAAACAATAATTAGACATCTAATTACAATAATTAGATATCTAATTACAATAATTAGATATCTAATTACAATAATTAGATCCACAGCTTCTAGTCTAAAATTGGCTCTTGACATGCAAACACTTGGTTCGTTAGTTGACTACCCGTAACATTCACAGTTTGAACCACACAGGCGACCAACGTCAGTCCCTATCTGCCTGGGGGTGCTGACGCTGGCCGATCCATGACCAACATCAGTTGCTTCCTGTCTCTTCCCTGCCAATGTCGGTTGGCCTGACTGATGCCGGTGTTTATGACACTCCAACAACCTCCTCTAATGACCTTCCCTATTTACATCAGTGAAGCTTTTAGCTCCATAACCTAACAATCTCTCACTTGGAGATAAATAATTACACTGTACCTGTACCCCATCTAATCTATTTCCTGGCTTGTATCCCTCTTCAAGATGAATCCTGAAGACCAACCACCACACAACCTATGGTGCACCTCCTATCATCTGAGTACTCTGCCACATCTAAACCTACAAACCCATGTAGTGAAGTCCTGACCCTGCATGTATACCTCCTGCTAGTCCCTCTCAACTACCTGAGAACCCACTTCCCTAAATTGGCTCCTAACTCTCTGACAACACCCACTGCTTGGGCAAACTCAGGTCTATAATAGACCTCATGTGATTTTAGACACTAAACTGTCTAGCCCTTAGTGTGCTCTGGTTCTGCATCCTGAACCTTGCCAACACCTGATTCACATTAGCTCCTACTGGAGACAAAATCAACCTGTGATCTCCATGTCTCCCATGCCAAAGAATTTTGCTGCTCCAAATTCTTCATGACATGCCACTAAACTAACCTTAACCTTAGCTCAACAAAACCCTGTATGTACAAACCTGCTAGCTAGCATACCATCAACATATATAAATAGAATGATGTCATGACCATCATCCCCCTGGTAAGACAAACACAATGGTTACATTGACATTGACTAAAGCCATGCTTTGTCATCCACCTGTCAAACCCTGTACCACTGTCTTACAGCTACCTCAAGACCATATGCCCTGGCCTTCCATCTCACATGTCCATTCTCTCTATTCTTCAACTAAGGTATCCATTCGTCTCTGTGCTTTCATCCAGCTGGCAACCTTACCAAATCTCCCATTTGGTTCTGCATCATATTCCTACCACGCTCCCACTGTTTCCTGGATCCTTCCTGCTCTGTAGTCAGCAACGAGTATAAAGAAGAGGAACAACAAATTTGAGGCTTATTTATGTCTTCAGTCCTCCATATGGGCATTTGAGACTCCTTGACAGCTTGCTATCTTCCCAAAATTTGTTACAGTGACCGACCTCGGTCACCACACAGTCTGCATCCAATTGATGTCAGTTCCCATGCGCCTATCTTGCCTACCAACTCTGCCAACATCAGTGTCTCATGTTGCCGATGTCAGTCCTCCTGACCGACGTTGGTCTTACCTATTGCCAACGTCAGTCCTCCTGACTGATGTCGGTCTTATCTTGCCTAACATCACTAGCTTCAGTCTACACATGATCGACATCGGCACCTGTCTATTCGATGCTGATTTCTCTTGATCGATGCCAGTACCTATGTTCTCCTGTGAGTGACAACTTTTTATTCGTGAGCTTTCTTTGAATCAATACCATGTCCAAACTGCCCTGCTCAGAAGTATCCAGCCTCATCCACTAAATTTTGTCCATCATCTCCTCCAAGAACACCAAGGCTTTCCAGTTCTTAAGTCTATCAAACACATCTGTCTTCTGCTTAAGAACATGTATCTCCTTCTTGCTCATGTGACCAAGCCTACAAAGCCACGTCTCTGCAACAGAAGAAGAATCAGTAATATAAACAAGTAGATAAAGAGTACATGTTTTCTTACCACCAGCTAATTCAAGTGCATCCACTATGAGAGTTCTTGTGCATCTCTCATCACCTAACCTTCCTGAAGAAATTAGCCACATCTCCAAGCCTGGGACCTGCATGACCTCCTTCAACACCCATGTGTTGGCCGCCTACAATTTCAGCATCACTTCCCCTTTGCCAATTCTTTGGCAAGGCTCACCAGCTCCTCTCCTTGGGGCTGCATGGAAAGAGGCAATAGAATTTGTGAAACAAGATTCTACTTTATCCAAGAAACCTCCTAGAGCATCTTGTGGAACAACACCTGCAACATCTGCATCTTCAGTTCCTTCATGTTGATCTTCCACAAACCAACAATTTTCTTTTACCTGCTCTTTCTTTCCATAGGACCGTAAGTGACCATCTGTGCTTTTCAACTCCTCCATTCTTAGCTTACTTTGATCTGCCATTGCTCTACTCCCACTCAATCAGAAACCCCTGAGAGTGACCTGTAACCAAACACAAAACCTACTCCCTGCGACCTTAGCTCTGATACCACTTGTTGGTATCAAGCTCAAGAACCTATAACTAGGCTCTGATACCACTTTGTTGGGAAATAACGGAAGCACACAATTGATTACCAAGCAACTTAACATGCAAAAATTAACCAGAATCAACAAGTAACTAGAATTCAGAAGTAACACAGAATATGAGAGACAATACACAACTTGTATTAAAACTCTTTCAAAAGGAAATACAATAAAGAAGGCTGCCACAGTTCTTCTTCCTTACACACCTCTAGGGCTCCCACACCTCTAGGGCATAAGCAGTAAATATTCCCTCAAAGCTCTCTCTCTTAGGTCCCAACACACAACTCAAACACAGAGTTGGTGTTCACCTCCAACTAGCCAGTATCCACTACTGCCAGTACTCCAGTGCTCCACACACTCCACAAGTACACAAACATACTCCAAGTAGATCTCCCCTGAACTGCAACAACCTACAACCCAACTAATCTTACTTATGGAAGGAACTACCTTGACTTCCTCTTTGCTCTGAGTACACACCTGTACTCCAAGTAGATCCTACCTGATACTACTCCCTATTGTGTTGCTGTCCTCCCTGATCTTGCACACCTGCAAATCAATTTGGTTCTGCACACCTACAAACCTAGATCATGCACACACATACACCTATAGATCAATGATATTACTTACCATGTAGATCTCCTATAAAGGCCATGCACACCTGTTGACCAAGATCCTACACCCCTGAAGAATCCTGTTGACTCTCCAAAACTAGCACCCACCTTGGTACTGTTGTGGAACTAGGAGGAACACCCTTGCTCACCTCACACACAGAAGGAGCTAACTTTGCTCAACTCAAACTATAACAACTTACAATACAATCCATGATTCTATTATATAGATCTCATCCAAACAATAATTATACATCTAATTACAATAATTAGATCCACAGCTTCCAATCTAAAATTGGCTCTTGACATGCAAACACTTGGTTCGTTAGCTGACTGCCTATAACATTCACAGTTTGAACCACATAGGTGACTGACGTCGGTCCCTATTTGCTTGGGGGGTGCCGATGCTGGCTGATCCATGACCGACGTTGATTGCTTCCTGTCTCTTCCCTACCGACGTCGGTTGGCCTGACTGATGCCGGTGTCTGTGACACTCCAGCAACCTCCTCTAATGACCTTCCTTGTTTGCATCAGTGAAGCTTTTAGCTCCACAACCTAACACTTATTTAAGTGTGTAAAATTTAGAATTGTAAAACAAGCCAATCAGGCATAAAAAAGAAGCTAATGCACCCACCATCTAGGTATTATATGGTGTGATTAAGTATAAGGAGGGAGGGATTATAAATGATGAGGAATGATGAGGGATGGGTAGGGTCAATAAGGGAGTGATTAGGGAGGATGAGGGAGTGATTAGGGATGATGAAGGATGGTGAGGTTTAATTAAGGAGTGATTAGGGGTGATGAGGTATGAGTAAGGAGTGATGAGGATGATGAGGGATGATGAATCAATGATTAGGGATGATGAAAGAATGATTAGAAATGATGATGCATGGTGAGGGATAATGAGACAGTAATTAGGGATGATGATAAATGAAGGAGTGATTAGGTATGATGAAGGATGATGAAATAATTATTAGGGATGATAAAGGAGTGATTAGGAATGGTGAGCTTCAATGAGGGAGTGATTAGGGATGATGAGAGAGTGAGTATATATAATCAGGTATGGTGAGGGTCAAGAAGGGAGTGATTAGGGTTGATGAGGGAAAAAGATGGAATGATTAGGGATTATGATGGATGGGAAAGAGTCATTAGGGATGATGAGGGATGATTAAAGAGTGATTAGGTATGATAAGGGATAGTGTGGGTTAATGAGGGAGTGATTAGGGATGATGAATGATGGTGAGGGTTAATGAGGGAGTGATTAGGGACAATGAGGGAGTGAGTATAGATAATAAGGTATGATAAGGGTTAATGAGGGAGTGATTAGGGTCAATGAATGATAAGGAGGGAGTGATTAAGGATTATGAGGGATGGGATAGAGTCATTAAGGATGATGAGGAGTGATAAAAGAGTGATTAGGGATGATGAGGGATAGTGAGGGTCAATGAAGGAATGATTAGGGATGGTGAGGGAGTGATTAGAGATGGTGATGGGGATTGAGGGAGTGATTATGGATAATGATGGATGATTATGGAGTGATTATGGATTATTAGGGATGAGGAGGGAGTGATAAGGGATAAGGAGGGATGATGGAGTGATTAGGGATGATAAGGGATGGTGAGGGTTAATGAGGGAGTGATTATATATGATAACAAAATGATTAGAGATGATGAAGGATAGTGAGGGTCAATGAGGGAGTGATTAGTAACAATGAGGAATGAGGAGAGAGTGATTAGGGGTGATAAGGGATGAGGAGGAAGTGATTAGGGATGAGGGAGGGGGGATGAGTCAGTGAAATTAACATAAAGTGGTCATTTGATATGAGCAAGTCATTAATATGACCTATGCTACCCCAATCACACCACTATGGCTTGAGTTCAAAGTGAGTTGTTTGTAAACTTCAATTTGAAAAACTTAGACCCATATAAATGCTAGGACACAATCTAGAAGGCATAAAAACCTAAAAAATTACTATATGTTTACCAAAAGTGGACATTAATTGCAAAAGCTATGCCCTAAAATCCTTAAGTTCAATACAGAGACCCTAAAAATGCCTAATTACTACCCAAATTAAATTTTGAAAAACTATCTTCGACATTGTAAGGCATGTAATTGTGAGACCAACTCTATCAAATGTAGAGTGACCCTAATTTATTATATTTACTAAAATAAATTTAAATTATAAGGAATATAAAGGTAAACTTATACTTTACATTTATTTTAGTAAACCATCTTCTAATAGACCATCTACCACTTCCAATATATCTTTTGTGATTTTTTTATGCAATGTGAAGATAATGAGTATGCATTCCTTTCACTATACATAATGCATACATGTTATAATGCATACACATTCCTTTACCTATATAAAATGCATACATTTTATAGCATGTATGCATTATAACACACACATTTATATTTAGTGTTTTTTATCCTAGTTTCAAATAATGTGTACAAATTATCAACATTACATGTATATACAATGTCTATAACATGTATGTGTTATGGTAAATGTCCACATAATTAACCCCCAACTCAGTGCACTTACCCTATATAATGTTAATATTATTTGTATAATAATAATAATATAATAATAATTTTATTATTATTAGGATATCAGATAATATATAGCTATGTAATATTATAATTTATATAGTTTTATATTAATAACTATAACATAGATAGGTCACTATATACACCCAATTTTTCTATGGTGTGATATTCTTGACATAACAAGTCTAATGATGATGTAGTTACCTCCTAATAATGCTTAAGTAGGAAATCTTTCCCCTTTTGCTTCCCTTTCCCTATTTTAAGTCCCTCAAATCCACATTTTGTGGCCTCTATAGATACCTTTAGCTCATTTTCAAAAAGCTATCATTGGTGATTAAACTCCCTCATTAGGTGATGAAACCACCCTATGGCATTATAGAACTACCCCATGCATGATGGGTTCACCAGGACATATGTGTAAACCACCCTAATGAATGTATCACACAAGGCCAGTTTTGTTTTAAATATAAGGTGAATTTTTAACTTTATAGGGATATTTTATCCCCAGAAGTAGCGGTTATGTAACCACCCCTATAAACAAGGGTGGTTTTGCCACCATTGTCTGACCTTATAATTTTAGATTTCAAGACTCATTTCTTGACATGTTTTGTATGAATATTTTCATGTTTATTACTTTTTAAACCTTAATTTCATCTAAAATCAAGCCCAAATCACTCTCTCTTCTATTTCTAATCATTTTGAGTCCCTCCTAAGTTCAACTCAGTTAAGCTCTTTCATGCAACCTCTATTTCTCTTCTACAAGTAGGCCAATTTTGGCTTGATTTTAAAACCAAAATTTGCATTAGATATTAAGGGTTTTGAATAATTTACAGCCAAAAGATACTATAATTTATTTGGCTATTTGATTTGATTGATTTCATGTTTGACTACATAGTTCTAGACAAGGAGAGTCATTATTCTTACAAACTGATCTTTGTAAATAATGTCATCAACCAACCATAGTCAGTTGTTATCCATTTAGAAGCTATGTTTCTCTTCTTCTTCTCACATTTGTGATAGTCATTTATTCATATTCATTATTAGAGATTTATAGAAATATTCATTTGGATAAAGTAGCTAACACACTAAGGACCACAATATAACAAATATCTTGCTTTTAGTTGGTCAACATCAGAATCAGGTTGGAGGTTTTAATCTTTGAATATTTATTTTATTCAATAGTTTAGATTAAATTATAAACCATTCTTGTATTATATTAAACCTTGTTTATTTTTTTAAATCAAGTTTTAATAGGAAAATGAATTCTTCTCTCTCTTGTCCTTGCATAAAAATAGTAATTAGTTTATTTGTTTGTTTGTATTCATTTAAATAGATTATTTCACAACACCATATTGTTTCTAAACATAGGGTGAGTGTTAAATAATAAATCATACATTTCCATCCATTATAATAATCAATTCTTAGTTTAGAAACAAGTTATTTTCATTCTTAAACAAGCAACTAGTGAGTAGAAAAACCCTAGACAAACTTATGTGAGTAGGATATGTCATTGTGATTCTAATTTTAATTGTTTATATTAATTGAGAGTAATGTATTAATTCATTTTATTAGAGAAATAAAAAAAATTAATCCATTCATTTCCATTTCAAATCATTGTTCATAACTAGTGTGCAACACCTAAAAAGGTTAAAAACTTGTTCTTGGCATGTTTAGGTGAAATAAATCTCTAGGAACTATTGTAGCATAGAATTACACTCTTTTGAGAGGGTTATTCATGATATCTCACTCTTGGATACAAAATGGGATCAACCCCAAGCTGTGGGTATCTTGTGATGGGGTTGAACCTCTACAAAAGGAAGGTTCCTCTTGGTAGATCACCAAAATTACTAGTTTGGACTGGGAAAAGGGTAAAAAAAGGATACAAAGAATAAATGAAAACATAAAAAGGGTGATGTACCAAAATTAAATACATTCCAAATTTCTTGAAACTAACACTAATGAATCTCAAAGATAACCTTCACTCACCCAATCTCCCAAACTGGTCATTTTGCATCAATATTTCTAAACTAGGCTCACTAAATAAGAGATGGAGCATGGAGGAATATCAAAAATCACACTATATTTTCATCAGTGGTCAAAATATAAAAAATTCAGACCTTAAAACACCTTGAAATACCTAAAAAAATTAAAGAAAAAAAGACAATCACCAAGGAAGAATACTCCTCCACAAAGTAATCATACACAAGCTGACTAGAACACTAGATGTAGGCAAATAGATAGGTAAAATAAGTTATCTTATTACTTTAAGAGGTTTTTAGTAAAAATTTTGATATGTTTTTTCCTTATCAAATGACTGTATCTCTTTTTATATTGAATAGTAAAATGGATATCTAGGAGAAAAGGGAAGGGAGAGAAGAAGAAAGCTTTTAGAAATCAATATATGTGATTCAACCACCTTCCATGGAGCTCCATTAAAGAATAAAAAGAGGTAGATGAGTCTCAATAAATTTTAAATCATTTTGGCACTGATCTTACTTAGAAAATTAACCCTTCAAAGTCAAAAAGGTCTTCAAGCTCTCCCATTGGCTTAGAAAGGCACTAGAGGACAAAATTTGTTTGAGGAAGATGACATCATGCTCCACTAACTTGAGAAAAGTCTCTAAACACATATAAGCTTCCTTAAATTATCCATCTTGCTTAATAAAAGTATCTAAACAATCTATAATCCTTAAATTCTCCATTGTGCCCCTCAACTCCCTAAAACTTCTCCACTTGACTTCTACACCACATCTCCACCTAGTCTTCTGGAAGCCTCTAGCAACTTTGGGAAGACTTGTCACTTTAGTATTAGATGGTTGCACTAAATTTGAGGGATAACTTTTTGTTCTTTATTCTTTAATCCCACTCATATTTTCTCTTCCAACCTACAAAATATACCATGGAACCTACAAATCCTTTGGACTCCATTGATGAAGGTCCCCAAGCTCAAGACATCTTCAACTAGTTATCCTAAAACTTGATTTCAAGGCCATTTTACCACCATTAGAACCACATTTTTACTTGTATAAGGATTTAAATCATCCATATCATTCCTATGAGGAATAAAAATGAAGTTTTAGGCCACCTTCAAAACTTGCAACAATGGTGAAAATCTCCATTAAACCTGCAACCATTCATAAACCATTAGAAAAGTTGGGTTTTTGGCATTTTAGCTCAAAAAATCATGATATAATCCCATATTAATGGATATTATGTCCATATAATGGTGATTCATGTCCCATTAGGCTTCCTCTATACATTTATTTAATTTCATCTTTTGAAGACCTGTAAAAATGGGGATTTTAGGCCATTTTAAGCCTCTTAAGCACCCAAAAATCCTAATTTATTCTTAAAAATAGGTTTAAAATGAGATTTTATATTCCCATATATGTTATAGGTGTTTTCCAAGTCATTACATGTCATTTCATGGGCTTATGAGCTCAAAAACTCAAAACTAGTCAAAATAGGCTCTTCAACAGCTTATAATGGTTTTAGGCCTTTCCATGGTGATTGGGAGATTGAATGAGATTATTTTATACTAATTAATATATTTTTTGTATCATTTAATTCCTTTGAAACCATTCTAAGCCTTTGATTCACTTGGAAACTCTTTAAATTAGTTTTGGAAGGTCTGCCACCTTCTAGGCTTAGGTAGGTCTAGGGGGTCTCTTTGCTAATTTTAGCCACTTGGATTATTTATTGATTTTTAAAACTCACTAAAAAAATTATTTTGTATCTTATACAAACTCAATATCACTTTTATATAAATAAATCCTCTTTTTTACCTCTACCAAAGGCTCCTTTGGACCTAGTTTTGAGTATCAACTCCATTAATGGAGATATGAAAACTTGGTTTTCCTCTTTGAAGTAAAGTAAGGGAATGAAAGTAATTGTAAAAATTAAAGGACCCCAAAAAGTACATCCATTTAAAATTTAAATTCATTTCATTTATTATAACTCAAAAATGCATCTTTTGGGGCTGCCCCAACTTGCCTTGTTAAATTTTTGAATGTGTGTAGCTCTAAGTTTTGCCATTTTATCGAGTTTTATGAGGTACCAAGACTTAATTTTCTTTAATTTGGACCAGGATATAAAAAATAAATACTTAAATGATTATTTTTCCATTATTAACCATGAAAACCAACCAAAATCACTAATTTAGGTCTGTTACACACTCATAAAATGAGAACCTAGAAACTTAGGAAGAGAGAAAAAGATGTATTTTGAGATTTATGAGGTTTAAAGACCTCATTATTTTTTAATTAGAAACTAAAATATATAATACAACTTATAATATCATTTTTTCATCATTCAATCAAATGAAACCTTCAAAAACACCAATTTAGGCATACTTCAGACTAAAAAATTGTGAATTGTGAGACATAGGGATCAAGAAATAGGTGAATATTGAGATTTATACTATCTCAAAACCTAAATATTATTTATTTGAACCTTTAAATACCAATGAAACTTTTAAAATCATTATATTTTATCATTAAATCCTTCAAACCTCTTAAAAATATATTTTTCAATTGTTTCCACTTACATGCCAAAATCTTGAATTTTGTAAATTTGCATTTCTCTTCATTTTTCCTTGAAATTTTAAATGTGATAATTCTAAATAGGTGTGGGAAGACTTAAAATAAAATTAAATTTTTCTCAAAAAATCTCCCATGAAATCAAAATCTTTTTGCATACTTGTAACACTTCAAAAACCCTCTGAGCTCCAATGGTGACTATCAGTAGACAAGCATAGGGATGTGACAAATAAACGTATGCTTAAAATATTATTATGACATAAATAATGTCATATAAAGTTATAAACACTAATTTTAACCACCTATATGAATTTTCATATCTGTATTATGCTTATAGAGTCCTTATAACTCATTTTTCTCAAAACTAGCTAGTGGGTTGCTTGTGTAAATGATTGTTTATGACTGTAGGAGGTGTTTAAAAAAATAGTGGATGATTACACTGATCATGTGACATATAAAATAAAAAAATTATTTATAAACACTCACTAACATAACTTTTACCAATTTTTAAAGTTGGATCTTGCTTTTAGAGACCTGTAGATGCATTTTTCTCAAAACTAGCAGTGGGTTGCTTGAGTGAATAATTGTTTATGACTACAGGAGGTATGTAACAAAACATAGGATTATTTAACTAGTAATTTGGTATTAATTATTGAATAAATATTTTTATCCACTCAAAATTATCATATGTACTAAAAATAAGAACCTAACTCCTTCTGTAGATGCTCCAAAATCATAAATTTCTCCAAGATTGGCCTAGATTACCTATGTTTTTCTTGGAGAGTGCCTCAGATTTGAGAAAAAATAGTGGATATATAACTTTTATATATGGGAAATTTTGAACCATATATTTATATTTTGGTTCATTATGACCCTCTATGTCAAATTTATAGGTTAGATCATCTCTCTAGCATCTTTAGCTCTTTAAATCTTCTCCAAATTAGCCCTCAAGCTTATGACTGTGTGTACGATCTGAAACCATTTGCTCAAACTTTGAAATTATTTAATTCCATATTAGTGTTTTGTGTAATGTTATTATATAAATATTTAGATTAAATTTATCATAGTCATATATTTATGCAACCTCGTAACCTTCATAAGGAGATCTCTATATGACACTTGTGAGAGCACACTAGGTCAATGAACTTTTAACACTATTATGTGTATATAACCCATGAGATATGTTCATAGTGTCTTCAAAACATCATATAAAAATTTATAACCTTGAAATAAACCTTGAAAATTATTAACATTTCCAATCACTATGCCATTCATATCACTCTAAATAAAAAGAGTGACATATAATTCTTGGCTCCTTGAAGTGCATGAGACCTATTTATATCACTTTTTTATGTTGAGGTATCTCATACCAACAACTCTCCTTAGAGCATAATCAAATATTTTTAGATGATGTTTTTGAGCTAGGAAAGCCAAAGCACTATTTTTTGTCAGGAGAGGATATTCTCATCAAAACCTGATTGTAGAGACCTAAAAGAGGATGGTTAAGGCACTAAATAATTCTAAAAACATTAAGTAGGTCCATGAATCTGGTCTTCTCTTTCCATCATTAGATTATCCACTACACTAGGAATGCCACTTCTTCAGAGCTTCAATGGAGCATATTCAGAGTTGCCTAGGTGGATCTTTGAAGCTTCAACAAAGCATCTTTAGATCTACCTGGAGCATATTTGGAGCTTCAACATATCATATTCAGAGCTACCTAGGTGGATCTTTGGATCTTTAATGGATCATATTCAGAGCTTCTTAGGTGGATCTTTGGAACTTCAACAGAGCATCTTCAGAGCTGCTTGAAGCATATTTTAAGCTTCAACAAAACATCTTTGAAACTACCTAGGTGGATCTTCAGAGCTTTAATAGAGCATCTTTGGAGTTTCCTATAACATCTTTAGAGCTTTAGTGGATCATCTTCAGAGCTTCCTAGAGCATCTTTATAGCTCACTATGTTCTATGTTGAGTCTTCAAAACTATTGCCAAAACCATTTATGACTTATCAAGCCTTCAAATTCTCTCTTAGTAGAGAGATAGTAGGTTGCCTCTCAACATATCCCAACACCACAATAAAACCTTACAATATAATACACTACATCATTAAGTTAGGACTAGAAAGAGACTAGTTATGAAGGCAAGAGGTCACTGAATGGTTTAGGTGAGTGGCCTAATCCATCTAGGCAAAAATTTCATATATAGGCCAATTTTGTTCAACATTTCTGGTAACCTCCTAGGATTGCATGCATGTCTATGTAAAATACTAGTTGCCTTAGTCTATCCATTAGGTTTATGGAGTCACAAAATTCTTTCTTAAATTGGTTTTTCAATTGATTACAAGTTTGCATATCCTCTACTTGGAACTCTCAAAACAAGGACAACCCAAAACAAAACAACCATGTGTTCAAATCACTTAGAGAAGATAAACATACAAAAAAAGAGAAATGTGCTCAAGGCACTTGGCGGGAAGAAGAATATTATATAATGTGTAAAATTGAAACTTACAAGTACCTTCCTCCTAGACCAAATGGGAAGCCTTTAGTATCATTCACTTATAACAGACAAGGATGAAAAATACCTTGCTTGTGAAGCACCAAATCTAGTGAACTAGACTGCTTGATTGCCAATATTTTTGGCATGTTCTTCAGCAGATGAATTGGGACAAACATGTCTCCAATGTAAACAAAATCCCTTATTGGTTCAATATTTGATTCATGTTTCTCATCACCCTTGAGAAAGTCTTACATAAATACTTCATTCAAGTTCTTGGGAGCAACTATATTTTGTTCACTTGGTGACTCAAAAAGACCATATTCTTCCACCTTATATTTGTGCAAATTTAGAATGATCATGCTTAGAGCATCATGCTCATAATTTTTTGGAAGAATGACATGTCTCTTATCTTCCTCATATTATTTGGTTATGGCATTGAATTGCTATGATAACTCTTTAGGCTCTTCATTGGTATGTTTGCCAAATTGTATCACTTGAGCACTTGAGATGTCTCCTTCATAAACCTCACTCAATATTTCATCTTATTTTTCAACTAAAAATGAGGGTTGATTTGACCAACTAAGGTCCAAAACATCACACTTATCTTGATCAAGGTCTGATTTGTCTTCCTCTAACTCCAACATATCAGGGCTATCTTTAACTAACGCCTCATAGTAAAGTGGACCAACCTTTGGTACCTAGTTATGATCCTATTCATCTATGTAGAATGGACATTAAGTAGTCCATTAAAGGTCTTCCCTATATTTAGATTGAGGATTATCCTCTTTAGGCTCTAATTCATTAGCGTCAAAGCCATGCCAAGAAGGCTATTCCAAACTTGATTTTTCCTCTGAATGAAGTGGGTTGCCTATTATGATCTATTCATCATAGAAACTTGTATTTTACTCTTATATCTCACATAGAATTCAAGTTCCTCCTCTATCCTTGTTAAAATGGCTTATTTCTCCAAGAGGGAGATGGTGGGAGGGTGAAGAGGTTAACCTTACTTGCAACTTAAGAGAGTACTACTCCAACTAGGGATCTTGAGAGGTGTCATTGGTGGATATTGAGGAGGGGATATGGATTCTTGTAACTCTTGTAAATCAAGCTCATTGAGTTGATCTATGCATAAACCACTTTCCTTTTAAACCAAAACTTCCTTCTTCTCTAAGACTGATTCTTGGGTCACCATAACCATCACCTCTTTCTTCATCTCTATGTATTCCTTGACTAATTTACATGAGGGAAATTTATGGGGTAAAACCACCTTTTTGTATTCTTTTTCTTGAATATTACTAGGAGAGAGTGATCTCACTAATTAGGGCATGGTATAACCAGGATTATTGGCATAGGGAGAGATCCATGGTGGGATGGCTTCATGCTCTTGAATGAGAGTGTATGTAGGGGTAGGAGAGGGTAAAATAATTTATTTTGGTTTGATATGTTCTCTTTCCCAATTCTCTAACACCTTTTCAATGGATAATACCCACTTCATCTCTAGCTTCTCAACATGTGAATAGTCACTTTCTTCAATGGATGTCAGCACACTCCAAAACTCATGAAAGAAGCTCCTTGTCCCCTCCATGGCATGAATGGGTAATTTTTGTCTAAGTCCAACCTCCTTATTTATTTTCATGATTGTTCTCCCTTGGTCTAGTATTGCTTCTATGATTCTTGATAAGGATGGGCCTTGACAAGGTTGGCTAGGGGGCTAATTTGAAACTCTTAGAGGTTGATCTTGAGGTTCCTAGAGGGGAGATGACACATAGGAATAATTAAAATGAGATTGTTGATATTCATAATATCTCAACACACTCTCCAAGATTTAGACCATGCCTCTCATCATCATTATGTCCTCCTCACAAATTTCCCATTATTCACCCTCACAAATTGACCACTTGGCCTTGACCAAGTAAAGATAACCCCTTGCCTCTTGTAGAACATGGATAAAGATGACTGAAAATTTTCTAAACCCATACCAATCTCCCTTAACAACTCCATATAATATAATAATGCTTGCTTGAATCCTAACAAGGATGTAATAAGATAAACATAGTATTGACAAGGGGGATTAGAGGATTGATTTGAATGTGAAAGAGGTTGAATTTGGTAATATGCAGGGGTGGAAGGGAGGCAAAGGCCATGATAGGGATAATAAGTTGCTTGAGGGACATTTTGGGGAAACACATAAACATTATTAGCCTGATATGAGTGATGTTGATGTAGAGAATAAGTATGATGATCAAAAGAGGTTTGATTATACATATCAAGGTTCTAATTTTGGGAACTTAGACTACCCAACCAACTAATGTTCATAGTGGAGTCTTCATTTATGTTTGTAAATGTGCCTCCAAAGGTTGATTGCATTGAAGATCAACATCAATAACCCTTTAGTGAAGTGAATAATGTAGTAGTCTCACTAGGCATGCTAGAAACTATTGTAACAAAGAATTACACCCTTGTGAGAGGGTTCTTCAAGCTCTCTCACTCTTAGATATAAAATGGGATCAACCCTAGGCTTTGGGTATCTTGTGATGGGGTTAAACCTCTAGAGAAGGTTGGTTCCTCTTGGTAGATCACCTAAATTATTGGTTTTGACTGGGAAAAGGGTAAAAAGGGTTACAAGGGATGACTAAAATCATACAAAGGGTGATGCACCAAATTGATTAAAATTGACACTAATTAAGCTCAAAGATAACCTTCACTCACATAATCTCTCAAACTGGTCATTTTGCATCAATATTTCTAGACTAGACTCACTAGATAAGAGATGGAGTATGGAAGAGTATCAAAACTCACACTATACCTTCATCAGTGGTCAAAAGAGAAAAAATTCAGACCTATAATCACCTTTAAATACCTATAAAAAGGAAATAAATAAGGACAATAACTAAGGGAAAATACTCCTCCAAAAGGTAATCATACACAAGCTAGCTAGAACACTAGATGTAGGCAAAGAGATAAGAAAAATAAGTTGTCTTATTGCTTCAAGAGGTTGTTATTAAATTTTTTGATAGGGTTTTGCCTTATCAAATGAGAGTATCTTTTATTAAAATGAATAAGAAAAGGGATATATAGGAGAAAAGGGAAGGGAGATGAGAAGAAAGCTTTTAGAAATTAATAAATGTGATTCAACCACCCTCCATAGAGCTCCATCAAAGAAGAGGAAGAGGTAGATGAGTCTCAAAAACTTTTAAATAATTTAATCACTAATCTTACTTAACAAATTAACCCTCCAAAATCAAAAAGTTCTTCAAGCTCTCCCATTGGCCTAAAAAGGCACTAGAGGACAAAATTTGCTGAAGAAGATGACATTATGCTCCACTAACTTAAAAAAAGTCTCCAAACATTTAGAAGCTTCCTTAAATGCTCCATATTTCTTGAGAAAAGTCTCCAAACATCTATAAGCCTCTTTAAATGCCCCATTAATTCTCCTCAACTCTCCAAAACTCCTCCACTTGACTTCTATACCACATCTCCACTTGGTCTTCTAGAAGCATCTAACAACTTTGTGAAGGCTTATCACTTTAGTATTAGATTCTTGCGTTGACTTTGAGGGATAAATTTTTGTTATTTATTCTTTGTTCACACTCATATTTTATCCTCCAACCTGCAAAAGACACCATAGAACCTACAAATCCTTTGGACTCCATTGATGGAGGTCCTTAAGCTCAAGCCATATTCAACTGCTATCCTAAAACTTGCTTTCAAGGCCATTTTTCCACCCTTAGAGCCACCTTTTTACCTATATAAGGATTTTAGGCATCCATATCATTCTTATGTGGAATAAAAATGAAGTTTTAGGCCACCTTCAAAACCTACAATAACGGTGGAAATTTCTATTAAACCTGCAACCATTCACAAACCATTAGAAAACTTGGGTTTTTGGATTTTTAGATCATAAAATCACCCCATAAAACACTTTTAAGGGATCCTAGTTAAATATAATGGTGATTCATGTCCCATTAGGCTTCCTCCATGTATTTATTCAATTTCATCCTTTGAAGACCTACAAAAATAGGCATTTTAGGCCATTTTGGCCTCCTAAGCACCCACATGTGCAAATTTATTCTTTAAAATAGGTAAAAATTGATCTTTATAGATTCCCATATATGTTATAGGTTGTTTTCAAGTGATTCCATGGCATTTCATGTGCTTATGAGCTCAAAATCTCAAAACTGGTCAAAATAGGCTCTTTGGTAGCTTGCAACAGTTTTAGGCCTTTCCATGGTACTTGGGAGATTTAATGAGATTATTTTATTATAATGTCTATTTTTTTTGGTCCTAATATTCCTTTTATACCATTATAAACCTTTTATTCACTTGTAAACTATTTAAATTAGGTTGTGAATGTCTGCCACCTTTTAGGCTTAGGTAGGTCTGGGGGGTCTCTTTGCTAATTTGAGCCACTTGGAGTATTTATTTATTTTAAAAAATAATTAAAAAAATTATGTTGGATCTTATACTAACCCTTAATAATTTTTCCATACATAAATCCTCCTTTTGACCTTTGTCAAAGGCTCCTTTAGACCTAGTTTTGAGTATGGACTCCATTAATGGAGATATGAAAAATTAATTTTATTCTTTAAAGTATATTATGTGAATGAGACCACTTGTAAAAATTAAATTATACTAAATTATACATCCACATCAAATTTAAAGTAATTTCATTAATTAGAACTCAAAAAATGCATCTTTTAGGGCTGCCTCAACTTGTCTTGTCACATTTTTGAGCATGTGTAGCTCTGTGTTTTACAATTTTATTGAGTTTTATGAGGTCCAGATATTTAATTAATTTTTAATTAGGACCAATATGGACCCCAAAAACTATTTAAATCATTTTTTTCATTATTAACTATGAAAACCAACTGGAATCACCAATTTAGGCCTGTTACACACTTAGAAAATGAGAGCTAAGAAATCTAAGAGAAAAAGATGTATCTTGAGATTTATGAGGTATAAATACATAATTATTTTTTAATTTTAACCTTTAATATCTAACACAAATTATACAATCATTTTTTTTCATCATTCAATCAAAGGAAACTTCAGAAAATACCAATTTAGGCATGTTGCACACTCAAAAATTGTGAACTGCTAGACATAAGGAGTAAGAAATAGGTGAATCTTGAGATTTATAAGGTATTAAGATCTCATAAAAAAAATTTGGAAACTTTATATACCATTAAAACTTATATAAAATTATATTTTATTATTAAATCCTTTAAACCTCTTAAAATGCCTTTTATGATTGTCTCCACTTACATGCCAAAATCCTGAATTTTGCAACTTTGCACTTCTCTTTATTTTTCCTTGAAATTTTGAATGTGATCACTATAAAAATGTTTTTTAAGACTTAAAATAACCATATATTTACTCACAAAATCTTCCATTAAATCAAAATCCTTTTTCATACTTGTAACTCTTCAAAAACACTCTAAGCTTGAATGGTGACTATCAACAAATAAACATAGGACTGTGACAAAATAAATGGATCATTATATTATTAGTGTGACATAAATAAGATAATTTTAATAGTTTTATTATTCCTATAGAGGCCTTAAACCCTATTTTTCTCAAAACTAGCTAGTGGGTTGCCTATGTGAATGATTATTTATGACTGCAATAGGTCTGTAACAAAACAAAGGATGATTAAAATGATAATTTTAAATTAAAAATACCATTTTTAATTATAAAAACTAATTAACATCACTTTTACCAAGTTTTAAATTTGGATCTTGCTTTTACAGACCTGTAGATGCATTTTTCTCAAAACTAGCAATGGGTCGCCTGAGTGAATGATTATTTATGACTGCAAGAGGTATGTAACAAAATATTGGATGATTAAACTAATAATTTGATATTAAGTATTAAATTAATAGTTTTATACACTCACCATGATAATACATACCAAAAATGAGAACCTAACTCCTCTTGCAGATTCTCCAAAATCACAAATTTCTCCAAGATTGGCCTATGTTGCATGTGTTTTACTCAGAGAGTGCCTCATCTATAAGATAAAATAGAGGGAATATACATTATATATATGAAAATTTTGAAAGCATATATTAATATTTTGGTTCATTAAGACCCTTTTTTCCAAATTTTAAGGTTATATCACCTCTCTAACATCTTTAACTCTTCAATTCTTTTCCAAATTAACCCTCAAGCTTATGACTATGTGTACAGTTTAAAACCATTTGATAAAATTTGGCCATGTCAAATTCCATATTAATTTTTCATGGATTGTGATGAGATAAATATTGAGATTGAATTTAGTGTATTCATCTATCTATATAACCTTGCAACCTTCATAAGGAGATCTCTATATGATGTTTGTGAGAGCACACTAGGTCAATGAACTTCTTAACACTATTATGTGTATATGACCCCTAAGATATGATCATAGTGTCTTAAAAAAATCATAGACACCTTTATTGCCTTGAAACAAACCTTTAAAAATATTATAATTTCTAATCACTATACCATTCATCTCATTGTATCATGGTTTCTTCATTGCATAAGCTAGTAACCAAGACTTCTAAAGTGTACAAACTGCAACCTCCAGGTTGGACTCAAAGAAAAAGAGTGACATATCATTCTTAGCTCCTTTAAGTGTATTATACATAGAGATATCACTTTCTTATGCTGAGGTATCTCACACCAATAATTCTCCTTAGAGCACAATCAAACATTTGTAGGTGTTAGGAATAGGTATTTACATGAGTGGTTGTTATATTACATTATAATATAATTTATTATTATATTATAATTATATTGTTTATTGTATATATTGTTGGTAACAACAATATAATACCTATGAGCTATTATATGAGGTTCTGAGATATTCTTGGGATGTATTATGGGTAGTAGATTTCCTATATTATAGGATATGTTCTCCTCTATATCTGTATAGTGTGGTTTGATAATATAATAGAAAAAATGATAGAGAAATAATAGAAAATAATAGAGTGAATAAAAGATAATTGTTTATTACTCTGATATATATTTTGTGTTTGGATTTTACATTTTTTGTGTGAAGCTTTATATAGTCTCTTTGAATTAATAACAATGGTATCAGAGTGGTCATCTTGAAAGAATTCTTATGAATAATGGTTTTTTTGATCTAAGAAGGGGGCAGTCTAAATTATTTTGTATTGCCTCATCTGATGTAGATCACATTGAACTAAACTTTTGTGTAGTTAAAGTGTTATTTGTATTTAGAACATAGGGAGGCATTGCTTGAAGAGTGGAATGTCATCCATAATAGAGTGTGTGGATTATTGTTGATTTAAAGCATAGCAATCCAAGACTCTTTGTGGTGGCCCTATGGAATAGGAGTTGTTCTCTATCCTCATGTAGGTTTCCAATCGGATCTAAGCATAAATTTAATTCTAATGCAAGATTTTGAGAAGTCATACCTATAGAATTATTTTAGATCTGAATAGTTATTACCATTTGGAAGAATTATATATGAATGGCATATGAATAGATGTTAATCATGCTAAATATTTGACTGTGCTACATCATTATATAGTGCTACTAGTTGTTCAAAATAGATATAGACCCATAGACTTGGTAGATTAAGCATGTATACTACCATTTCTCTTCCTTTTATCTCTCCATCTTCATTGTGTCTCAAAGGAAGCCATTTTCCAAAGAAGCCATTCATGCATATTTATCTTAACTACCACGTCACCCTTCATCGATCAATAGTTTTATCTGGTCAAAGTAATTTTGTGTCAAATAATTTAGAGGTAAATGCATAGTGAGTCAAGTTTTAGTTATAACAGCATTAGTATTTTAGTCTGTATGTCCAAACATCAAAACAATGCTTTAGAAGTCGTAAGTTTTTAGCATTTATAATCTTAAGTATGGTTAAAGTTTTTTTAAGGTTTAAGAAGACGTGCATTTTTTTAAAAAAAATGGTCAAAATCATAATGTTAAGTTGAGATTCAACTGAGGTCTTTAGTTTTAATATATGTTTTTATGTCATTATTATCTTTTAGTTAATAGTTATTTTTCAAGAGTCAATCTTTATAGTCATTTTTGTTATAGTTTGGTTTCTTAAAAATTGGTCTATTTTTTGGTAAATAGTTTATAAGTTAGAGGTTCATATTTTTAATATGTACAAAAATGTCAAAAATAAAAATTGTACATGGATGCATTATTGGGGTAACCAATGTCCATTTTGCATGTCAAGAGTGTGGGGGAAGGAATTATCTTCATTGATCTAGATATTTGAGCTATACACTAGAGGAAGGAGGAAATGGAGGCTGGAGGTTCCAAAAACTCTCTTCAATTACCAACGATGAGGCCCAGATGTTTTGGTGACATTTGGTGTGGTGTGTTATTTTCAGCATGGTGTGTTTTTCAGTGAGGTGTGGTAGTTACATTTATTTTTTAGCATGTGTGAAAAATAAGAACAGTTGTACCTAATCACTTTTGAATGATATTCCTATGTAACTCCTTTTGTATATTTACATTGGAGAATGTTGGTCTAAAAATCATTGTAGCAACCATTTTTTAAGGTTATTGGTAAACCTAAGAAAACCATTTTGTAAGGTTATTAGTGAACCCATGAAAACCATTTTGTAAGGTTATTGGTGAACCTATGAAAACCATTTTGTAAGGTTAGTAGTGAACAGATGAGTGTGAAGGAAGAGATGTGTGATGGCACATGTGTGCAGATAAAATCATGAGCACAGGGAGGTGGCATGCTACAATCAGAGAACAAGATACATTGTACCATGTAAAAACTATGGAGGGGAATGTTAAGAATAGGTATTTATATGAGTGGTTTTTATATTACATTAGAATATAATTTTTTATCATATTCTAAATATGTCATTTGTTGTATATATTGTTGGTAACAACAATATAATACCTATGATCTATTATAGGAGATTGTGAGATATTCTTGGGATATATTATGGGTAGTAGTTTTCCTAGATTATAGGATATATTCTCCTATATATTTGTATAGTGTGGTTTGACAATATAATATAAAAAATGATAGAGAAATAATAGAAAATAATAAATTGAATAGAAGTTGATTATTAATTATTTATATATATATTTTGCATTTGGCTCCTTCATTTTCTATGTGAAGCTTTATATAGTCTCTTTGAAATAATAACACTAGGAAAGCCAAAACAGTAATTTTTTCTTGGAGAGGATATTCTCATCAAAACCTTATTATAGAGGCCTAAAAGAGGATGGGGAAGGCACTCAATAAGGTTGAGAAAATTGAGTAGGGTCATGAAGCTAGTCTTCTCTTTCCACCATTGGATCATACACTACATTACGACTGTCTCTTCTTCGAAGCTTCAATAGAGCATCTTCAGAGTTGCCTAGGGGGATCTTTGAAGCTTCAATGGAGCATCTTTAGAGCTACCTGGAGCATCTTCAAAGCTTTAAAAAATCATCTTCGGAGCTGCCTATAGCATCTTTAGAGCTTCAATAAAGCATCTTCAGAGCTACCTAGGTGGATCTTTGGAGCTTCAATGGAACATCTTTGGAGATACCTAGGTGGATCTTTAGAGCTTTAATAGTTCATCTTTGAAGCTGCCTGGAGGATCTTTAGAGATTCAATAGAGAATATTTAGAGCTTCAATAGAGAATCTTTAGAGATTTAATAGAGCATTTTTAGAGCTACCTAGAGCATCTTTAGATCTTTAATGGAGCATCTTCAGAGCTACCTAGAGCATCTTTGGAGATCATTATGTTTTATGTCAAGTCTTCAAAACTATTACTAAAAAGGTGTTGCTAAATTTTTTGATGACTTATCAAGCCTTGAAATTCTCTCTCAATAGAGAGACATTAGGTTTCCTCTCAATAGCTCCCAACACCACACCAAGACCTTCCAATATACTGCATTGCATCATTAAATTAGGACTAGAAAGATACTAGTCATGAAGGTAAGAGGTCACTAAATGGTTTAGGGGACTGACCTGATCCATCTAGGCAAAATTTTCATATGTAGGCCAATTTTGGCTAACAAGAACCTCATGGTATTTTTTATTTAGGTATTATATATTTTATTGAATCACTTTCATGTTAATAAAACATATATTGCATAAGTATATCTATTTTCATATCAACTAAAAATCATAAAAACAACTTCATATAGCTTGCATCTAGGAATGTTAAAAATCACCATTAACATAACTCTCTCTCTCTCTCTCTCTCTCTCTCTCTCTCTCTCTCTCTCTCTCTCTCTCTCTCTCTCTCTCTCTCTCTCTCTCTCTCTCTCTCTCTCTCTCTCTCTCTCTCTCTCTCTCTCTCTCTCTCTATAAGTGTTCATTAATTTAAATTCAATTTGAATATTTCTTTCTATTTTTTTATTTATTTCATTCCAACAAGTAATTAATTTCCATTTCAGTCAAATATTCATAAAACAAGTAAAAAACAACAAAATCATTACCAAAATCCTTGTCCAATCATACAATCTAAACAAAACCTTGCTTATAAAAACACAACAATTCCTCACATAATCCATTCAAACAAAATCAGATGCTTATATATTTCCTAATCCCTTTTAGATGATACTTCTTAAAACACCTGGTCTTGTTAGAGGTGGTATTTTCCCTAGGGTTAGGGGCACCTAGTCCCACTGTTAGTATACACTTTGATATCAATACCAAGGTTAGGAGAGAGGTCTTCCATTCTAACCTTACTGTTGGTTATCTTAATGCCTTATAGGAACATTGGTATATTGATCATTTTCTTTCCTTAAAATAGAGGTTGTCAATATAATGTTATCTAGGCCTAGTTTCCCATTCTTCTCCTCAACTCTAGGCTCTTCTTATAACACTTTTTTTTTAGATGACATTGACTAGGCATATCCAACCTGATAGATTTTATCTCATCCCATGAGTCATTCAACCTAATTTCCTTGATTTCCCCAATCCTAGCATTGGATAGGGGCTTCTTCTCTTTGTAATCTCAGATATTGAGGGATCTTAGAATTTTGTTTCCACATAGTTAGACACTATCAACAATCACCATGATGTTGTAGAGGTATTTTGGTTTCATCACAAGAACTCTTTGTCACCAACTATTATATATCCCATTCCACCTAATAACCAACCTAATCCATAGCCCATATACTATGCCAATTTCTTCAACTTAACCTCAAAGATTCGAGTGCATAATTTAGCATGTGTTATTTGCATGCACATAAATTGGTGAACCCAACATGAAAGGCATATATTTTTAGACATACATTTTTTCTCTCTTTTCTCCAATTTTTATTTCCATCCATATTATGAAGTATTATATACTCCCTAAATGTGTTTAGTTAAGACATATTTTAGATAACTATAGACTTTGAGACTTATCGAAGGAATATTCACCCTGGTAGTGAAGCCTCCCTTCATATTTAGAATAACAATAATCCTCCATAAAACCTAGAAGACAATATCAAAATCATCCTTCCAACTCACAAAATAGATTAGGGGTAGTGATCCATGAGCTACATGATCCATCATAAACTGCCAACATTCACCCTAACTCTAACATGCCCTTCACCGGTATAAGTGAGACCAACCTTCATGTTATAACCTGACCATTAATTATCCTAAAAATCCCAAATTCCTAAAGTATAAAAAAATGTGATCAATACATTAATAAAATCTATAATTTAGAAGATGTGCTAAGTAGACTACAAATGCCTTTGCATCATTCTGCCAATATCCAAACATCACCAACCCATAAGAATAACACTCAACATTTCTTCTAGAGGATTATAACCCCAATAAATCTATTGGTTTTCATCAAATCATACCTCTTGTGGGTTTTACCAAAGAGGTTATCGTAACCACCATTCCTTCTTCCCATAATGAACTCATATCAAACTTGGTGGGTAACATTCAAGATTTAGAAAGTTACCAAGCCTATTTGAATTAAGGTATGGCCAATAATCTCTCCAATCAGGTTCACTCCTTTCCTTTTCCTACCCCAATAGAAACTTACCTACCATTTTTGTATCCATCTAACCCACCTCTTATCAATAATGCCTCAAACCAATATCTTGGGGACATCGTTACTCATGGCATCCCCAATCACCTACTTAAAAAATTCTTTTGTCCTACCAACTCCCTCCTCACAATTGTGTGGAAAGTGTTTACACCTACTCTCTCCCCAATAATATGTTGGCCAATAATCTACCAACCTACATCCCTCTGTGTTATGTGTCACCCATGTATGCTTCCACTTTGCAAACCAACCATTTACTATCTTATACATCTCTAAGTTGCATGACACCCACATATACTCCTCCCCAACAAACACCTAGCCCATATTCATTTAACACTCTTATTCCTTACTATCATATATTCTCTAAATCCACTTAGCTAGATAACTACTTTCTAGCCTACTCGACACCACCCTACCAAAGACCTTATTTTGCCACCATTACTTACATGAGTCACCCATATCCAAACCCACTCATTAAATCCTTCCAACACACCTTTAATAAATTTTAATGACATGGGGACATATGTTGAATATTTGAAATAACCCCTCGATCATAATATATAAGGATTTATTATACCACATATCGTACCTAAGCTCTCCAAGTTTAAGAGAGAAGGAGATCTTAATGCACATGTCAAGGCATATTCTACTATTATTTGAGAAATTTTAGCTTGAAATGGGGTGGTTACAAAAAATTTATCAAACAACCTTTAAGTAATATCCCTTGATTGGTATTATTGCCTCCATGATAGGTCTATACATTCTTTTTTCTAACTCATCGCTAAGTTTCTTAAAGCCTTTGATATGAAAAAACTCATAAAGGATGGCATATAATATTTATTTCACATCAAATAAGAGCACAATGAAGCACCTGCTCATCTCATTATGAGAAGGTGATAATTCCTATACTCATGCCACACATGAACCAAATGGAACTATGTGATTTCTTCTTACACTCACTTAACAAGGAGATAAGATAATATGTGAAAAAATTTCACATGTCGTTCATACAAAGAATCAAATTCTAATGAAACTATGTGTTATTTATAAATTACAATAAAAGACCAATTTTTTTATATAAGATTAAGGAAAGAACTTATAAATAGATGAGTTAATTTCAAATCAGTGTCACTGCATCAATGGTTTGTGGTGGAAGATATTTTTAGATAGATGGAAATATTAGGATCACATTCTTTGCTAAATACGTTTCTTCTTCTCTTAAACTTTAAACATGTCTGTGATTTAACCATTTTGGTAATAATGGAGTTTTATCCCTATTTTAGTTAAGGGTCTAGATTAATAAATCAATAAATATTTTTACAATAATTATAGTCTTGATTTGTATAATTTATTTTTCTTTTTTACCTTTCTTAAAATAGTAATAAATATGGAGAAATATAACTTAGCTTGAAACTAGATTGAGATGGCTAAGACAGAGTCCAAAACCAGTTGTACAAGACTGGGATAGTGTAGAAAATTAGAATCTAGCTTTCGTTTGGTGAAAGGATAGGAGCACTAAAAATAGGACACTTTAGGGTCTGACATTGTTGTCCCCTCTTGCCACTATTGTCCAACTAGTCATAAAGACTTATTTTTTTAGGTTCTTTGCATTGTTCTTGTGTGATCCTGCTTGTGAAATATTGAGTGATGAATGTCAACAGAGCTTGTTGTAGAGATGATTTAATATTCAAACCTTAGCCCTCCATCATGATTGATAAATAGGATTTTAATCACTTTAAAAGGGGGGGATTAGTGTGTGTAAGATGCACTAAACATGTGATCCACACCCCTTGTGTGGGTACACTACCTACATACTAATACTCTAAAGAGGGATCAATCCATATGTAGTTCTCCCACCTAATGTGCTTTGTGCAATAGTGTAATGTAGATGCAAAAATGCCAAATTAAGAGTGCTTGAGGTGGCTAGGGACTGGTATGAGGGTTTGAGTGTTGTTGTAGTTGTGTTGGGAGACTATATGCAGAGAATAGGAAAGTTTGTCTTAGTAGTTTGCTTGTATTCTCAAGTGATTTGTAATATTTATCACCTCCTTTTGTAAATGAGATTTGGATGGGATTTTATAGGGAACTATTAGTCATGGGTTAGATGTATTCATGCTAGGCTGACATAATGAAGAATAGGAATCAGATGAAAATGACTGTTTGGGCTCAATTTGCAAAGGGATAGGAGCACTAAAAATAAAACACCCTAGGGTCCGATGCTATAGTTTATGAATGATGCTCTTGTCCTATACGCTCGGGACCTAGGGGGATAGGATTGGTCTGAAAAATAGAGTTTGGATAAGCTAGAATGATCATCTAGAAGGCTATAGATGATTGGTAATGATAAAAAAGGTGTCTAAAAGGGTCACAAGAGCATGAAAGAAGGACCTATGGATTGGGTGTCATAAGCCACACTCAAACTACCAATTTAAACATTTTATATGACTACATTTACCCCCCTTTATTCTAGTGATGTAGTAAAGCAAAACTCTAGGATAAAGGAAAAGTATAAAGTGTACCTAAATTTACCTAAAAAGGTGAAGCCCATAAAGATGTATTATGTTGAGTGATGTTGAGTGATGCTGAGTAATTCTAAGTAATGCTGGGTAATATGTTGTACCAAAAGTAATATCATGAACATAGCTGAGTGCTCAATTCCATGAGAGTGGCTCAAGAATGTAAAGGCTATCCCTTTGGCTCCATCATTGCTTACTAAGTGAAGATACATGATCATGCATATGTTAATTTATGTTTGGACTGTGTGTCCAATACCTCTAAGTAGGTGGCTCAAGAATACAAAGGCTAGCTAGTCCTTTGGCTTCATCATTGCCCCTGAAGTGAAGCTATGAACTGATATCAATATGAATGTGTGTCATATGAGATGGATCCTGAAGCCCATGAATGTTGTGTAATCTAACAATGTAGTGTGAATAGATGAATGTGTGCTGAGAACTAGGCCAATCTTAACCACTCTGAAAGGTGGAGATTAGGCTTGTATGAAATCCACTCAAAAATTAAGAACTAGGCTTATATAAAAGCCACTCCAAAATGATTCCAACCACCTACATATGGAATAAGACACGTAACTTCTAAGAATACTTGGGTCATGGAATGAACTGAAAAGAAAACAAGGAAAATGTGTCATGCACATTGTCCCCAATCACGAATGTCTATAATATGGATTCTGATCTGGAAGTTATACCAACTACCTAGTTTAAAACTAGAAGAGAGAGCCATCATGTTACACATGATGCCCATTATATTTGGATACTCTAAGAAAAATTATATTGAAACTACCCAATCTAAACTAAACTATAGTTAACAAAATTATAACTAAACTTACCTTTTTATCTATTTCTATAAGATGTGGGTTTTCTATTGTTTAGATAGAAGCATTAAAAACATAACACTTTGATGTCTAATGTTGTAGTCCAAGTATGGTGATCTTGTCCTTTATTATTTTTTTACACTATTATATGTTTTTCACTATTTTCTTGGTCTGCTTTACCTAGTTTGGGTTCTAGTTTATGTTCTAAAAAAATATTTTTGACTGGTAGAAGGCTCTAATCTCTATGACAAAACCCCTATTTGTTTCCCCCTCTTCTATGGGTAAGAATGAAGACCCTGCAATGACTTCCCTCAAAATAAAGATCCCTACAAGTGTGTTCTATTTTGAAATACATGATATAGCAATGATAATTGAAAATATGTCTCAAGATATAGCATAGTTAGTATTGGAGATTGTTAGATCAATAGGGGTATGCCTAGATAGATGTAACAATATAATAACATGTGTAGTATACTGAATTGAAATTGAAAATGTTAGTTTTTAGTTGTTAGGAAGGGATGGAGCATGATGTCCATCATGGCATCCAAGAAATCAAGATAATGCATGATGTGGATCATGGTAGTGCAAATAATTGAGAAGAAAAACAAGCAACAAGCACACAAGGCAAGAAGTAAGAAGCACACAAAAGTGGCCAAGGGGCCAAACAAATAAGGGACATGGCTACATGTCACTCAAAATGGGAAAGAAATCATCGAAGGCATGTTCAAATTCCCACATACACATATACTTGAAAATAAGAAAGGTTGGCATGAAGGCCACAAGCACATAGAAGAGTATAAGCAAATTTGGCACAAGGGCCACAAACACATAAAAAAGTACAAGTAAAGGACATTGGAAAATGTCCTAAGACACACATAAGAGATAAAATGGGAACTAAGAAATTCAATCACATCTAGCTACTCAAATCAAGAAAGAAAGGTATGTAAAAGTTGGAAATACTATTACATCTAACAAATTAAAGTAAGAAGTGAAAGTATGCAAAACATGGAGTACAAGACAAGATATATGCTAAAAAATACATAAGTGTTATATACTAGTGAATGTTGTTAGAGTAATCTATGTAAGCTAGTAAGTAATGTACATCATCATGATAACTAGAGTGTGTGGTGTAGGAATGATATAATCTGGATGGTGTAGTCATGTGGAAGATGCCCCCGGTGGGTAGATGTGTCGATGTATGTCTCAAATGTAGAAGTAGGATGCCCCCTCAATGGTTAGAGTGAAGAAATCAAGGATCCAGATGTCACTACAGCACTCAAAGAAGATCAATTGAAGCATGGGAGAGTAGATAAATTGATAAATAATATCATAGAATAGCAAAATGTAAGTCTAGCATGGTAGTAGAAATGTTAAGCATGGATGATGCATACAGTTGAAATGTTTTTTTGTATTTTTGAAATTTTTTATTGTTTTTATATTTTAAAATATTGATTTTTTTTGTATTTTGACATATTTGAATGTTTTTATACTTTTAAATAAGCTATGTACAATCAATCATAAGGAGACTATGTACAAGAAATTTGAAAATAAGTTATATACAAGTAATATGAGAAAAAATGATACTAACTAATGAGTCTCATAAGAGACTCCCTATCATGGTGTTTTGTATCAAGGAGAGGAATTGTGCATGATCATGAAGCATGATGGAAGGGTTGAGATTGTGACTCTAAAAGATATGTATGTTATAAATGCTTTGAAATATTTATATTAGAAACCAACTATGGGGTCCCCCTATAACTCTAAGAAGTGGATGTAACTATAGGGCTCTTAGGGACCCATATGGTGGTAGGAGAAGCTCTCTAAACATGTGCTCTATGTGTAGAGGCACGAGACATCAATTATACTACATTGACTATGAACACTATAGATGTAAACTATCTAGAGTCTTAAAACTATGGTTGCTCTAAAATAGGCCTCTGTGGAAGTGTATGAACTCTCTGTGCTGGAGAAGGAGGCCTCAACATTGTCTAAATCTAAATTGGAGGAAGAATTATAATTGGTGGAGAAAAAACCAGTGGCTAAAAAGTAGTAGATGGATCTGAAGTGGGAGTGATAACTCATATGGAACTCTACCAACTGTAATAATTTGATTAGCGTGAATGAATTTCACACATCTATGAACTATAGAAAGTACTACTCAAAGTTTCTAAATCCATGGTTGACTAAGCAACATATTGAAGAATCTTGCATTAGGAACTATAGTAAATGGTGTGTCTATATGTATTGGACCAACCTATAAAGGAAGTACAATCTCACTCAATGAATTTTGTATGTGACCACTAAATCCACTAATAATTATGTTCAACGGGGTAATATCCTGCTCTGAATATCCCAAATGTTGCAGTAATGTCATAGTGCACACGTTCACACTGAATGGGATGATGATTAATGTAAGCTCTAATAAAAAGTGCATAGTAATCTGAATCATCCTTGACTATCTCCTATTCTGAGAAGGAGATTGAGAGTCTAGCTAGAATTCTAGAATTATACACACCAATCATGTTGCTCAAAAGATGTGACTCAACTAAAGGTGCCTGGTATATAGCTAATAGAGGGTGTGCATGATATACATGATGAACACCTGATATGTAGCTTATATCTTTTTTGGAATGATGTGGGAAAGGATCTAAGAAAATTTTCAAATCTTTGTCATGTATTTGCTTTGCCTAAGGAGGCTCAACTAGAGTGCCCAGATCAATAAGGTTGCCATCTATCAAGTCTTGTATCTTGTGTTTCAAACTGATGCATCTATTTTTTTTATGGCTTGGTGCCCTATGAAAATTTAAAAATTTATTTTGATCACGTAGAAGAGGCTTTATTGTGTTAACTTCCCAAATAGGAGCGAGAGATATGATGTTGCATTCTTAAATCTATTGTAAGACTCTGGCTAGAGATATTGGTAGATTGGTAAAAGTTTATCGAGGAGGTGCTGATAAAACCACTCATTGAGGGGGATCAGAAGTCATATTAACTATACGTTGATTTTGATTTTTTCTATCATTAACCTTTATTTTGTATGAGACTTTGTTGTTACTCTTGTTTGTTATTTTTGATATGCTTGTGTACTTGAGTTTTTCCATTCAAATTAATTTGACTTCCCTTTCCTTTAGTGTATGACATAACTCAGTGAAGGAAGAGAATTTTTTTAACATTATTGACTCATGCAAATTTGGCAAAAGACTTTGTTTGAAGAGATCTTATAATTCTTGATAAGTTATGGGGCTAGTCATTTTAGCCAAGATAGTCTTATATTGAATAACATAATCTATGAGATGCTCATTTGACCTTTGTTTCTATTATGCAACTTGGGTATAAGAAAACTTGTCACCTATTTTAATGTTGAAATGAGCTAGGAACATGTCATCTATAGGATTGAATGTGTTTATCGACTGATTTGGTAGACTATAGAACCATTGCAGAACATAATCCTTTAAACTCCTTGGAAATAGCTTGGTTAGTAACTAATCATTTGGAACATAGTCCAAGCATGCTATGTGAAAATATTTCAAGGTATCTCTGGATCACCCTTTCCATCATATAGAGTGAGCTTGGGTTGAACAAAACTTGGTGGCAAGGGTGTAGAAACAATATGACATGTCAATGGTGTATGAAGTAGAGCAAAAGAATCCAAAGCTTGTGTTCATCTAGAGGCACCTTGCTCAAGATGTAGAATCTTGGATTGAAGATATTTTATCTCTTTCACAAGGGTAGACACATCAAAAGACAAATATGTACTAACTAAAATTGGTGGTGCCACATAGGAAGGTTGGGATGCTATAGGGGGTTGTTGAGACATAGTTACCCCTGTTGTGTCATTTTTAATTGGTTGTTATATGGTTTGAGAGGATTGACCATTTTTTATTTTTGTTTTTATTATTTTAGTATTTTAAGCATATCATCTTGTATATCTAGATGTTTAGTTAAAAGGTCTTGAATTTCCCTTTTATCAATTTCATCAAAACCAGTATATTGGGCCATTATTAAAGTAGGAAAACAAATCGAAAATGGATTGAATTTTTTTGCAATAAGTTGTAATAAGAAAAATGTGATAAAATGAAAATAATGAATAAAGGAATGTAAATTCCTTAAAATAGCAAACTAGAATATGTATAAAAAGGATCTGAAGCTCAAAAACATGTAAGGTGATACCTCAAGAAGCAAAGGGACCTAGTAAATTCAACTAGGGTTTGAAAGAAATTATTTTTAAAATTAATATGGTGAATTTTAAAAATTAAGTGTGAAATTATGATTTAAATATGTAGGAGAAATCAAAAAAATATTGGAAAAATTAGTAAAGAATTTTTCCTAGGGTTTCTAAGGTTTTTGTGCGCAAATAAAGTAAGTCGAGTTCACCAAATGATTTTAACTATTTTGAGAATAATGGAGTTTTATTCCTATTTTAGTTAAAAGTCTAGATTATTAAATTAGTAAATATTATTAAAATAATTATAGTCCTAATTTGTATAATTTATTTGTCTTTTTTATCTTTCTAAAAATAGTAATATATAAGGAAAAATATAACTTAGCTTGAAACTAGACTGAGATGGCTGAGACAGAGTCTAAAATTGGTTGTGTACGACTGGGATTGTGTCTCAAATCAAAATATATATTTCATTCGATGAAAAGATATAAGAACAAAAAATAAGACACTTTGGGGTTTGACGTTGTGATCCACTTCTACCATTATTATTTAAACTAGTCACAGAGACCTATTTTTTTTGGATTCTTTACACTATTCTTGTGTAAGCTTACCTATGAAATATTGAGTGTTGAATGTCGATAAATATAATTATAGAAATGATTTAATATTTAAACCCAAACCCTCCATCATGCTTGATAAATGAGATTTGAATCACTTAAAAAAGGGGGATTAATGTGTGTAAGATGCATTGAATGTGTGATCCACACACCTTATGTGTGCATGTTTGCTACATACCAATACTCCAAAGAGGGATCAATCCATATGTAGTTCTCCCACCTAATGTGCTTTATACAATAGTATAATTTGGATGTAAAAATGCTAAATTGAGAGTGTTTGAGGTGGCTAAGGACTGGTATGAGGGTTTGAGTGTGTTTACAGCTGTGTTGGGTGACTGTATGCAAAGAATAAGAAAGTTTGCCTTAGTAGTTTTCTTGTATTCTTTCTTGATTTGTAATATTTGTCACCTCCCTTTGTAAATGATCTTTGGATGGGATTTTATAGGGAACTATTGGTCATGGGTTAGATGTATTCATGTTGGGCTGACATAATGAGAAATATGAATCAGATGAAAATGACCATTTAGGCTCAATTTACAAAGGGACATGAGAACCAAGAATGGGACACCCGAGGGCCTGGCACTATAGTCTAGGTATGGTGCTCTTGTCATATAGGCTCAAGACCTAGGGGGTAGGATTGGCCTGGGAAATAGAGTCTGGCTGAGTGAGAATGATCATTTGGAAGGCTATGGATGATTGGTAATGAGCAAAAATGTGTCTATAAGGGTCATAAGAGCATGCAAGAAGGACCTATGGATTGGGTGTTAAAATCCACACTCAAATTACCAATTTGGACAATTTATATGACTGTAGTCTGTAAGGTTGTGATTTCATTTTTTCCAAAGCCATGTTTTGTCATTAGAATTTATTTTGTGGGAAACTTTTTGGATAAGTTCCATTTGGGCTCAACACCATATCAAGGTAAGATTTATCCTCTAAATTACATAAATAATTGGATATGTTTTCATTATTTTTAAAGTATTATGTTGTTTGAAAATATGGAATCTTTGGATTCTTATAATCAAAACTCTATTAATGCCCTTTTGTGTTTACTATAATTAAACAAATTTAGATTCATATAAGACATATTTAAGTCATATTCTTTATAATTATACAAGTTGTATGTTTAACAAAGTATAATCACATAAAAGTGGTATTTGAGTGCTAAGAGTGCTGCTTGAGACAACCTATTCCTAGCTTAGACCTAGACCTATCTTAGAGCCTATTATCACACTTTTTTAGCCTTTGTGTAGACCACAAGCATTCATAGTTAGCTAAAACATAGTCTCAGACCCTTATTTCCAAATTATGGCCCTTCGTGTCTAGCATCCTACTAGATGGACATTAGTGCCACATTAATGTCACTAGAACCACATGGTGCTAGTGTCCCCAAAATGGCACTAATTTCCTTTGTCCTAAATTTTCCAAAAAGATATATTTTCAAAAGTAAGACCCTCCTAAGGTTAGCCTAAGCATATTTTAATATCTACACAAGCTATAGAATAGTATAAATATGTTATTTTTAGACCTTTATCCACTAGATGGAAATTAGATGCAAAATACATATACAAACATGAGAAAAATTGAGCAAAAACAAGGTTATTAATATTTATTCTACCTTACTTCTGCATACGACCATCTACAACTACCCTAAGCTTAGATTTTCAAGATTTCCAATCTCAAGCACACTGAAGGCATTCAATACCACTATCATTATAGCATCACTTAAACTTGCACCAGCACTTAAGTGGGAAAAAATACATTGGGCTTGATCCCTCTTTGGATTATTGGTATGTAAACAACTCTCTTCATAACAAGGTGTTGAGGATGTCCAACCTATCCTAATAACAAACACACTTTTCAGATCATGTCTTAATTTTAAAGAGGATTAGGGTTTACATCACAAATTAGCTATTATAATCATAATACAGAGTTTCAAACTTCATGCAAGAAAGAACAAAACCTAATAACATAAACACAAGTGCACCTAGAATTTAGGAGTAGTCCTACATAGAGGACACTAGCACCATTTTTATGACACTCGATCCAAATGGAGCTATTGTCTAAATATGGCACTACTATCTAGGAGAGTATTTGACATGAGGATCCAGTTGATGACACTCAAACATGTTTGAATCTCATTTTTTATCACTCAGATATTATGTATCAAGTATTTTCCAGATAAGTCTTTATTTGCACATATTTGTTACTATTTTTAGAAAGTTAAAACAAGTCAAAATCTATAAAAAATCAATGGTTATTTATTGCATATTATTTCATTGATTTTTACTAATCAGCCCTTTAATCAAACATAGGATTTACATTTAGTAAAATCCTAAAAGGTTAAAACATTTGGTGAACCTGACTTACTTCAAATGTTGCTTTAAAACACTAATTCCATCATAAGGTTTGCCTTATCCATTTTTGTATAATAAATAAGGGTTTATTAACTTCTAATTTTTGTATAACCTAACTGATCCATATCAATCCTCTATTAGGGTTTCATTGATCAAATATTTCAAAATTTTATCTCAAACCCTCCAACCCCTAGATCCGCATACTAGGTCCTAAAACACTTTAAAAATTAGCCCTTGAGGTTATATATATATATATATATATATATATATATATATATATATATATATATATATATATATTGGGTTGAATATTCCCCATATTTACACATATACCTATGTAAGACTACATTCTACCTATTATGTGCTTGTTATTCATTACTTACATTATCTTCTTTGGCAAGTTTAAAAGGACATCGAAGAAGCCTCTTTATTCTCATCTAGTTGATCAATTTCTAAACTTTTCACATGAATATAAAAATGAATGGACACATTTTCAAGATTTCACACTATCACATGCTAATGAGAATGACTTCATTTATACTGATGATGATGATGATGATGATGATGATGATGATGATGATGATGACGACGACGACGACTATTGTTATAATTATGGATATGAAGATTACTATGAGCATGAAAATGAAAATGAACATGAGGATAGATTAGATGCATCTTATTTTATTTTTCCTACTCTTCAAAATCAAACTAAAAATATAAGGCCACAAGAACCCATTATTGTTAGTTCCTTGTTTCAATATGATCCTAGATTTTTAGCTACTTTTTCTACATCCTTATTCAATTTAAATCAATACAAGAACAATAAAATCAATTTACCATTACATAGTTCAACTAACATTATGCATGATGTTCCTAGCATAGAAAATCAAAATGCACATTCTTTACCCTTCTCAATTCAATTTGAAAAAGCATGTACAAATAATTTTGCACCTTTTACCAATGCATAAACTAAAGTGGATGATATTGTTTTATCACCTTCTTTCACATTTCAAGCTCAACACAATAATTATATGTAAAATATAGACAATTCAAATATCTCTAACTCTTCACTTGCATGTCATAATGTGCCAAATGAAAACATGATTCTTACTTTTTGTACCCTTGACTCCAAGATTAAAAATAATGATCATGCATGCATTCCACTCATAGCTAGTGAAGACATGCATTGCATTTCACCTACATAGCATGACACATTACATAGTAGTAAAAAGCTAAAATATTCTTTTAATATATCTCTTAGTGAGCATATGAATGACACTTTTTCTACTCTTACTTCTACAAGTGAATTAAACTATGTGTTTCTATGCTAAATTCGCTTTCTACATTCAAGAGAGAAATAAGAAACTAAGAGATGGCCTAGGGTTAGAAGATACCCGGATGTAGTCGTGCGCACCGAAATCAGACGTTGGAAGGTACTCCTCTTTGGCTGTGGAGGAATGACACCTGCAAAGAAAAAGAGACTAAAACACGAAAAATGTTAGACGAGGAGATGATGGGCTGTCAAGCAAAAGCCTGATCCCTAAAGTACAAAGACTTCCTTAAGGGATATCAACCCACTGATTAAAAAATAGAATATTTGATGGAAGTAGAAATAATGAAAGACAGAATGAAAGAAATAAAAGACAAAAACTAGAATGTGTACCTGATATGCAGCAAACTGCTCTGCACAGTCACCGGCGTCGATTTCTGTGCCGGCGTCGGTCAAGGAAGGGCACCGACGTCAATTGAAGTGCCGACGTTGGTAGGGGTAATGACCGGCGTCAGTCGGGGTAATAGTTTTTGGATGGGGTTTGGTCGAGTCTGGACAGGGTTTTAGGATTGTAGAATGGTTTGAAACTTTGTCTGAGGGTTAGGGAGCCAGTTTGGGAGTCAGAGGGATTGTTTAGGGGTTTGTGCAGGGATCTGGGTAGAGTTACAGACTGTATATTCTGGACAGGGTGGATAGAGGTGATACGGGAGGAAGTTAGGTCAGGTCTGTGGTCTAAATCTAGATCGAGGTGGTGATATCGATTAAAAATAATAACCAGAGAACAAAATAAAAGCACAGAACAAATGCTTACCTGTTATATGCTGAAGATAGAATAGGAGACATGATTGATGTTGCCGGTGTGTTGTAGAAGTTTGATGTAGCAGACCTCTAGCGAGATGACTGGAGCAGAATACCTGTACTGGAGAGAGAGAATATGAGAGATTTGATTGCAGATTGATTGAATGCAAAGGTTGGCTGATCGTTCGAAGGTTGAATGAAAGAATGTCTTGAAAGAAGGTCTGACAATCAATCAAAAATTGATTGGCAATTGAATAATGAATAACGGATAACGGATAATGGATCCTGCGTTCGGGTTGAGAACATAGTGTTAAGGATAATTGACACCAGCAGGATCGTTGACGTCGGCCAAGTAATGACCGACGTCAGCGATGTTGGCCGAGTAGTGACCGACGTCGGTAGATGCAGAATGGGGATAGAGGCTAATTTTAGCCTTCTGCTCATTTTTACATGCTGCCAGGGTCAAGGCTCGTGGGAAAATGGTCAACAGGGGATAAATAGGCATGGAAGAATAAAAATGGGGGTTAAGGGGAGGAAGACAAGGGTTAGACACAGTTTTGGTGTCTACATTTGCCCCTTTTTATCTTGTTGGTTGTTCTGGATGAACTGCAAGACAAAAATAGGAGTTGGTTGCCCCAGGTGTGGGATAAGGTCGATTCTATCTTGTTGGTTGTTCGAATGAACTACAAGACAAAAACAAAAAGAGGATGGTTGCCTTGATTATGGATGAGGTATTCCCCCTCAAAGCAGGAGTTGAGGGAAGGGAACTGGGAATCGGGTGCTGATTTGATAAAGAGTGGATGAAAAAGGGTGAGGGTGAACGTTGTAAAAGTCATGATTGTGCGCATACCACTTCACGAGATGGTCAGGTCAAATTGTCGCAGGTCAAGGGTCGTGGAGTGCCAAAATTGAAATAACCAGGCCCCAGCATTTAGTCATCTGCTGATCGGGTTATGCAATCTAAGCTGAAGCTCCAAATGGTCATCGTGCTCTAGGTATCTTGGGCTCAAGAAGTGCTAGAAACATGAAAAAGTCACAAGTAGTGCGGATCAACCAGCGTGTGATCCTATACTTGTGAGGGTCCAAAATATAGTCTGCGGATAATTTTGCTAACCAGTCATGAGGTAGCATATAGGGAAAAACAACCAAGGCAACATTGTCTTGGAAGTGGTCGAAGTCGGAGGAGATAGGCATGATCTCCAGTGGTCATTGGTCGAGGTGGATGGATGGATGAAAGGATGTGGCTGAGCTAACCTCAGAAGACGTTATGTGATCTGAGTGCTACCTACATAGCCCTTGTGTGAAGGGCCTCAGGCCAATGTAGTTCTCCCTAAAAGGGAGGAAGGGTCAAAGGGATGGAATTGGTCTTGGTCGAGGGCAAGGTCATGGTCAAAAGGAAGAAAGAAGGTTTGTCCATCAGAGAGACAAACAAACAAGGGTGGTCGAGCTAACCTCAAAGGACGTCGTGTCATCTGAGTGTTGCCTACATAGCCCAGATTGGAAGGGGCCTCAGACCAATGTAGTTCAGATGAAGAGACAAAATGGTCGATGATGGGTGTGGTCATGTGTCAAAATGATGAGGAGAAAGAAGATGTTATAGCCTTTTCCATATTGTGTGATGGTGTATTCTGTAACATTGGTCGAGGGGTATTTCATCCCTAGCAATTATCCATATTCGTGATGGAGGTATGCTAAAAATGAATTGAGGTCTATTTATGCTTCAGCAAGTATTGGTTTATGCTTAACATAAATGGAGGCTGGTCGATAGTTTCCATGTGTATTGGTGTCCATAGAAACTATGTGAAATGGACTATGATGATGTTGGTGGTCTGAAAATGGTGAGGTTGATTTGGTTTGGGTAAATGTCAAATTTGTGGATGTGACCAAAGTGTAGAGAAAAAGTGAAAGGCAAATTGCTCTTTTATTGACAAGGACTAGAATGACAGCATAGAGAGGGGTTATTAGAACCAAGAGCCCCATTCATGCATGACGTCATTGACCATAGGTTGTGTTAGAGAGGTAATCGAATCAATTTGACATTAAAGTGAGCTCGAAGTCCCTTGAGCAAGTGATAGGAGGAGGATAGGGTAACCCATTTTAGAGCAGAGATAACTTTGCCCCTTTTTATAGGAGACCCTGAGACAACTACAAGTCAAGTCCATGATTTTTGATTTTTTTTTTTTTGGGTGCAGACTGATCAATGCGAGATGTCTGCATAGAGATGTCATTTGCTTGGTGGTCATTTGTGAAGCTGATCAATGTGGGAAGCTTCTAATAAAGATTGTTGTTTGTAGCAAGAGTTAGTCATAGCCATCCTTTGAGGGAGTGGTCTATATTTTGCTTTATATATAAGGGCTTTGAATAGCTGTCCTTCGAGGGAGCAGTCTATTAGATACAGCAATGATAGTACAACTTTCCTTCGAGGGAGCAGTCTACTTTTTGATTCTAATTTGGTGACTTTGGGTATTTTGACATCTTGAGTTGTTTTGACAGAAATGTGAGTCATAGATAGGATTATAGAAGGTTAAGGGCTCCCTTTTATTAGGACAAAGCATCCATACTATATAAAAGGGGTATATAAGATTTGTTAAGGGGAGTAGGGTTGAAAGGAATGAGGACTAAGAGGATGGGGATTGCTCAAGGGACGAGCTCAAGGTAAATGTCAAGTGGATGAGTACTCGACTAACAATAGAATGGTCGCAGATGCAACGCATTAAGAGGCTCAGGTTCTGGCCGTCCATCGAGAGAAGACAAATGATACGTCCTTGATCCATACTTGTGCATGATAATGAAAGGTTTGAGCCAATTAGGGGCAAACTTGCCTCGTTTACTTCACTCCATATTGGTCACATGCTGATTTTATTTGAGGATGAGGTCTCCGATATTGAAATCTCGTTCTCACAGATTTTTTTCATAGGCTCGTTTGATGTGATGTTGATAGACATGGAGATGGTTGAGGGCAGTAAGGCGGTGCTCGTCAAGTAGCTCAAGTTGAGCTAAGCGATCTTGACGAAAGTCATCATTAGAAAGAATGTCATGTAGAGAGATGCAGAGAGATGAGATCTGTACTTCGAGAGGTAGGACAGTCTTTGTTTCGTACACAAGAGAGAAAGGGGTAGCACCCATGGAGGTTCGAATGCTAGTGCAGTAGGCCCACAAAGCAAAGGGAATGTGAATATGCCAATCCCTTCCAGTGTCGCTGACCACCTTCATGAGAATTTTAGTCAAGATTTTGTTGGAAGCCTCAGCCTGCCCATTTGCTTGTGGGTAGTAAGGCGAAGAGAAACTGAGTTTGATGCCAAATGAGTCACAGAGTTTTTAGATGGTCTTGTTTTTGAAGGACTTGCCATTGTCAGTGATGATTTTGTGAGGGACACCGAAATGACAGATGATGTGGGTGCTGATGAAGTCGACAATCTTGTCAGCTTTTGTGGAGATGAGAGGAATGGCTTCCACCCACTTGGTGAAATACTCAGTGGCGGTGATGATGGATTGATGACGAAGAGACGAATGAGGGTTAATCTCACCGATGAGATCTAAGCCCCACTGAGAAAAAGGCCAAAAATCTTGAGCGACTTGTAAGGCGTGACTAGGAAGATGAAGCAAGTTAGAGTGCTGCTGACACTTGATGCAACGCCAAACATAGTCGCTACATTATTGATGAAGGGTGGGCAAATAATAGCCCAGATAAAGGATGCGCTTTGCAACCGAGTTCCCACTGAAGTGTCTACCACAAATTACATCATGGAATTGTTTAATGGCATGAGAGGTTTCAGTGGAGGTTAGACAGTGAAGAAGGAGGCCGTCGAAGCCTCGCTTATAAAGAAGACCCCCTAGCATGGTATAGCGAGTTGTGAATTTGATGAAAGTTCATCGTGCATTGCTAGAGAGATCAGGAGGAATGATAGAATGAGATAAGTAGTCCACAAATTGTTTATACCAAACATCCCATGGATTAGAGTCTATGGTGTTGACATTGTTAGAAGAAAGGTATGAAGGCAACGGCAGACGATGCACCGTGATGAAAATTCTAGATGACGATGATGAAGATGGAATATGCGATGTGAGAGAAGCCATGGTGTCAGCAAACTTATTCATGGATCGAGGAACAGTCTGCAAGAGGTAATGGTTGAAAGAGGCGAGAAGAATGCTAGCACATTTTTTGTACCTTTGCAAAATTTCATTCTTACAGAGGTATGAATCGTTGACCTGATTGACAATAAGCTGCAAGTCGCTGAAGATGTTGATGGACTTGATGCTGAGAGAGAGGGCGGTCTAAAGTCCCAAAATTAAGGCCTCGTATTCAGCCATATTATTGGTATAATTAAAGTCGAGCTTGAAAGACAGAGGCATGGGCTCATAGTCGAGTGGGATGAGAATGACTCCTGCACCCCCACCAATTTGACATTTGGAGCCATTGAAAAACATGGTCATTTGGTAGACAGTGTCATCGGTGGAAAGCGTGGCGATAGACTCGTCAAGGAACTCGCACGATGAAGGTTGATTGTTGGGAAGAGGGGCATCTGCCAGTTGATCAGTGATGGTTTGCCCCTTGATGGATTTCTACTGGATGAATTCGAGGTCGAACTCAGCAAGCAGCATGAGCCACCGAGCCATACGTTGATGTTGATATGGCTTGGAGTGCATAAACTTAAGAGGGTCGGTGTGAGTGATGACAAAGGTTTTGTGATTGAGAAGATAGTGACGGAGCTTGGTAGCGGTAAAGACTAATGCCAAATAGAGTTTCTCGGTATGAGTATACCAAGTTTCATAGTTGACCAGTGTTCGGCTGATATAGTAGACTGCTTGCTCATGGTGATGCTCATCTCAGTACACGATCATGACACCTAATGAATGGTTGGTGATAGAGATGTAAAGGTAGAAGGGTTGATCATCTTTAGGTGGAATGAGGACTGGTGGAGAGACCAGATAGCATTTGAGGGCTTCAAAAACCTCTTGATAGTCCTTATCCCATTTAAAAGAGACGTCCTTCTTAAGGAGATGATGAAAAGGTTGGCATCGGTCAGAAAGTTGTGAGATGAAATGGCAAATGGACTGGAGCTTCCCTTGTAGACTGTGAAGCTGCTTGAGATTGGTCAGAGGTGACATCTCGAGGATAGCACAGATCTTGGCGGGATCTATCTCGATGCCACGAAAAGAAACGATAAAGCCTAAGAGCTTGCCAAAGAGGACCCTAAAGACACATTTCTTGGGGTTAAGGTGGACATTGTATTGAATAAGGCGAGAGAAGATGATTTTGAGAATGGTCAAATGGTCACGACGAAGTTTGGACTTGCCGAGCAAGTCATCCACATAGTCCTCCATGATTTTGTGGAGGAGATTGTGAAAAATGTAAGTCATGGCACACTAATATGTGGCGCCTGTGTTCTTCAAGCCAAAAGGCATGACCCAATAGCAGAAAGTCCCCCATGGGGAGATAAAGGTAGTCTTGTGCTAATCTTCTGGTGTAATTAGGATCTAATTGTATCCTAAAAACCCATCCATGAGAGATAGCATCTCATGGCCGATCGTAAGATCAATAAGCTGGTCAATGTTGGGAAGAGGAAAGTCATCTTTGGGACAGGCTAGGTTAAGGTCAATATAGTCTGTGCAGATTCGGATCCCCCCAGTTGCCTTGGTGACTGGGATGATGTTAGAGACCCACTGTGGATAATCGATGGGTTGGATGAAAGAGACAGAGAGAAGGTGTTGAAGCTCTTCTTTGACAAGGAGTGCAACGCGAGGATACATCTTTTGAATCTTTTGCCTGACAGGCTTAGCCTCTGGTTTGGTGACTATGTTATGGGTAGCGATGGTGGGGTCGATGCCAAGCATGTCACAGTAGGTCCAGGCAAAGGCCTTGCTATGGTCAGAGAGGAATTGGGTGTAGTCTAGCTGCTCCTAAGCGTCTAAATATTGACCAATCTTTAAGACGTGAGGAACATTGAAAGAAGGGAGGTTGATGTCAATGGTTGATTCATTTAACATAACCTGGGTCTCAGAAGGGAGAGAGCACTGGATGAAAGAATCATCGACGCCCATATAGGAAAGAATGGCATCATCATCAATGCAGTGGATAGTGTGAATGGTCGCTGACTCATCTTCTATCATGCTGGGAAAAATGAGAGGGAGAGACTTGGACACCCCGTTTAGCTGATAGGTTAGGGGTTCCAGGCGGATGGTGTTTATGCAAAAAAAACTAGGAGGGATGGAAACCATCGACTCTGTAGGTGAAAAGGGAAGAATGGGCGAGCTATGAAGAGGTTGATCAATGGTGGGTTCGGGGCAAAGGTCTGCAGGGGCCTGAGTGGGGTCGTGATATCCCAAGCCATACCATTTCTTGGCATCGTCATCGTTGAGCGGTTTGATGGGCTGATGGGAGCCTTGCTCATAGCGTCTGAAGCCAAAACCCTTCCATGCACACCTATAAAGGTAGGTGTGTACAAAGGTAGGGTTGCCAAGAAATGAGAAGTCTGATGTGAATGGTTGCAGTGAAGAAAGAGGATTGCCATCAGTAGGAGCTTGATTGAGCCCCCCATAGACAAGATTGGTTCGGAGGTGAGGAGGACCATAAGGCATGACCATCCTGATTTGGTGATCATAACTGGGGCTATGGTGAAGGAATCCATACTCTTGCAGAGTTTGGAACATGTCTAAGGTTAGCAAGCGATATTCCCCAAGTGAAAGTCATTGGAAGATGTCTTCCATGGGGTCTTTGATTACCGCTTGAAGAGGAGGGGTGAGGTCGACCGCTGGTTGTGAACTGGTCAAAGTTTCTGCAGATGGAGGTGGTGTCAAGGTTGATGGCTTGATAGGAATGAGGACGTCGTTTGGTCGATAAGTTGTGTTACAAGTTTTGAAGGGTGAAGGGTCAGTGGGAATGGTATGGACTTGCCCATCGTGCTCAAATTTCACACAATGGTGCAGGGTAGAAGGGACACAAGTCATGGCACGGATCCAGGGTCAGCCTAGCAAGATGTTATATTGAAACTCTCCTTCGATGATATAGAAGAGCTCCAGGACTGTGAGTGGACCAATGTGAATGTGAAGGACGACTGTGCCAATGGTTGTGGCAGTGGTGTCATTAAAGGATCGCAAGATTGCGTCAGTTTTGGATACGCAATTCTTGGGGAGAGTCAACTGATCAAAGGCATGGGTGGAGATAATGTTGATGCTGGTGCCTCCATCGATCATAACATGTTTAATACGTGTCTAATCAACATAGGCAGTGATGAAGAGGGTGGCGTCCTGATCTTTTGTGTTAGATGTGGAAATTTTAGAATCGCTGAATGTGATGGAGGCAACAGGGGATAAAGAGTGGACAAGGGCAGCGAGTGGTTGGGGGTCTTCGGGTTAGACCTCCACTGCCTGCAAGGCTCGGATGAGGGCCTAACGATGCTGGGGCGAGGTTTGGATGAGGTCATAAAGGGACATCTTCATGGGCGTCTGGTGAAGTTGTTTTAACATAGAGTCATGAATTGCCCCTGAAGAGGAAAAAGAAGAGGGTTGAGGCACGCCAAGGATAGAAATCTTAGGCTTGGGCGGTTGAGGTGGCTGGATGAAAGGATAGGTCCAAGGAATGGCGGCTTTTTCTTTTGCCTTATCTTTTTGTGACCTAGTGGTTATGTGAATGGCATTGATTTCAAAGATAGGGGGTGAAGGAGATGAAGGGATCATGGTCTGCTGATGAGATGTTGATATGGTTGAAGAGGTTGGAGGAATGTGGGAAAGTGTTAAGGGTCGGTTGATGGTGTCCTCAAGAAGAAGAATGTCCTTCTCCATGTAGCGGCAAACGATGGCCTTGAGGGCACAGCAAGTCTCGGTATCATGTCCTGGTGTATGATGATATAGGCAAATCTTCATATCGTCGAACCAGGAGGGCTTAGACCCAAGAGGTTGGAAGGGCCTAATGGGTGGAAGGGTTATGCTGGAAGTCTGCAAAAGTCGGTGCAAGATCAAAGAGTATGAGCCCACTAAAGGGTCTATGCTCATCGATGTGTGTGATGCTGGTGACTTTTGCTTGGGCAGAGTTGGAGGAGGCTTCTATACCACCTTTTGGGTTGGTGGTGCGGTGGCAGGCGAAGATGGTACTTTCTTCATGAGAGGTACCGCCCTTTTGAGAGAGGGTAGGCTAGTGGTAGGCAAAGGAAGCAGAGGAGGCAAATGGTTTTGATTAGAGGTATGAGCGGGGAGGACTTTGGTCAAGGTCGAAGGATGAGGGCCCAAAATGGAGGGCAATGGTGACGGGGGAGGAGGAGTTCACCTCTATGGTTTGGCAGTCTTCTTTGATTTGGTTGGAAGACTACTATTGGTTGAGATCTGGTCTAAGTCCACCTTCACTTGTGGATGAGTGAGGTTGGAGACAGGGCGAATGCCGAGTGACTTGATAGGTTTAGATGGGGTGGATGAGGGTTTTGGTCCTGATGTGGTTGGTTGAGGTGTAGACGGTCTAGAAGTGGAAGTCTGGTTTTTGTTGAGAGTCTTGGGATATTCTGTCATGGGAGGATTAGCAGCATGAGATGAGAGGGCACGGGCATGTTGAAGAGCTGTGAGATGCTCCCACAATACCTGATGCTCCACTTTCCTTGAAGGGAGAAGTTTGAGTTTCTCCACTAATCGAGAAAATGGCTGAGAAGATGTTGGATGAGGCTTAGGTCCTTGAGAGGATGTGGACGGTTGTGGGGTTGAAGATGAGACTGGTGTAGCGGTCTCAGACCCAAGGCATGATGGAGTCATGACAGGTTCGTCTGTGGTTGGAGACAGAGGAGAGATAGGTTCTTCCCTAGGTGGAGAAGAAATTGGAGAATGAGGCTCCTCAAGAGGGTAAAGGGCAGGAATGATTGTGCCCTCCACTTGCGGTCGAGGAGTAGGAAGGGTCGGGTCTTCCATAGGTAGCAGGAAGGAGGATGGTGAGACTGGTGGTGCTGGTATGGTCGAGGCATCCTCCAATATAAGAGAGGTCGACGGAGAACTAACCAGGGAAAGAGGTTCATCCACATGCGATGGACTGAGGGGTGGACTAACTTCTTGAGTTTGTGAAAGAGTCTAGTCAGGGATGAAGGGCGAGACCGTATTGACTGTTCGTACATTATGTTCGTGAATGTTGTCAGTCATGGTCTAGATATTATTTTGGGTTGGCGGATGATTGGGGAATGGTTGCTTGAAGATGTCGATGCCCTGATTAGGTGGTGCATTGGGATTGTTGAGGACGAGGTCACCCTTTTCAAGCATGTCTTGGATTATGTTTTTAAAGGTCTTACAGTTGATCGTGTCATGGCCTTTAACACGGTGGTAGTTATAGAAGTCATTTTCCCTAAACCACGCAGGGATGGCATGTGAGGGATCAAATTGTGGAGGTGGTCGGATTTGAGGGAGATTGAGGACCCCCTCTTTGACAAGTTTTTCCAACACAAATGCGTATGATTCTCCAAGTGGAGTATACTGTCGCTGTATATATCTCTACTGGAATTGGCGAGTGATGCTTTGGGACGTGGATGGCTCAGGCTGGTTGGTTGAAGGCGAAGAGGATGAAGGTCTAATGACTACAGCATTTGTTGATGCCTTAGACCTAGGGTTAGATGAAGAGGGCTTAGAAGAAGAGGATTCATTGGTCTTGGATTTGGGATTCTTACTCCACAACTTGACTTTGTTCTCCTCGATGGCACGTAACTCAAGTTTGCAGGCCATCGTGAAGGCTTTGTCAAAGGTGCCGAAGGTCTGAACCCGCAAGGTAGAAGAAATATGTTTGGCGCAAGCTTGGGAGAAAAGTTCAATAAGTTCAGGTTGGGGTAAGGAAAATGAGAGCTGATTGATAAGGCCTCTCCAACAAGCAACAAAGTCAGCTATGGATTCATCCTCGAATTGGCAGATAGAATAGAGGTCTGTGATTGAGACCTTTTTGGTGATGTTGATAGAGAAATGGTTGAGGAAGAGTTGGGCCAGCTGAGTGAACGTGAAGAGGGAATGGTTGGCAAGGGAGCTGTACCAGTCAAGTGCAGCACCTGAGAGAGACATAGGAAATGTACGTAAAAGCAACGCATCGTCGTGGGTGATAAGGTAACAGGCATGTCTGAATGCCCATAAGTGTTGTTGTGGGTCTTCCTTGCTTTGAAAATGAGAAAACTTAGGAAGTTCCCACTGGCTGGGATATGGCCTGATCGGGACAGAAGGATGAATGGGCTCATTGCAAATTTGTTCATATGAGAGAGTATTGCATGAGCTGGAAACAGAGGTCTCTAGGCTAGACATCTTGTCTATCAGCATTTTGATGATATCTACTGACAGATTGGCAAGTGGAGTGCCCCCTAGATTGTAAGGTGCTTGAAAGAGGCTAGAAGAGGCATACGATGTAGTCGATTGTACCAGTAAGGGTGCAACATACGGATGACTAGTCGTAGGGATAGAAGAGGAGACTAAGGATGATTGGGTAGAAGGCCTGGCTAGGCTCGATGTTGCCACAAGAGGTTGGATTGTGGTGACAGGGGCCAATGGATAGGTAGCCACCCTAGTGTTGATAGGAGCAAGGGTAGGTGGAATAGAGACGACCAGATTTTGAAAGGGTGTAGAGAGTGGTTGAGTGGGCTGAGGTTGATAGGGGGCCGAAACCCCGGTGGAAGTGGGCCTAAAGATGGAGGGAGAGGCCACACTTGGATGGTTGTTCAAAGGCTGGTCATTGGTCGAGGCAATAGCCTGGGTGTCTAAAGGTTGAACCACAGACGTTGTTGATACGGCCGCAGTCTCAAGAAGAGAGGTCGACATTCCATAAATTGGATTGCCCAAGGAGTCTCGTGTATGGCTATTCATGAGATAGTGCTGCAAGGCTTTGACGTTGAGGTCCAAGAATCATGCAAAATCTTGGTCCCCTTCTGGGACAATAGGAGTCTGGGTCGGGGATGGTCTAGTAGGAGTTCTTTCAGTCTCCGAGTGGAACTCCATTATAGGACTGGTTATGGATGGGGTAGACGAAAGTGGGTGATGCCTCGCGTGATCGACTAGAGCCTTGGCTTGACTACGAGTCAGAACCATTCAAGGCAAGAAAGAACGTCTTCACAAGCTCAAACAAGCAGATAAGAATAGAAAAGATGAAAAACACAAGCAGATCTTAAAAAAAAACCCTATGAGTAAATTATTAGGATTATAGTGGCTTATGCCTTAGAATATGTGTAGAGGAAGATCGGCTTTTGAGTCAGGTCTTAGAAGAAGTAGTCTATGGATGGTTTCGGGTTAGTTATGGTGCTCAAAAGTCTATGTTAGGTTCCGTACATGGCCTGGTGCTAAGGAGCAAGCTCCCCTCACTTCACGAGTCCAGTGATAAGCTAGGCCCGCTTAGCCAAAATATACTTCCCCTAGAGATTAGACTCTACCAGAGAATAAAGTGGGCTTTCCCCTTGGTGATGAAATCCAAGTAAGATCGTCGGGGATGGGTAAGATATCTACTGGGGGATGAAATCCTAGTCGGGCCTTGTCTCAGGTGAGTTAAGATGTTTGTTTTGTGCAAGTGGTTTGGTTGTGTAACATAAAGTGGACTAGATTAATTCAATATGCGGTTATTAATTACTAAGTGTGGACTAAGAAATGCAAACACAAGTAGAAATGGAATGCAAAGTGTTTTAAGCCCCAAGTTGAAATGTTTGTTCGTATGAAGATGAATGGAGAAAGGGTCGAAGAGTATGAGTTCTGGCTAGTCTAGAAGTGCAAGAAAAGAAAGAAAAGTTCTTTTTAATCCCACTTATGATGTCATTTGGAAGAGAAGAAAGAGGTGAAAAGGAATAAACCTAATACACCTATATGAAAAGAAGGAAAAAGAACCCAAGGAAGGCCCTAAGGTCCCACTGGGCATGCCAGAATGTTTCTATGCTAAATTCGCTTTCTACATTCAAGAGAGAAATAAGAAACTAAAAGATGGTCTAGGGTTAGAAGATACCCAGATGTAGTCGTGTGCATTGAAATCAGATATTGGAAGGTATTCCTCTTTGGCTGTGGAGGAATGACACCTGCAAAGAAAAAGAGACTAAAACACAAAAAATATTAGACGAGGAGATGGTGGGCTATCAAGCAAAAGCCTGATCCCTGAAGTATGAAGACTTCCTTAAGGGATATCAACCCATTGATTAAAAAATAGAATATTTGACGGAAGTAGAAATAATAAAAGATAGAATGAAAGAAATAAAAGACAAAAAGCAGAATGCATACCTGATATGCAACAAATTGCTCTGCACAATCACTGGCATCGGTCTCTGTGTCAGCATTAGTCAAGGAAGGGCACCGATGTCGGTTGAAGTGCCAGCGTCGATAGGGGTAATGACCGGTGTTAGTCAGGGTAATAGTTTTTGGATGGGGTCTGGTCGAGTCTGGACAGGGTTTTAGGATTGCAGAATGGTCTGAAACTTTGTCTGAGGGTTAGGGAGCCGGTTTGGGAGTCAGAGGGATTGTTTAGGGGTTTGTGCAGGGATCTGGGTAGAGTTATAGACTGTATATTCTGGACAGGGTGGATAGAGGTGATATGGGAGGAAGTTAGGTCGGGTCTGTGGTCTAAATCTAGATCGGGGTGGTGATATCAATTAAAAACAATAACCAGAGAACAAAATAAAAGCACAAAACAAATGCTTACCTATTATATGCTGAAGATAGAATAGGAGACATGATTGATGTTGCCGGTGTGTTGCAAAAGTTTGATGTAGCAGACCTCCAACGAGATGACTGGAGTAGAATACCTGTACTAGAGAGAGAGAATACGAGAGATTTGATTGCAGATTGATTGAATGCAAAGGTTGGCTGATCGTTCAAAGGTTGAATGAAAGAATGTCTTGAAATAAGGTCTGACAACTGATCGAAAACTGATTGGCAACCGAATAACGAATAATGGATAACGGATCCTGCATTCGGGTTGAGAACGCAGTGTTAAGGATAACCAATGCCAGCAGGATCACCGACGTCAGCCAAGTAATGATCGACGTCGGTGACGTTGGCCAAGTAGTGACCGACGTCGGCAGATGCAGAATGGGGACAGAGGCTAATTTTAGCCTTCTGCTCATTTTTACATGCTGCTAGGGTCAAGGCTCATGGGAAAATGGTCGACAAGGGCTAAATAGGTGTGGAAGAATAAAAATGGGGGTTAAGGGGAGGACGACAAGGGTTAGACACAGTTTCGGTGTCTACACTATGATTTTGATAAACCTTGGGATAATGATGATTACTATGATTATGGTGTAAAAAGGCATGGAGTCTACACCTTCTAGTTCTCCTCCTACTTCACCTACTTATCTTGTTCAAAAAAATGTTAGGTCACATATTCAAAAACATACACAGACTTATTATTATGTTCATAGTTTACATAACTTACATTCACATGATAATAAATTACCTTCTAATCAATTATAATGTGATACTTCTTTGAAAATTAAAAATAAGAGACACCAATGAATCTCCCTCAAACTCCCTTACTACACTAGAACTTATTTCTCAACCTAACCTAAATGAGGGTGATATCTCATTTCCCTCTAAATAGGTCCCAACTATCACACCTCGAAAGGTTACAGAGAGTAAACCAATCCTCCCTAAAAAAGTTTCCTAATGTAATATACCAATGGATAAGATAAATAACAAAATCCAAGCATTAAATGAACCCCTTGATGATGATAATATACCTTCACAAGCGTTAATTTCCTTGAAGCATGTCATGGGTAATTTTCAACAAGTACACCATATCACATTGGATAATAAAGTATACTAATCTCAAGTTGATGCAAATTTCATTCATGGCAACGCTATTCCACACAAAATCTTCACTATAAGGTTGCCACCCAAATTTCAGATACTAGTATTACCTACATTTGATGGGCATGGAGACCCATACTTATACCTTCAAGCTTATGAAAAATCCATGGCACATGACACCAACAAGTTGACTCTACTATAATTATTTCTAAGGTCCTTAGATGGGGAAGTACTAAATTAGTTCCATCATATAATCCCTAGTGGGTCACTACATACATATGAGAAGTTAGAAGCAGTCTTTTTTAGGCACTACATACAAAATAAGGGACCTTGAGTCACACATGATAGGTTACCCTCAATAGTGAGACACAACCAATAATTGAATACATTCTAAGATTCAAATCATGTTTGCATCTATTGATTTACCAGCCAACAGATTTAAAGTTACAATACATCTTTGCCAAAGGTCTTATTTTTCCTCTTAAGGGTAAATTATTATATCAAACATTGAAATCATTATGGCATCTATGTAACATAGTTATAGCATTAGAGACAGAATTGGGACTTATTGTTACACATTCAGAGATAGATTTGGATATAGGGTACTTAGACCCACAGTCATCTAACATGGTTAAAGAACCTACTCCACTCTTGATTAATAAACCAGTGGAATAAAAATAACCAATTAAAATACTCAATAAGGGAAAAGAGCCACTTTTCAAATCACCTCTTATAGTGAGTCGAGCATAGGACACCAATAATGGAGCCATATAGTTTTAAGACAAAGATAGGCATCATGACCTATTATTCACATTACTAAATAGGGGGATGCTCACCCTTCCTTATACTCATCACCATCCAACATACTGCTTGCACAGGATACAAAATAAGCCATATTGTAATTTTCATAGGATAAATGGACATTCAGACAATCATTATTATATACACTCTGAGACTACATTGACCAATATCTCAATCAAGGAATTATAGCATTCATAAAGGAGGCACTAATATTTCAATCTCCACAATCTCCTATCTCACACTTCTCTATGATAGAGTTATCTTAGGATGTTCCCTTTGAGGAGCCATTGGTTACTCATTATATGAGCCATGTGGTTTCTAGGACACCTATTAATAAATGATCTCATGCACCATAGATTCAATAGAGATGGTAGCTAGTTCACATATATTAGAGCACAAATCTAATTCACACACTAATCAAGATATTTGGATATAAATATAGAGATTAGAGCAAAAATTTAGTTCACATGCCAATCAAGATATTTTGAAATAACTACAAATATTAGAGCACAACTTTAGTTCACACACCAATCAAGATATTTGGAAAAAACTATAGAGATTAGAGTACAGTCTTAGTTCAACCAATGATTAATATTTTTTCAAGAGATCACAAAAATTAGAACATAGTCCAGCAACCATTTAATATATTTGTGAGACATGATGCACAACAGAGCATAGTTTTAGTCCAAAAACCAATTAAGATATTTTCAAGACATGATGCACAACAAAACACAGTTTCAATCCATCAACAAATTAAGATATTTGAAATACATGATGAAAAATAGAACACATTTTTAGTCCATCAACAAATTAAGATATTTACAAGACATGATGCACATCAAAACATAATTTCAGTCCAGAAACTAATTAAGATATTTGTAAGACATGATGCATAACAAAACATAGTTTCAGCACAATAACCAATTAAGATATTTTAGAAAGAGTCTAAAAATCCATTTATTGGTAGTACATAATGATAAGTGTCAATTCTAAATTCTTTTTATACACCTAAATAACATGATCAGTATGGTCACTTATTCACCATGCCGTTCGGATTCAGATAGTGCATGTGATAGTTCACAGGCCAATTCAACCAATTTCATAGATTCAAAGCATAGTTCATAGGCTAGTACAGTTAGCGCCATATATTTTTAGCACCACTACATAAGCATATACATATATAGATCACTTAGTACAGTAGATTATGGGAGCATAGTTTCCATTTCACACAGAACGCATGATCATAGTTCCCTTATTTGACACAAGCCATAGTGATAGCGAGTCTCCCATGAGACTCATCAATTAGTATGGTTCCTAACCTATTGTAAATACTTTCTTTCTCTCTTTCTCATTTTACATAATTCATTTTCATGTTTCTTGTATATAGATTATTTTATGGAAAATACAAAAAAAATATAACATGTAAATAACATAAAACCATTCAAATAATTACTCAAAAAAAAAAATCATAGATTGTATACATTGCTATGTTTACAATTCTTATATTTACCAGACACTACAAATGTTATATGTCATATTATAGTCATTTTTATCATACATACATGTTTCACTTATTCTTGTCAAATGCTTATAGATTTATTATAAGACTCGCATCCACTACACTGATCTAGACTTGCTATCATCTACCCACTGGGACATATACATTGATTCATGGTTATTAATTTGACACATTCACCCATTTGGGGGCATCCTATACACATTTCCTATTACCAGGTTCTCTCCTTACATTATTTACATTCTATTTTTTGCATTCTTATATTTTGATATTGATCTTAAATTTTTTGTCAACTATCACTAGTTTAGACTCAACATATGTACATCCTATCTCTTACATAGATTTGTACTACATTCATGCATGATTTCATTTTTAACTTTCCTAGTTTAGATTTGACTGTATTTTATATGCTTATTCTATTCAATGGCATTTGAATATGCCATTGTTATTTGGATTTACACCACTTCTGTTCACATTATGTATGCATTGAACATGTGCCCATATCCCTTGCATGTGCTTTCCTGATTATGTATGTAGACATTTTAACATGTCATTCTATGTGGCTCTAAGCCAGATTATTTTTTTGCTTGTGTATGTGGACATTTGAACATGTCCTTGTTGGTGTAGACTTTTGTCCTACAAGTTTTGTCTACATAGTTCATTATGCTTGTTTAGGTTCTTAGAGGTTGTTTAGGTCATTTAGGTATATTAGTCCCACATTCACTAGAATGTGAGGTTTCACTCTCTCTCCCACCTATATATGTACCTCTCTCCCTTTTTATTCATCATCCAAAGTTAATGAAAGATTGGTTTTGCTCTTATCTTGTTTATGCAATATTATTGTATTTATGATTTCATTTTCTTGTAGTTATTGTCTTATGTACATGCTTGACTTCTGCCTACCACAAATTTGTACATTCATTTGATCTAAATATCTTGGCATCCATGTTGATATGGTATCAGAGCCACTATGAGATTCGACTGTCTAATTTTTTTATTGTTAGTTTATTTAAAATATTGAGATTTGTTATTTACAAATAAAAGCTAGTTTTCAAAATCCATTTCTTGGAGTTTTTTCATTTTTGGTGGAGTCATCTTTTTTGTAGAACTAGTTCATTGAAATCCATTACCATAGTTTCTATGGTTTATTTGTGACTATGTGTTTGGTGTTCCTTGGTGAATTTTTCTACAAAAAAATTGTGCACTTACATACAGCCTCAGGTCTGTTCTCCTTTGTTAGGTATCAACCTATGTTCAGCCTCAACTGGTTTAGCATGTTCAACCCCATTTTTGCATTTCTTTCTGATGGCTCATAGATACAAAATTTTCACCTATTGAGACTGTTGTCATTGTTGACCATTCATAGCTACCAGTCTAACACGTGAGTTAGTCAAGAAACATCACAAAAGATTCCTACTATTTCAAAGGCTTGAAGTTTCTTCCAAAATAAACTAAGTCTATTCAAGTTTTCCCTAATGATTTTATCATGTTAAATTATTTTTTTAATAGTTTGATTTTAAAAAAGGGAAAATAGGTTACTTTCCTTTTAATGCATAAGAATATTGGTCAAGTTTAACCTTGTTAGTGGATATTTTTAATTATTTTTTATAAAATAATATTTTGTGGGAAATATTTAAAAAGAAAGTGTTATTCATTTTTTAACTTGCTAAGATTATACTTGCTTCCTTAGATGCATTATTGGTTGAGTTTGACATCCTCTTTTGTTTGCAAAATCTCATCTTTTGACTCAATGCACTGATTGCTCAAGATGCACTATCAGTTGAGTTTAACATCTTTTGAGCATGCATTTGCAACATTTAGGGGGAGGGGGGGATGGGTTCACCATTTCATAGTTCAGTGGGGGTGTATTGTGCCTTTTTTATCCCTCTTTGCATTCTACTTGAACTTTCATTTCTAAAACAACTTCAACTTTCACTACTACTATCATGATTGGAAAATAAAGATGAAAATCATTCTAAGGAGTAAGGGTTTCTATAGGATAACCATGGGAAATGAAACTAAACCTAGCATATATACAGAGATAGTTAATTGGTATAACCATAGTGATGAAGCCTATGGGCTATTATGTCTTTCTATAGCACTTGGTCTTTTATTTCACTTAGAGCCTACCAAATCACCTCATGATGTATGGACCATTTTGGGTAAATTATTTGGGGAGAAAAATGTGATGAGAGGTCATGATCTTGAGAATGAAATCCTTAGCCTAAGTCCTTGTAACTTTGACACCCTTCAGGTTTTCCTCACTAAGTTCAAGTTCTTGAGATTGCATTTGAAATAATATGGGATAAATAAATAAGATGACCAACTTGTTCTTTCTATACTTTCTAAATTAGGTCCTGCCTAATCAGTCTTTGTCTCTACTTTTCATGCCACTAAAAGTGATTTAAGCACTGCATGGAAAATTCCCTCTTTAGATGCTTTCATTACTGACTTAATTAGGGAGCAAGACAAGTTGATCTAGATGGGAAAAAAATACCACAAAACCTCAAGCCCTAATTTTTTGGATTGGGAAAGCAAAGACTTCCAACAAAGAGAAGAAAAAGAATAAGGATTAAAAGAAGAATAAAGAATCAACCTCTACTAAAACCAACAATGAAGCCTCCTCTTCTAATGCCAAAACTAAGAAATAGAAGGTTAAGTGTGCCTACTATAATAAAAATGGGCATGATGAAATTAAATGCATGAAGAAGCAAATAAATCACCTAACTCATATCCTAGAGAAGAACAACATAGGTGTTCTTGAATTCATCAAACAAAATTCATCTACCCAAGATTTTACTAAGGCAAAGGGAAAGGGGAAAGAAAAAGAAAATGACAAGGCTCTTTTAGGAATTTGTAGCTTCAAATTATTCATAGGTCATTGATTCGGGTGATTCTCTCCACATGGGCTCTTCACTAGTTGAGTTTTATTTTTTAGAGCCTTGTAGCATATCTTCTATTAGTTTGGGTGATGACACTTATGTACCTATTATAGGGAGAGGGTCTATTGAAATGGAAAGAAGAACATTCAATAATTTTCTAAGTGTCCCTTCCCTTTCAAACAATCTCCTATTAGTGTATCAAATCACTCATATTAGCAAAGGCATGAGGGTTGAGATTTTAATAGATTCAATTATCATCAGGGAGTTGGATAGTGATACTATAGTAGCAATGGGTAGGAAATATCACTTAGCCAAGTTATACACCTCACATTTTTCACCCAATTCTTCTCTGATAGCATTGTTTACTCATTCAAATGGATTTAGCAAATTATGGCATGAGCGATTTCACCACCTTAACTACCAATACCTTGAATAACTTAGAAAAAATGACATGGTCATAGGCTTGTCTCAAGTCTAATTCTCTAAGGTACTTTCTGAGGATTTCTCTCTTAGAAAGTATCCTGAAGCAAAATTTGACAAAGGCAAAGATTGAAAGGCTTCACAAGCATTGGAGTTAGTATACAATGATGTATCTAGGAATTTTCCAAACCTATATTTTACAAGGGCTAAGTACATTATCATTTTCATTGATGATTTTTAAATATGTAAATGGGTCTACTCTATTAATCAAAAGTCTAAAGTGTTTGAATATTTTCAAGACTTCAAGGCACTTGTTGAGAAATAATTTGATAAACCCATCAATTTTCTTTGAACTAACATTAGAGGTAAATATGTTAGCAATAGATTTGAGAAATTTTACACCATAGAGGGGATTGTTTTGCAATGGATAGTTACTTATAGTCCTTCATAAAATGGAGTTGTAGAATGCAATAAAAAATTCTTGAAAGAGATGGCTAGTTGTATGATTCACTCTAAGTCCTTGACACCTCAATATTGGGCTGAATCCATTAATTATGCTTGTTATATTCAGAATAGGCTTCCTTATAAATATTTGAAAAGCATAACACCCTTTAAATCTTTACATGGAAGGAAACTTGATGTTGATCACCTTAGGGTTTTTAGATCTCTAGATATGGCATGTATACTGAAGAAGATACATAAATCTATGGAACCTCAGTCCAAGCCTTACGTCTTTGTAGGTTATCCATATGGTGTCAAGGGGTACTACCTTATACATCCAACCACACATGATTTTTTCATAGAAATAAGTGTTAAATTTTAGGAGAGTCCTATAGACTCAACACTTGACACTTCTTCTCTTTCATTGGATTCGCTTAGACTTGATGATTCTTCTTCTAACTCAAATCTTCTAGAGTAGGTTCCTAAGCCAGGGTCTTCTTCTTCCAGTTCTGACATCAAGGGTAGTGATGGGAAGTCTTACTCTAGTAATGTTTTAGAGGATGAGAAGTCATCACCTAATTTACCCACATTTAGCCCCCTTTGGGCTAGGAAGACACTTCAGAGTGTAGGAACTTGGGTAGGGGATCCAACAGATGATAGACATACTTGAGAATATTATCAGAGTGGTCTATATGATTTATTTTCTTTAGTTTTAGATACATAGATATTTTGAGAGGCCTCAAGAATACCTAAATGGGATAGTGTTATGTAGGAAGAATATTCTTCTTTGATGAAAATTCACACTTGGGATTTTACTTCACTTTTTAAGGGAAAGAATATGGTTCGATGTAAGTGGATATATCAGACCAAGTTTGTAGCATATGGGTCAGTCAATAAGTATAAGGTATAATTTGTCACCAAGGGGTTTTTAGAGGTAGTCAGCATTGACTACTCAGAGACCTTTGCACCTATTTCAAAGATGACTTCGATCTAACTCACACTAGATATAACCGTATCACATTGTTAGGATGTGCACTAGATGGATGTGAAGAGTGCCTTTCTTCATAGAGATAGTGAGGAGGAGATTCACATACAGTAGACACTTGGGTTTATTTAGGATTAATCCTTAGTTTACAAACTTAGTAAACCCATATATGGCCTCAAATAGGCCCCTTGAGATTGATACATCAAGATGGATTCCTTACTCATTACTTCAAGTTTTACCAGGTGTCATTTAGACCCCAATATATATTTTTTATGGTAGGATTATTCTTTACTAATATTGGTCTTATATGTTCATGATATTTTGATCACTGAGTGTTCTTTATTAGCTATTACAGTGGTGAAGACAACTCTACAATAGATTGATTTGACATGATTGACTTGGGTCTTCTACATTACTTTCTTAGAATCAAGATTTCATAGTCTGATTCATGGATTTAACTTACATAGTCCAAGATGATCTTGATCTTTTGGTTTAGTTTCACATGGCTGATTGTAAGCCATCTCCAACTCCCTATATATCATGTGTTAAACTTGAGGCTAATTTTTCTACACCTTTGGTTGATACCACTCGATATTAATAGCTTGTTGTTAGCCTTATTTATCTGACTCATACTAGGCTTGATATTTCATATGCAGGGGGACTTATCTCTAGATTCATTCAATAACCTAATGAGCTACACTAAAAAGTAGTTAAGAGGATCTTGCACTACATTTAGGGCTCTTATAGATTTAGGATTTAGTATAGATTTGGCACAGAGGTTGACTTCATCAATTTTATAGATTCAAATTGGGCTGATGATACTCAAAATTCTAAGTCCACTTTACGTTACAAATTTTCTTTGGGTTTTGATCCCATCAGCTAGTCTAAAAAGAAGCAAAATGTTATTATTATATCATCCATACATGCAGATTACAAGGGATCTATTAACATACCTACTAAGGTTATTTGCCTTTAGGGGATTCTATCTAAATTTGGTATTCATTTTAGGAAACCCACCATCATCTATTATGACAATAAAAGTACCATATAGATATTCAAGAATCTAGTTCAACATCAGTAGACACAACACATTGAGATTCACATGTATTTTATCTAGGAGCTTATTCATGGTCAGGTCATCGACTTGAGATTTTGCCCATCTTTAGATTAGGTTATAGATAAATTTACCAAAACCTTCATTGATATCAATTTTATTCATCTCTAAACTCTTTTTAGGGTGCAATCTACATCAACAGTAACATCATCTTCAAGGGGACCTTCTAGCCTCTTCACTTCTTCTATGTCTATCTTTTTTACAAGAGTTTTTTCTATGGATTTTTTCCTTTTCCCTACTTTATGAAAGATTACTTTGTATTGGGTATGATTAGACCTCATTTTTGGGACCCAATTATTGATCCCACCTAAGCTACACTTAAAGGGGGGTGTTAGTGTAGACTTTTATCCTTTGAGTATTTTCTACATGATTCATTATGCTTGTTTAGGGTCTTAAAGGCTATTTGGGTCATTTGGAAAGATTAGTCTCACATTCACTAGAATGTGGGGTTTCATTCTCTTTTCCACTTATATATGTACCTCTCTCCCTCTGTATTCATCATCTAAAGTTAATGAAATATTGGTTTTTATCTTATCTTGTTTATGCAATAGTCTCATATTTTTTATTTCATTTTATTTTAGCTATTGTGTTGTGTATATGCTTAACTTGTGCCTATCACAAATTTATGCATTTATTTGATCTAGAGGTCTTGGCATCCACTTCGATAGTCTTTGTATGTCTTCTTTTCTCAAATTTAGTGGCATGTTCCCATGTGCCTTGTATTATGTCCCCTTGGGCTACTTTTTATGCCTCATGTGTTTTGTATACATGCTTTCTTATATGCATCATGGACATGACACTTATCTTTTATTGTTACACACACCAATTTTCAATTTCATAAGGTAACTCATGCATCTACCCTTTCTAATTAGGTGTCATGATGGACATCATGCCCCATCCCCTAGGTAGTTATTCAATTCTAATCAGATTTGATATTATATACATTCATTACATCCATCTTGACACCCTTATACAATGATAGACATGACATACATCTTACATTACATACTTATGCTCAAATTATCTTACATTTTGATGTTATGTTTGAACATTATATTGGATTATCATGTAGTTATCATAGATGTTCTGGCTAACACATATTTTGTAGGGTTATTTCTTTTGTGGATAGGTATTATATAGGATCAACAACTACCCTCAAAAGAGGGGGAATTTATAAGGGTTTGTCCCAAATATTAGGCCCCTATATTATATTCAGAGAACAATTTTTAGCACACAAGCTTAATTTTAAGAAATCAAACATAGGTAAACATAGAGAAAAATAGGGAATCATAAATTAGTATAGTGACTCAAATTTAAGACCAAATAGACATTAACACCCAGATAGGAAAACTAGTGACACACGGTGCTACTATCTAAGATGTAGCACTACTATCCATTATCCCTATCTTCATGGTAGTTCAAATTAGTAAGAATAGTACACTAGGTATAATACAGGTTTGTACAGATATTGTTATATCTTGATTTTCCATTAAGCAAACTTACTTGATTATTTGTGGGTATTTATAGTTGGTAATTTGATTTGATTATTATTAACTAAGATATAAGTCATTTGTTGTTATGAGACAGTTGAATATTGCTTTGATTACATGATTTCATTTCTATGAGTTTAGCTATATGGTATATTCATACATTATGATCATGTTGATTTGTTATTACAGTAGTATTTTATGATATATGTCATCATGTTATAGACTAATTACCTGCTTATTATGAGTTGGATGTAGGAAAAATTCTTCCCTCAAAGCATGAGAGAATCATCAAATAGGGTGACATAAATGGAGGTGTTAGGGGATGATAGATAAATGACTAGAACCCTACACACACCACTTTAAAATAGTACACATTGAATGCATAGTTTGAATGGTTAGTGCTAGTACATTTTTATGATGTCTACATTTAGATAATTGTTTATGCATGATTAGTTATATGTTAGCTTAATTAAATGCTTATGTATAAGTAACTTCGTATGATTACATTTTGATTGGGTTAATAGACGTTCAATTTACCACTTTGGAAAATAGTCTAATAGACTTTATATTAGCCTGGTTACTAATAAAATCATGATATTGTTATCATTTCTAAGTTAGTAATAAATAAAATAAATGGAATGCATGTATTTAAAATTCTAATAGTCCAAGAAGAATTATTTAAAATAAGGGATAAATGGCAGGCGCTACAGTTTTGAGTGCTATAAATTTAGTAGAAAGGGATGGATCGACAGTGATGGCACTAGGATGAACTACGATCAAGCTAGATGGCCATGTAAAATTTGCTAGAGATAGGAGCAATAGTGGCATCAGTGGGTTTCGCAATTTGGTTGATACATAAAAGAGACCCATAATTAATGGCTTAGTAGAGCTGGTGGTGAGGGATGGCAAGAAGAGTTCACCACACTCGGCTTTTAGATCTAAAGGAAAACATAAGCTATTAATGGTGGAAGAGGTCAAAAAAATTGATGGTGGTTTGGACAGGTGTCAAAGGTTTTTTGACCAAAATAAGATTTTTTTTGAACTATTTATGTCAGTTTGAAAGGGCATTTTAGCTGTTGAATTGGAGGTTGGTCTTGGTGTACAAGGGGTTGTTTGGAAAAAAGAAATATTGGTCTCTTGTGTTCAACTCTCTCATGAAAAAATCCAATCTCAAACTACTTTAGATTAGTCTTTAGAGGGTAAAATCAAAAATGTCAAGTTGGATGATGAAGGCCAAGTGTTTGAAAAAATGCCACAGCGAATAACAACACCAAGGAATGAATTTTTCTTATCTCATGTGCTTGAAGATGGCACTATTATTAGTGGGCAAGCATCTGAATATCCATAAGATGCAAAAGAGGAAAACCTAAGGTTTTAAATCTGAGTCAAATCTCTTTCAGGAAAAACAATTTATAGCTAGGCAAAAGGGATAGATTTTTTGAAAGATTTAAAACTAAGTCTGACAGCTTCTTTAGGTGTCTTAATTGAGTTTCAATACTTGGTGAAATAGGGCTAAGCATTACAGGATCCTCTTCCATTATCTTTCTATTATTTGGGTACAGACTCACTCATCTTCATCACTTTAAGATTGAAGGGAGGTGTGGAAGGATTAAATCAAGCTTCCTCTTCCAAACCTACAACTTTCAAAGAAGTCAAAAATGTCACTCCCAAGTCAAATTCCATGAAATACCCTTCTTCACCTCAAGCCTATATTATAGAACAAGTAAAGGAGGTACCTTTCATGGAGATTTTAAATAAGGTAATGGATGAGTATTATCATACTTTGAATAAAGATGTAGTTATCTATAGATTTAATGACTTGTGGCCTTCATTAACTACCTTATATCAATGGGTCTATGAGACTTTGTCAACCCAATGTGAGATTTATTTATGATCTAAAGGTTTTTTTATTGTTCATTTTAGTGAGGATAAGGATTATCATAAATGCCTCTCACAAGGCCCCTAGTTTTGGGGTGATGCAGGTTTGTTTATCACTCCTTGGTTTTTAGAGTTCGATCCAAACATTCTCTTAGTAATGAAGATGCTAGTGTGGGTTCGGCTCCCTAACCTACCTTTGCATTTTTGGAATGATTATAAGGAAATAGGTAATGCTTTGGGATCTTTTTTAAATAATGATCATGAGAGGGCTGCTACAAATCTATGCACTTTTGTTAGAATTTATGTAGAGATTGATCTGAGTAAAGGAGTTTCGGAGAAAATTATATTGAAATATGGTGAAGTTATTCATGTTTAATCTTTAGATTATGAGAATTTAACATTTAGATGTCATAATTACAAATTACCAAGTCATCTTTATACTTCTTGTCCCCTGGGGCATTCTAAATTAAGGAAGAAAAGGGGGAGAAGTCAACCTTAAGTAAATGGAGCGCTCCAAATCTGATAGTAGTCATTGAAGAGTGTTTCTAAGAGCTAGAAATTTAGGAAACTGCAGAATTTGGAGATAGAGAGAAAGAAGAAGAGGTTGTTTCTGATAAATAAGCTTACTTAATTATGGGGGCAATAGAAAAATCCTAGAATATTTCCTTAAAAAGGATAGTGGGGGGAGTAAAAAGAGGACATGAATCTAAAAGTTTAGATTTAGACAAAGAATTGCTTGCAAAGAAAAATTCAGAACTTCAAAATCATGATATGTAATTGGTTGTGATGAACTCTGAACAAGGAATGTGGCAAGAGGTAAAAAATAAAAAAGGTAAAAAGTTCAAGACAATTAACCTTCTATGCTACTTTCCCACTAATTGAAGGCTTCATTACTACTATCATTATTTAGATGTTTGAAAAATTATGGTTTAATCTACTTGTAGCTTTTTGGTCATTTTCTATAATTGGTTCTTGTCTGGCCATGGTGATTTCACTTAGCCTTTTTATGTAATCTCTTTTATTAATAAAGGGAGGGGTCCCATCAACCCTAGTATTTATTTAAAAAAAATTAATAAAATAAATGAAAAAATTGTATTATAATCAGGAAATAAAATGAATAAAATAATAATTAATGCTTTGGGAAGGATCAAATATCTTTGGCTTTCTTGCTTGGGATAAATTAGAAGAAAAGAATATATATAGGAAAAACAAATAAAGCAAGGGTTATGGAGTTTTAAAAAAATTAAGAGCTTTCAAGAGAGCTTTAAATAAAAATGCAAGGAGTGAAAAAGATAAAGTTGAGAGGGGTGAAGCATAAAAAAATAAAGAGGAAAGTCTTTAAAAAATGAAAAAAGGGTGATTTGAAAAAAGGAGAGATCAAACCAGGTAAAGCTTCCTTTTTGGATCGTGTTATTTTTATTTGGGTACCATAGCAAGGTACGTGATGTCATTAAAAATTCATGTGAAATTTTGTGTCTTGATCTCTAATAAGTATGGCAATCTGATTTTGGCATAGCCATTATCAGATTCCCACTATAATAAGATCTAAGTACCTAACTTTATCTAATCTAAGTCTTTTAGGGATGTTAATACAGTAAATTAAATGAACATAAAATATCAATAGATTGTGTAGATCTAGTTATAAATAATAGCACAAATGGCTAAGTATCTAAACTAAAAATTATGTACCTGCACCTCATAAAATACAAGTAGACATTTCACTTCTATGTAGCGCTTACATGTATTTATTTAGTTGTTCAAATTTTGGTAAATGTCCAGTGAACTTTAACAAGATGTCTCTACCAAGAGACATGTTTAGCAATCCAAATGAAATCACCAACTTCTCACTATGTTTGAATCTAAAAATACCAATTCTCCAACTTGCATAAATCTCCTTACCTTTATAAACATCATCCCACTTTTCATAGTTTTTTGATAAAAGAACATAAAACACAACATTTTAGGATCTTGCTCAAAAGTAAGAGTTGTTGTAATTCAGTGAACCTATGTATATTATAATAACTGGTGTTTATGTTTGTGAACAATGATTAAAATATAAAAACATCAATATAATATTACATTTAAATACTCTTTATTTATATGCTATATATATACATGCTATTTAAATAGTTATATGTGTAATTTATGAATCCTAATAGGATAAGATCAGTTAAGATATATTCAGCTATGTCTTAAATCTATTTAAATGTTATATACACTATCTTAGTATTCTCTATCAGAGTAATACCATTGTATGAAAGTTCAGTGATAAAATTATAACAAGAAGCAGATTTACTTATTTATAAAAATGATTTATTTATAACAACAAACCTATTCAATTTGATAATTATTTTCAATATTTCTATATGTGGTAGATAGTACATATAACATAGTTGACATGTTATATTAATACAATGAAGCTTTAAAAATAGTTAATTATAGTGAAGCTTTAATTATCAATCTACTTTCTCCTTTTTGTGACATGCATAAAAGTAATTTTAAGTGGATAGCGATGACATGGTGACCTAGCATAATTTTGATATAATTTTGTACATTATCATACATTTGATATAAGTAAATAATGGAATACATATTTATATATGCAAGATCTTGTATAAATCATTGTATTATATGATAAATCATATACCAGATCATAATATGCATAGCAATTTTTTCTCTATATACCAAGGATGCCAATTGTATAGTCTATCATGTATATCCTCAGTATGAATCTCCATACCTTGTTTATTTAATTTCCAAATCTTGGTTGTACAATATTGAGTATAGCATATTGGTACATCATACACCATAAATCATATGTTGATTAGCATAAATGTTTATGGAATTATGATATAAGATATAATTTGAAATAGTTTATGAATTCAGATATAATGAGATATACATATTAGTATGAGTTATTAGATAATGCATAGCTAATGTATTTCATGAGCTTTGCATGCTTGGATTTATCAGATTTAACATACAAAGTCATTAAGTCTTAAAATGTTCTAAGTCATATTGGGATTCTGTGACTTAGTAACTCTGATGGAAATGTGGATTTAACATAGAGATGGTCCTAAAATAGTGAAGAGAGGTACATATAGCTAGGTTCATAACATATTAGCCATAGTGACATGTTCATAGCCAAATTTATAAATTATTCTTACAATATCTACTAGCCCCACATATTGATACCCACATATACTTATATTATTTGACATATGAGACCATAATAAACTATGTGGGGAGATTTCATGCAGTAATGACTTGTATAATAACTAGGATGATACAAGATCTTTATTTCAAAGACATTACGGATGTCCATGTAGTGAACTGTGAGACCCTAACAGTGAGCTATGAGACTATTATAATAACTAAGTAATATAAGATATTAAATCTTGTAGTATAATTTAGACTATGTTATAGAAGAGCAAACTGTGTGTTTAATGCCCATCATGAAATTGGCTATATTAACATGGTAACATGAAATTTAGTATTAAACTTCTTATTTGTGGATTGACATGAATATATAATATCTGTATATTTAGTATCATGACTTCCAAAATCAAGTATATTTAGTATGATGTTTAATAAAGGGGTTGTATATATTCTAAGTCATGGTTAGATATCCATATGAGTGTTTGATATTGATTTGACCTGAGAAGAGCAGAATATGTCTATTGACAGTCTATTAATTTTAGTACCTGATTTGTTAACATGAATGTATAATTATAACAGTTTTTGAAATCATACAAAGTCATTGATTAGAATTTTAGATGACTATCGGCATTTACATTATTTATATATTATTGAGTACTTGTATGTAATACATAGTATGAGTATCGTTAATATGGACAAGTGCATATGTATAGGAAATATATCTGTATATGGACTTAAGTATTCATATAAATATATAACATTAACTAATGTATTGGGGTGCACCTATAACTATAGTTTTATTGATTGTTAAAAAAATAAGTCAAAGGATCCCATGGGTCGTGAAACGATAAACCATATGAACACAGTATCATAGAAATGTAAAAATTATTTAAATTAAATATTATGTTTACACAAGATATAACTTGGTTTATGAGTTATTTGATTCTCTAAAATTATTATGACTAGTTGTTTTAAAATTAAGTAGTGTGAACATAGAATGATGGATTGTGATATTAGTGTTTGTCATGGAATATACTGCAATTGTATTTAACTATGAAAATTAGAATTATGCAATCTAATATATATATTATACCCATTTGGTATAAACTATACTTATTATGCTTATTATTTAGGTGATAAATAATATGGTGGAGATTCATTCATACGTTTGATAGACTAAATGTATACATTTGATTACTCATGTGTTTATCATTTTTTATGGCTAATAATATGAAGTAATATATATGAATTTGTTGGTTATATTTATGTTAACCAAATATTGTATTGTTGGTATTGAGTAAGTAGTGAGACAGACTTCACTAGCTTACTAGCATTATCAATGTCAAATGAAGGTAATCTGATCAAGTGGTGTGTATAAATTTGACTGATCATAGAGATCAATAACTATTGAAAAACTTTGGCCAAAGTAATGTTAGTTAGAAATTTTCATTTCATACGTATGATTTACATGTTTGTGTGATATCATGTTAGAAAAGATTTCTTTATGGTACACTACATGTTCTTAAAAATCATACAGCATATAGGTACTAGCTTGTCTCTATGGATTCTTGCACTATCACTATCTAATCATTCATAAAGGGAAGGTAATTCCCTAATGACGGATTGTGTAGGGGATCGATAGTCTATGGTTGGTGTGAAAAAGCACTCAGATGATGCTTTCCCTCCCCATAGTATTACTTTTTTGGAGACGACACTTGAGATTGCCATAAATACTAGAGTTCGAGAACTCTTGCTCTGTGGAGCCTTGTATCTTGTATCCTGTACATTATAATGTATTTATTATTATTGACATATTATTATGATAATATGTAATTATTTTTTTATTGTAACATGATAGTAATAATTGTATGTTTATACCAATCATGACTGGAAATATTTAATTACTTTTTATATTTAGTTATGTTGTGTTTCATCTGATGATAGTTATTAGTGACCAATAGATGTCAAATCCTTATTTTACAGTTAATATATTTAAAGTGTTTTATTTGGATCACTAATTATATTTTCATGGTGAAATCTAATGAAAGAATACATTGATTAAATTTTAATAAAAAAATCACGCTATTCTAAGTAGATCTCAGTGAGGATGTTACATGTAGTATCAGAGTTGTGGCTCAAACTCTAGAACCTAATGAGTCCACTAATATTTTTGTATCCTTCTAGTTACCAAAAAAGAGAATGGTGATTTATAGAGAATCTATAAAGGGTCTTTAAAATTTTAATGATAGTAACCCTTCATTTGATCCTAACTAATTTACCACTAGGTAAGCAACAAAGTTAGATTAGATTCTCATAGCCATGAATGAAACCAGGGATCAAATTTCAATCTTGGAGTAGGAATTCATGGCCATGAAGAGAAAAAACACTAGACTAAACTTGAAGATCATCCCACTGATTAGGAAAACCCTCAAGATGTGTGAGCATAGGTAGTTATGGATTTGTCTATAGCTATTAAAAAGGTGAATCGACCTAAGTTGGATGGAACTATTTTAACTGACGAAGCTGAAGCATGGTTGACTAATATGGAGAACCCAGTGACATGTAGTATTACACTAGTTAAGTGAAGTGTATTTTGAACTTGTAGTGCCTTAGTACAGAATCATGCTACACCATGATTGGATTTGTGAGATTTAGTATATCCTCATGTATGTCTTAATGATTATTGTAAGTAATAGACATCCATTATTCTTGGAAATTATATCTACCTATGTGGATGAATTTTAATTTTGATCAAATAACTTAATCTCTTAGGAATGTGTCCCCTTAGGAGCACTTGCACCCTCTTATATTTATTAAAGGGTTTATTATTGAGTGTCTCAATGGTGATGTTTGTATACAATGTTTAGGTAGGTGAGTGCATCGCATTTTTCATGAGTCATGAACAAGAGATTCCTTCAATATTTTTGATCGCTTAGATAGAACACCTTGAGAATAATTACATCCGTACTTGGTAATCAAGTCACCTCCACCACTTGTGTTTTGTTTTGTGAGTGTTCAAAAATCATGGGATGCATCTCACTTAGTTTTGTGTCTTATGTACATTAATCCTAGGGGAGGGAATCCTAAAATATTGATTATGGATTGGTACCACCTAGAGTAGTGAAAATTTTCCACATAGTAGAGTGTAGTTATCTTTGTTGAGTATTCCTATGTGTTAGGAATTCATTGGTGGAATGCCACCCCATATGTTTATGTGAATTAGGAAGAGGTGTCATCTCACATAGCTAGCATAGAGGTGAGTTATTACTCACTCACCCTCCTTTGACATAATTATAAGCCCACTTAATGGATTCATATTTTCATGATGCTGATTAAGTGTTCCCCTAATTAAAATTTTGTTTCTAAAATGTTGTTTTGATAATATTCCTTGGAGTTCATGGGATAGTGTCTTCTACTTCTTGTTGATACAGAATTTGTATGAATGGAATGGATTGATGCATCTATGTGGTTAATATTTTTCCTTCTAGTTGTGGAAATAGGTTGTGATACTACACTTATAGGATTGGTAAGTATGTAGTGATTTTGGCAACTTGGGTTGCGGTGTTTTATTCATACCATGTGATAGTATTTAAGATTTTTTTTATTGAGATGTTAGTTTGCTACTTTCCACATGCAGATTTTTAGAGAGACACTTTTTAGTGCTACTTTATCTAAACTTGTGAACTTTGACCACATGGAGTGGTGAACCTTGAATTTGTATTGGTTTTGGATTAAGCTTTATAAGTTGATTATAATCATTATGTCATGATTCAACCTTGATTAATTGGTATTATTCTCATCTTGCTTAAAACATGTTTTGATGGGACATTTATGTATCTTTCACCTAGACTGAGTATGGGATAAGATGTGTGAAACATCTTGTTAATCTAAGGGGTTTGCAATAAGCTTATAATTTATTGTGTAACTAGCTGAGCAAGTGGAGAGGCATTATCTTGCTTGTTCCCTTTATAAGGTTATAAGGATAGTGTTATCCTTGGCCTTTTTTGTTATGTTAATTTTAACATTATTTTTTCCTATCTATGAATATAATAGAGATGGGTTAAGATGTGAAATTTGACACTAATTATGTTTGGATAATGGAAACTTAATGCAAATATAAAATGTGTATATGATTTTTATTATGATGGATATTATTAAATCTTGAATTATTTAGTGTGTATCATTTCACTCTAGGATCTATTAGTATGTATTTGTGATTCACTGAACCATGTGCACATTTTGGAGATCATTAGGTCATGGAGAACTAAGGGATGAGTGGTGAAATAGGAATGTGTACTAAGAAATGGGAGTAGATCCTAGTTAGTCTCATATTAACTTAGTAGTTACTAAGTTTGAATTCAACAAGGGGAGCTTGTCAAATCTAGGATTTGGCAAGGGGGACTTGTCAAATTTAGTCATATGGCTATACACATGTATACTGAGGAATGTTTATTCCTTAATTTTGTATACATTAGAAATTTAATATTTCTAGTTCTTATTCATCATCATACTAGTCATGAGCTACGTGGATAAGCAATAGTATTGAAATGTCAAACTTATTAACAGCTACATATAGTAGCTATGGTATTGAATTATACACATTGTTCTTGCCAGGTTCTCTATACACTTTTCTCAGGTATGAGAAAAACACTCTCTAGGTTAAATAGGTGTGCATAGGGTTAGGAGGCTTTGTGAAACTCTACCTAGCCATTTGTTTTTGGATTTTATGATGATTTCATGAGCTTATGTTAAATATTAAATTTGAGAATTCAACCAAATTATCACCGAGATATGTGGGACCCTTCAAGGTGTTAAAAGTTATCAAACTTGTAGTGTATAGGCTTGCATTGCCACCAACCCTAGATCTATTACATAACATATTTTATACTTATTATATTAAAAAGTATATAGTTTATCTTTCACATGTGTTGGATTAGAATGCTTTGTAGGTTCTAGAGCCTAGGGTGGTCATGGTTGAACCAATCAGAGTAACTGACACTCACAAACTTTGTTTGTGTATTAGAGAGATGTCATAGTGTAAGGTCTTGTGGGACCAATACTTTGAAGATAGTACTACTTGGGAGGACTATGATGAGTTCTATAAGTCATTTTTATATTTATTTACTTGATTTGATGCTTCATACTATGTTATTAATTCAAAACTTATGTTAGAATAAGTATCATCGAGATGATAACCGACTTTAAGGGGGAAGGATGTTACATCCTAATTTTCTATGAAACAAATTTACTTGATTATACATGGATATTTATAGTTAGTAATTTGATTTGATTATTATTAACTAAGTTATAAGTCATATGTTGTTATAGGATAGTTGAATATTGATTTGATTACATGATTTCATTTCTATGAGTTTAGCTTTATGGTATATTCTTACATTATGATCATGTTAATTTGTTATTATAGCAATATTTTATGATATATGTCATGATGTTATGGACTAACTACTTGCTTGTCATGAGTTGGATGCAGGAGAGATTCCTCCTTCAAAGAATGATGAAAGAAGAGCATCATCAAAGAGGGTGATGTATATGGAGGTGTTGGGGGATGACATAGAAATAGCTAGAACCCTACACACACCACTTTAAAATAGTACACATTGAATGCATAGTTTGAATGGATAGTGGTATTATGTTTTTAATGATGTATGCATTTAGATAATTGTTTATGCATGATTAGCTATGTGTTAGCTCAATTAAATGCTTATATATAAGTAACCTTGTATGATTTCATTGTGATTTTTATAATACTATTGTGATTGGGTTAATAGATGTCTGATTTACCAATTTAAAAAAGAATATAATAGACTTTATATTAACCTGGTTTGTTAGTAATAAATAAAATAAATGAAACAATTGTATTATAGTTAGGAAATAAAATGAATAAAATAATAATTAATGCTTTGGGAAAGATCAAATATCTTTGGCTTTCTTACTTGGGATAAATTAGAAGAAAATAATATATATAAGAAAAGTGAATAAATCAAGGGTTATGGAGTTTTAAGAAAATTAGAGAGCTTTAAATAAAAAGGCATGGAGTGAAAAATAAAAAGGCAAAGAGGGGTGTAACATAAAAAAAGAAAGAGAAGAGTCATTCAAAAAAAAAGGAAAACATGGCAAATTGAAGAGAGGAGAGATTGAACTAGTCAAAGCTTCCTTTCTGGATCACACTATTTCCATTTGGGCACCATAACAAGGTAGCTGATGTCATTAAAAATTTGTGTAAAATTCCATGTCTTGATCTCTACTATGTATAATGATCTATTTTTAACATAGCCATTATCAAATTCCAACTATAATAAGATTCGAGTATCTAACTTTATCTGATCTAAGTCTTTTAGGGATGTTAATACAGTGAATTAAATAAACATAAAATATCAGTAGACTATGTAGATATAGTTATGAATAATAGTGAAAATGGATGATTATCTACACTAAAAACTATGTACACATGCCTAATAAAATACAAGTAGAAATTTCACCTATATGTAGCGCTTACATGTATTTATTCGGTTGTTTAAATTTTGGTAAATGTCTAGTGAACTTTAACAAGTTGTTTCTACTAAGAGACATGTTTAGCAATCCAAATGAAATCACTAATTTCTCAACATGCTTGAATATGAAAATACCAATTCTCTAGCTTGCATAAATCACCTTACCTTTCTAAACATCGTCCCACTTCTGTATAGATGTTTGACAGAAGAACATAAAGCACAACATTTTAGGATCTTTCTCAAAAATAAGAGTTGTACTTTAGTGAACCTATGTATATTGTAATAATTGGTGTTTATATTTTTGAACAGTGATTAAAATATAAAAATAGTGATACAGTATTACACTTAAACACTCTCTATTCAAACGATATATATATATATATATATATATATATATATATATATATACACACTCTCTATTCATACGTTATATATATATAATTAGTTATATGTGTAATATATGGATCATAATAGAATAAGATCAGTTAAGATATATTCAGTTATATCTCAAATCTATTTAAATTTTATATACACTATCTTAATTCTCTCTATCAGAGTAATATCGTTGTATGAAAGTGCAGTGATAAAATCATAACAAGAACGAGATTTACTTATTTATAACATCGATTTATTTATAACATCGAACCTGTTTAATTTGATAATTATTTTTAGTATTTTTATATGTGGTAGATAACACATATATAATAGTAAACATGTTATATTAATACAATGAAGCTTTAAAAATAGTCAATTACAGTGAAGCTTTAATTATCAATATAATTTCTCCATTTTGTTACATGTATAAAAGTATTCCTACGTGGATAGCGACGATGTGGTGACTTGGCATAATTTTGATATAATTTTGTACATTATCATACATTTGATATAAGTAAATAATGGAATACATATTTATATACATGATATATTGTATAAATTACCATATTATATGATCAATCATATACTAGATCACAATATGCATAGCATTTTTTTCTGTGTCTACCAAGAATGCCAATTGTATAACCTATCATGCATATCTTTGGTATGTTTTATATCCTCGATATGAATCATTGTACCTTGTATATTTAATTGTCAAACATTGGTTGTATGATATTGGGTATAACATATTAGTATATCATATACCATAAATCGGATGTTGATTAGCATAATATTTTATGGATTTTGGATATAAAATATAATTAATATAGTATATGAATTCATATATATATATATATATATATATATATATATATATATATATATATATATATATATATTAGAACAAGTTATTAGATAATTAATATTTAATGTATTTCATGAGCTTTGCATGCTTGGATTTAATTTGTATTAGATTTAATATACAAAGTCATTAAGTCTTAAAACATTCTAAGTCATATCGGGATTCTATGACTTAGTAGCTCTAATGGAAATGTGGATCTAACATAGAGCTACTCCTAAAATAGTGGAGAGAGGTAAATATAGTTATGTTCATAACATATTAGCCATAACAACATGTTTATATCCAAAGTTATAAATTATGCTTATAATATCTACTATCCCCACATATTGATACACACATCTATTTATATTATTCAACATATGAGACCATAATAAACTATGTGGGGAGATTTCATGCAGTAATGACTCATATAATAATTGGGATGATACAAGATCTTTATTGTAAAGACATTACAGATGTGTTAGGAACCCCCGGAAGCACAATTGATTACCATATACAAGCAACTTAAGATGCATAATTAACCAGAAGTAACAAGTAACTAGAAACCAGAAACAACACAGAATATGAGAGACAATACACAACTGTATTAATACTCATCCAAAAAAGAATACAATAAAGAAGATGCCACTTCTTCTTCACACCTCTCAGAGGCTTCCCACACCTCAAGTGTACAGTACTTCTTTCCTCAAAGCTCTCTCTCTTACGGTCCCAACACACAACTCAAACACAGAGTTGGTGTTCACCTCCAACCAGTCAGTATCCACTACTGTCAGTACACCAGTGCTCCACGCACTCCAAGTAGATCTCCCCTGAACTGCAACCACCTGCAACCCAAATGATCTTACTTATGGAAGGAACTACCTTGCCTTCTTCCCTTGCTCTCCAACGAGTACACACCGTACTCCAAGTAGATCCTGCCTGATCCTGCTCCCTGTTGTGTTGTTGTCCTCCCTGATCTTGCACACCTGCAAATCAATCTCATTCTACACACCTACAAACTTGGATCCTACACACACATACACCTGCAGATCAATGATCTTACTTACCCATGCAGATCTCCTAACGCAGCCATGCACACCTGCTGACCAAGATCCTACACCCCTAAAGAACCCTTCTGATTCTCCAAAACCAGCACCCACACTTGGTACTGCTGTGGAACTAGGAGGAACACCCTTGCTCACTTCACACACAAAAGGAGTTAACTTTGCTCAACTCAAACTACCACACTTTACAATACAGCCCATGAGTCTCTTAAATAGATCTCATGCAAACAATAATTAGACATCTAATTACAATAAATAGATCTGCAGCTTCAAGTCTAAATTTGGCTCTTGACATGCAAACATTTGGTTCGTTAACTAACTACCCATAAAACTTGTAGTTTTGAACCACACAGGAGACTGACATCGGTCCCTGTCTGCCTGGAGGTGACCGACATCGATTGCTTCTCTTCACTAACCTGACCGACATCGGCTGATCAGATCGATGCCGGTTGCTCTGCAACTCAACACCTTCAGCAACCTCCTCCCTTGTTTGCATCAGTGAAGCTTTTAGCTCCACAACCTAACAATCTCCCACTTGGAGATAAACAGTTGCACTGTACCTATACCTATACCCCATCTAATATGTTTCTTGGCTTGTATCCCTCTTCAAGATCAATCCTAAAGACCACCCACCACACAACCTGTGGTGCACCTCCTGTCATCGAAGTAACCTGTCGCATCCGCATCTACAAACACATGTAGAAAAGAACTTGACCCTGCATAGCATGTCGACCTGCTGCTGGTCCCTCTCAAATACCTGAGAATCCACTAAACTACCCTCCAATGCTTCTTTCCTGGATCGGCTCCAAACTTTCTGACAGCACCCACTACTTGGGCAAACTCAGGTCTATACCAAACCTCATGTGATTTCAGACACTGAACTGTCCAGCCCTTAGTGTGCTCCGGTTCTGCATCTTGAACCTCACCAACACCTGATTCACATCAGCTCCCACTGGAGACAAAATCAACCTGTGATCTTCCATGTCTCTCATGCCAAAGAATTTCATTGCTCCAAATCCTTCATGGCAAACCACTAAACTAATCTTACCCTTAGCTCAACAAAACCCTGTATGTACAAACCTGCTAGCAAACCATCTACATATAGTAACAAGATAATGTTATGACCATCATCCACCTGGTAAGACAAACACAATGGTTACACTGACATTGACTAAAGCCCTACTTTGTCATCCACCTGTCAAAACCTGTACCATTGTCCTGCAGCTTCCTCAAGACCATATGACCTGGCCTTTCGTCTCACATGTCCATTCTCTCTATTCTTTAACCAAGGTATCCATTCGTCTCAGTGCTTTCATACTGGCTAGCAACCCTACCAAATCTCTCATTTGGTCCTGCATCCTGTTCATGTCAAGCTCCCACTGTTTCCTGGATTCTTCCTACTCTACAGTCAGCAACTAGTATAAAGAAGAGGAACAACGAATTTGAGGCTTACTTGCACTTTCAGTCCTCCCCATGGGCATTTGAGACTCCTTGACAACTTACTGTCTGCCCAAAATCTGTCTCAGTGACCGACCTCGGTCACCACACAATCTGCATCCGATCGACGTCAGTTCCCATGCAACTATCCTTTCTGTCGATGCCAATTTTATGATCGACATCGATCTTACCTGGTCGCCGATGTCGGTTCCCTGATCGACGCTGGCAGCCACACTACCTGACACCACCAGATTTGGTCTGCACATGACCGACATCGGCACCTGCCTGTTCGATGCCAGTTCCCCTTGACCGACGTCGATAACTGTGTTCACCTATGAGTGATGACTTTTTACCTACAAGCTCCTTTGAATCAATCCATGTCCAAACTGCCCTGTTTAGAAGTATCTAGCCCCATCCACTGGTCTCTGTCCGTCATCTCCTCCAAGAACACCAAGGCTTTCCAGTTCTTAAGTTTATCAAATACATCAGTCTTCCTTTTCCTACAATAAACACACTCCTTTCTTGTAGCATCCCACTGCTCACATAAATCTCGGTCTATGCTCTCCGAAGCTGATCTCTTACCATCTGAATTTAGAACATCCATTCCCTTCTCAATTATGTGACCAAGCCTACAAAGCCACACCTGTGCAACAGAAGTGGAATCAGTAATACAAGCAAGTAGATAAAGAGTACCTGCTTTCTTACCACCTGCTAATTTAAGTGCATCCACTGTGAGAGTTCCTGTGCATCTCTCATCACCTAACTTTCCTGAAGCAATTAGCCGCATCTCCAAGACTGGGACCTGTATGACCTTCTTCAACACCCATGTGTTGGCCGCCTACAATTTCAGCAACACTTCCCCTTTGCCAACAATTTGACAAGGCTCACCAACCCCTCTACCTGGGGCTGCATGGAAAGAGGCAACATAATCTATTAACCAAGATTCAACTTTATCCAGAGCATCCTGTGCAACAACACCTACAACATCTTCTTCTTCATGCTGATCTGCTACCAACCAACAATCTTTATTTACCTGCTCTTTCTTTCCATAACACTATAAGTGACCATTCGTGTTATTCAGTTTCTCCATTTGTATCTTACTTTCTTATGACGTTGCTATACTCCCACTCAATCAGAAACCCCTGAGAGTGACTTGTAACCAAACACAAAACCTACTCCCTACAACCTTAGCTCTGATACCAACTATTAGGAACCCCTGGAAGCACAATTGATTACCATATACAAGCAACTTAAGATGTGGAATTAACCAGAAGTAACAAGTAACTAAAAACCAAAAACAACACAGAATATGAGAGACAATACACAACTGTATTAATACTCATCCAAAAAAGAATATAATAAAGAAGATGCCACTTCTTCTTCACACCTCTTAGAGGCTTCCCACACCTCAAGTGTACAGTACTTCTTTCCTCAAAGCTCTCTCTCTTATGGTCCCAACACACAACTAAAACACAGAGTTGGTGTTCACCTCCAACCAGTCAGTATCCACTACTGCCAGTACACTAGTGCTCCATGCACTCCAAGTAGATCTCCCCTAAACCGCAACCACCTACAACCCAAATGATCTTACTTATGGAAGGAACTGCCTTGCCTTCCTCTCTTGCTCTCCAACGAGTACACACCGTACTCCAAGTAGATCCTGCCTAATCCTGCTCCCTGTTGTGTTGCTATCCTCCCTGATCTTGCACACCTACAAATCAATCTGGTTCTGCACACCTGCAAACCTAGATCTTGCACACACATACACCTGCAGATCAATGATCTTACTTACCCATGCAGATCTCCTAACGTAGCCATGCACACCTGCTGACCAAGATCCTACACCCCTGAAGAACCCTCCTGATTCTCCAAAACCAGCACCCACACTTGGTACTGCTATGGAACTAGGAGGAACACCCTTGCTCACTTCACACATAGAAGGAGCTAACTTTGCTCAACTCAAACTAGCACACTTTACAATACAGCCCATGAGTCTCTTAAATAGATCTCATGCAAACAATAATTAGACATCTAATTACAATAATTAGATCTGCAGCTTCAAGTCTAAATTTGGCTCTTAACATGCAAACACTTGGTTCGTTAACTAACTGCCCGTAAAACTTGCAGTTTTGAACCGTACAGGAGGCCGACGTCGGTCCCTGTCTGCCTGGAGGTGACCGACGTCGACTGATACCTGACCGACATCGGTTGCTTCTCTTCACTAACCTGACCGACGTTGGCTGATCAGATCGACTTCGGCTGATCAGATCGATTTTGGTTGCTCTGCAACTCAGCAACCTTCAACAACCTCCTCCCTTATTTGCATCAGTGAAGCTTTTAGCTCCATAACCTAACAGGATGTCCATGTAGTGAACTATGAGACCTTAACAATGAGCTATGAGACTATTATAATAACTGAGTAATAAAAGATATTAAATATTGTAGTATAATTTTGACTGTGTAATAGAAGAGAGAACTATGTGTTTAATGTCCATCATGAACCAGATATATTAACATGGTAACATGAAATTCAGTATTAAACTTCTTATCCATGGATTGACATGAATATATAATATTTGTATATTCAGTATTGTGACTCCCAAAATCAAGTATATGTTCAAGTATATTCAGTATGATGTTTACTAAAGGGGTTGTATATTCTAAGTCATGGTGAGATATCCATTTGAGTTTTTGATTTTGATTCAGCTTGAGAAGAGTGGAATATGTATATTGACAGTCTATTGATTTTAGTACCAAATATGTTAAAATGAATGTATAATTATAATGGTTGTTGATATCATATGAAGTCATTGATTAGAATCTTATATGACTCTTGACATTTACAGTATTTATATATTGTTGAGTACGTGTATGCGATACATATTATGAGTATAGTTAATATGAACAAGTGCATATGTATAGTAAAAATATCTATATATGGACTTAAATATTCATATAAATATATAACATTAACTGATGTATTGGGTTGTGCACTTATAACTATAGTTTTATTAATTGTTAAAAAAATAAGTCAGCATCTTGTGGGTCATGAAACTATAAACCATATGAACACAGTCTCCTAAAAATGTAATAATTATTTAAATGAAAGATTATGTTTACATGAGATATAACTTGGTTTATGAGTTATTGATTCTCTAAAATTATTATGACTAGTTGTTTTGAAATTAAGTATTGTGAACATAGAATGGTGGGCTGTGATATTAGTATTTGTCATGGAATATACTGTAGTTGTATTTACCTATGAAAATTATAAGTATGCAGTCTAATATATATATTATATCCAATTGGTATAAATTGTACTTATTATGTTTATTATTTAGGTGATAAATAATATGGTGGAGATTTATTCATACATTTAACGGACTAAATGTATGTATTTGATTATTACTATGTTTAGCATGTTTTATGATTGCTAATAGAAGTAATTTGTATGATGTTGGTTATATTTATGTTAACCAAATCTTGAATTAGTGGTACTGAGTAAGTAGTCAGATAGAATTCATTAGCTTACTCGCATTATCAATGATAGATGAAGGTAATCTGATCAAGTGGTGTGTATGAATTTGACTGATCCTAAGATTAATAACTATTAAAAAATTTTGACCAAAGTAATGTTAGTTAGACATTGTCATTTCATATGTATGATTACATGTTTGTGCGATATCATGTTAGAATAGATTTTTTATGGTACACTGCATGTTTTTAGATATCATACAACACACGAGTATTAGCTTGTCTCTATGGATTCTCACACTGTCACTATCTACTCATCCATGAAGGGAAGGTCAATCCTTGATGATAGATTATGTGTGGAATTGATGGCCCATGGTTGGTGTGGAAAAGTGCTCAGATGATGCTCTCCCTTCCCATAACAATATTTTTTTAGAGATGACACTTGATATTGCCATAGATACTGGAGTTTTAGAACTCTTATTTCACAGAGCCTTATATCTTGTATCTTGTACATTATATTATGTTTATTATTATTGATACATCATTATGATAAGATGTAATTATTTACTTATTTTACCATAATAGTAATATCTGCATGTTTGTACCAATTGTGGTTGGAAATCTATAATTAATTTTTATATTCAATTATGTTGTGTTTCATCTTATGACAGTGATGAGTGACCAATAGATTTCACATGCTTATTTTATAGTTAATATACTTAGAGTTTTTTATCTAGATCACTAATTAGATTCTCATGGTGAAATCTAATGAAAAATACATTGCTTAAATTTTTAAAAAAAATTATGTTATTCTAGGTAGATCCTAGTGGGGATGTTACATATAGCTATAGGTTTGATATTTATGCTCAGATTTTGCTCGGACTCACACTAATTTAGCCCAGATTCATATCATTTACTTAGATTGGAGGCATCATGTGTGGCATGATCATTCCCATATTTAGTTTAGATACTCATATATAATTATATTAACTTAGTCTAGAATTAATATACTCAGATATAAGATTGGAGATATGTTCGTGACACATTATTTTTTGTATGCTCAGTTACGCACAAGTTGATCAGATGGAATGGAAAACTCCATGTCATTCTCTATGATGTATATATTTGACATCATATTCTAGGTTTTCACTATTTTCATGCCTTACTCCATTTGTAATGTTTGGCACTCTTAAGTGGGCCAAAGTTGCCTAATGTACTTGAGTGGCCATGAAGCCAACATACATAGTTAGATATACCTGACTAGATATTTATAGCACTTTTCATTATTCAATTTTAGATGCATCTACTACACATGGGTGGTAAATGATGGAGTAATATCCTACTTGACTTTTTGAGCCACCCACATGAGAGGTTTGGCCACACTTTTGGTCCAATCCAAGCTATTTACAAGTCGTGATACACCAAGCAGGGGTGGGCAATGATGGATTCAAAACTGGATTGAGTTCTTGAGCCACCCACACATGAAGATTGAGAAAACTATTAGTTCAATCCAAACTATTCAATGATTTGATCACTATATACACTCCCACACACACATAGGTTATCACTAGGTTCATGCATTGGTATGCATACCCAATGAGGCGTATTTATTCATTTCCTCTTTCCCATCTCTTTACTCAATTTTACTCAGTTAATTCTTTATTCAACATAGTCTCTAGCTTTCGATATATCTTAAGTAAGGATTGATTTATGCACATTTCATTTGTAGGTCATGATTTGGATCATACTTCACATACATAGACTAAGCTTCACATACTCAAACTTAGCTTTACGAGCTTCACTTCCTAGGTAAGTCCAAGTATTCTTCCTTTTCCTTTATACTAGTAATTTCACTTTGGTATATTTTTAGCATAAAGGGGGGTAAATGCAATTACCTAAAAGTGGTATTTGAGTGTTAAGAGTGCTACTTGAAAAAACCTATTCCTAGCTAGCCCTAAACCTATTCTAGATCCTATTATCACACATTTCTAGCCTTTGTAAAGACCATAAGCTTCCCTAGTCAACTAAAACATAGACTTAGACTCTCATTTCTAGATCCTAGCCCTTTGTGCCCAGTAGCCTACCATCTGGGCATAAGCACCACATTAAGGACACCAAAGTTACATAGATTTAGTGTCCCCAAAATAGCACTAATATCCTTTGCTCTAACTTTCTCAAACATATATATTTTTAAAAGTAAGGCCCTCCTAAGCTCATCCTAAACATCTTTTATTGTCTGTAAAAGCTACAAAATACTATAAATACATAAATTTTAGACCTATATCCACTAGATGGAAATTAGATGCAAAATACCTATTCAAACACAAAACAAGTTGAGTAAAATCAAGGTTATTAATCCCTATTCTACCCTACTTTTGCATACTACCATCTATAGTTTCCCTAAGCTTAGATTTTCCATATTTCCAATCTCAATCACACTCAAGGCATTCAAGACCACTATCATTATAGCATCACTTACACCAACACTTAGGTGGGGAGAACTACATCGGACTTGATCCCTCCTTGGAGTATTGGTATGTAGGAAACTCTCTTCACAGCAAGGTATTGAGGATGCCTAGCCTATCCTACTAACAAATATACATTTTATATCATTTATTACTTTCAAATAGGATTAGGGTTTGAATCATATATCATCTATTATAGGCACAATATAGAGTTTTTGACTTCATGTGCACAAGAATAGAACCCAAAAACACAAGTGCAGGTGCACCTAGAATTTAAGAGCAGTCCTACATAGAGGACACTAACACCATTTTTAGGACACTAGAGCCACATGGAACTACTATCCAAGTGTGGTGATACTATCTAGGAGAGGATCTGACATAGGGATTTGGTTGACGAAACTCAAACCGATTTATATCTCAATTTTTAGCACTTAGATCTTTCGTACCAGGTATTTTCTAGATAAGTCTTTATTTGCACATATTTATTACTATTTTTAGAAAGTCAAATCAAGTCAAAATATATAAAAAATCAATGGTTATTTATTAGATATTATTTCACTGATTTAGACTACTCAGATCTTTAATCAAACATATAATTTTACATTAGTAAAACCCTAAAAGGTCAAAACACAAAGCAATAGGAAAAAAAATCATTGGGTTCTTCTCAAGCTAGAAAGGCTTATATGTTTAGTCTTAACCTTTTGGAAGACAAAACTTATAAATTGGCCTTTGTATTCTCTATTTTATGTTTTTAGACAAAGCATTTTGTTAATGTTATTTCTTCTTCCTATCTTATCATTTTCATTTTGACTTGCATTTTAGGATCTCTCGAAATTGTCCCCATGTTTTCTTTAGGTGGAGAAGGCTTCTCAGCTTACTTTTATTCATTTCAGTGGTAAAACTCATATATTGGTGTCTGAATTCCACTTTTTTGTTTATTTTTTGGGTGGATATATGATTTTTTTGGGATTTTATGTGCCTATCCCAAAAATACCTAGCCTAGGAAATTTGTTTCTTCTTTTCTAAAAAAAATTGTATAGGTCTAAGGGGCATGATTTTGTTTCTATGAAAGTCATTTTTTTTAATTTTCAAGCTAGCATGTGTTTTTAAATCTTTGTGAATTATCACCGGGTTCTTCTAAGCGTAAAAAAAGTCTTATCAATTTAATTTTAAGCATTCATGGGAATAAAATGCATACATTGATTCAAAAGCAATTGGTTGAATATAATATAATTACATTTTGGTTACATTATATTATATATATAATTATATAAATAACATATTGATATAAGTATATCATTATATAATTTTAATATTATTTTCATAATAATGATGTTAATATTATAATATATCATATAATATATAGTTATATAATATTATAATTTATATATATAACTATAATATAGATAGGTCACCTATTGGTCACATGGACTGACCTTCCATAATTTTAAGTGGATAGGTCAATGGCATTGAGATTCAATTTACATGTTATTAACCCATGAGTAACCTTGTTGTATGTTTCATACAAAAATGTGTAAAACATATGTATATTATCTAATGTTAAGTTATTATTTTGAGTTCTATTTACGCAGAATGAAAAAAAAAATTGTTTCCTTTGTTATTTTAATTTTCAATAAGAAGTTTAATGTTGGTTTGAATGCCTTGGGCAAGAAAGTGTTGTAGGTAATAATTTTGAATTGGCGAGAAACTCTTTGTGCCTAGATTAGGGTCATGTGTTGGTGTGTGTGCAACAAACCTATCTTGGTAAGATTATTACTTTATTAAAAAGTATATATTTTTCAGTTTCTTTGTTTAATTTCTAGAGAATAAATTAATGTTTATTTAATTGATAGAATCATCACTTCAATTATCTATTTATTTTTTCTAAAGCAAGTTTTTTGTTTGCATTATGAATATTTTTATTACGATCGATAAGTGAGGACATTAAAAATAATGGTTAAAAATTTCATATATTTTTTAAGTTATAAGAAGCTCAAGTATGACTAATCTCAAGAAATGCATGGAATCTTTTCTCTAATTCTGAATTTGGGCAAATGCACCATCATTGAAGCTAATTATTGATGTGTGTTGATAGAATTATTTCAAAAATGAAACACTACCGATACATCCCAAACTAGACGGTAGACTATGCTAAAACAAGGTTTTTTAAAGTTTTTTAATGAAGAGATCATGCCTACAAAATTAAATTGTTAAATTTATTAATTGAAAAAATATTTGATTTGGTTTGTTGAGTATGTGAAATAGACTAAGTTTCAAAATAATATTTTATTATATATTTTATTTATTTCTAGGTTTACACAATTATTTTGCATAGCTATAATAACTTTTGAAATTTGAATATAATATTACATCAACTTTTATTTGCATTAATTAAATTGAATAGTTTACTTAAAATATAATAGGGTTATTCATAGCTTTTTGATGTGATGAATTAATAGTTAATAATTTACAATACAATATAGAAAACTCAATTTAATTGTAATGAAGTAGATACATGATTCTAAATTTTATGTGAAACTGACTCTTTGCATGCATGCGTGTGCGCGTGTGTGTGTGTTCATTCGACCTTTTGATTCTTGTTAGTCCTCACACTAATATTTTCCAAAGAATTTAATGGATAAGCTATTTTCTATTAAATGTTTTTTTTTTCCCATAAACATTGCCATTTAAATTTTAGTTAAGTCCATTAAATCATGAAAATAAAATATTTACTTTAACTCAACTCTATCTAAATTAAGTTTTAATAATAAATATATTTGTGGTCATTTTTAATTATTATGTTGATAGGAATTCTCCTGCTAGATTGAGCCTTGTGTTCCATACCTGATCAGTGGTCCACAATAGATGTCAAAGGATGAATACAATTGAATGTCCCTGCTTCTAATGCATGGTGTGCATTGTGGTGCCCATATCACAGAGCCATAGGGTCACCGACGAGGATGAGTTTGCCCACCAATGACTAGGTGGCAAATACAAAAGTGTGACTAGTCAATAAATTGAACCAATGGTGTGGGTACCTTTTTTTCAGGTTGGCGAGTCTATTATAGGGATATTTATTATTTTGCATTAGAATTAATAGTTTTTGGGTAGATTTTAATCTATATGTAAGGATGCAAAGGTTTATTTTTATGTGTCATTAACCCAAACTTATAGTAGAATTATTAGCATATTGAAAAATAATAATCTATATATGACCTCATCCTCTATAAAATCAAATTTGATTGAGGATTTCAAACTAAGAAAATTTTTAGATCTCTTTAATATATTTAAAGAAGGAATTTTGTGGGAAATTAGGTGGAAATTTTTTAGTTGGAGTTAACATCAATTCAAGGTAGGATCTATTCTCTAGATAACATAAATAATTAACTATGTATTCATTATTTTTTACAATATTATGATGTTTGATGGCATGAATCATTTTCTTTTTGTAAACAAAGCCTTGTTAATGCTCCTTTTATTTGGCAGTAAAGCTACTGTGTAAATTATGTTATTAATTTATTTTATTTTTTGCATATCAAAACATTCATTTTATTTATTTAGAGGAACAACAAAGCCTTGGCCTTTTAACAGTTCATCACACATAGGATATAGATTTGGTATAAAACCATTATTGGGTGAGTTAAGCTCGAATCAATGTCACTAGTCAAAGGTTTGTGGTGGAAGATATATGTGGATAGTTGGATATATTAGGATCACATTATTTTCTCAATACGTTTATTCTTATCACAATTTTTGTACACATCTATTTGGTTGTGATTTTATTCTTGCTAAAGTCATATTTTGTCATTAGAAGTTATTTTGTGGGCAACTGTGTGGATAAGTTCTAGTTGGGCTTAACATCAGATCAAGGTAAGATTTGTCCTCTGAATAACACAAATAATTCAATGTGGTTTCATTTTTTATAATATTTTTTTTTACAACACAGAATCATTGGATTCTTGTAAACAAAGATTTGTTAATGCCATTTTTTGTTTCTTGGAATTAAGCAGTTTATATTCAAATATAACATATTAGGATCACATTATTTACAATTATATAGCTTGTAAATTTATAAAACAATAGGACAAAATGTGACCAAGTTATTCTTAGGCAAGGAAGGCTTCTTGGTTTATTCTTAAGCATTTGGGGGGGAGGGAGGCGACAGGCAGGTGGGTAGGGCAGGCGCGAGAGGGGGAACTCATATGTTAGCATTTTTATTCCACTTTTTTGTTTATTTTTTAGGTGGTTATATGAGTTGTTAGAGATTTTCAATGCCTATCAAATACATATCAACCCATGAAATTGATTTCTTCTTCTCAATGTGTGTCTACGCGTGTGTGTGCATGCATGTATATGTGTCTATATGTATTTTGTGTGTGTGTGTGTGTGTGTGTGTGTGTGTGTGTGTGTGTGTGTGTGTGTGTGTGTGTTTGTGTATACATATAGATACATATATATGGATATACACATATATGTATATATATGTATACATACAAGCATGCATATATATGTTTTCAAGGGCATGATTTTGTTTCTATGAAAGCTTTGTCTTACTATTTTCAAGATAGTGTGTGTTTTGAAATCTCTGTAAAATGTCATTGGGTTATTTTGAGACAAAGAAGGCTATTGATTTAAATTTAAACATTCATGGGAACAAAATTGATATGTTGATTCACAAGTGATTAATTGAATATTATATAATATTATTACATTTTAATTATATTGTATTATATATAATTATATTAATATAAGCATATCATTATATAATGTTAATATTTAATCATGTTAATATTATTTCCATAATAATAATATATAATAATAATGTTATTATTATTAGTATATCATATAATATATATCTATATAATATTATACTTATATATTAATAATTATAATATAGATAAGTCACTTGTTGGTCGCATGGGTTAACTTTCCAAATTTGAAGTGCATAAGTCAATGACATTGAGATTCATTTGATGTGTTATCAACGCATGAGTAATCTTGTTGTGTGTGTTATATAAAGTTGTGTCAGATAAAGGTAATGCTATAAGATAGATTGTATTGTCACAATACACAAAATTAAAAAGTAATTTTTTAGTTAAAACCATGTAAGATATTTTTAATCAATGTTTTGTATCATACTCTATGAACCATCATCAAGATGAGGGAATAAGAGAATAGATGAATATATTACAGACTTAAGTTTCTATTTAAAAGTGTTAACATTGAAGTGCTATGATGATGGGTAACGGAGAAAAATACACTAATTGTCTATTATCAATAAATAAAATAATGGTTGATTTATTAATGTTTAATTATTGATATTAACGAGTGAAAGGATACCACCTAAAAAATAATAGTTGTAAAAAACTTTATTCCAAAAATAGGAAAAGTAAAAAATATAGATATATATTTACTAATTAGCTAGATGGGAGAACCAATGGATAATTAAAGTTTTACTTATATATTCACAAACTAAATCAATTAAATTAAATGTTGATGGGAGAAGATAAAAGTTTAGTATTAAATAAAATTATACAAAGTAAGAAAGGGAAGACCTAGGTACCCAGCGAAAGGCTAACCTTAAGAAGGGTTTGAAAGTATGATGAAAAAAAAAATCAAGAAAGAGTAAGATAGGAAAATGCTAAAAACTAGGATGAAAACCACCCAATGAAAAAACAAATGATCCTACCAATGATTTTGTCTATAAATAAGGGGTTGTTTTTAAATTAAGTTAATAATTAGTGTCAAATCTTAGTTTAAATATAAACCATGTCTCTGATCAAGTTGTTATCCCATTTGAAAATTTATACTAATTCTCTTAGATATCATTTGAAGGAGTGGTTTCTCTGGCTAAAATCGTGATATTCTCAGTATAAATATGACAATGTATTTTTACGAAGTATTCTTCCAACACCAACTTAACCACTCTTTCCTTATTAATGTTAGTGAATGTAATACTATCCAATGTTACACTATTCTTCTAAGTTATATTTGCAAAGAATGAAAAAAAAAAAAAATGTTTCCTTTATTATTTTAATTTAATGTTGGCTTGAATGCTTTGGGTAGGAAAATGTTGCAACTAGCAAGTTTGATTTGGTAAGAAACTTTTATCATGGAATAGGGTTGTGCATTAGTGTTTGTGCATCAAAACTAGTTTGATTATTGCTTTCTTGAAAAGTACCTTTTTTTTTGGTTTTTTATTATAATTTATATAGAAAAAATTAATGTCTATTTAATTGATAAATTTATCAATTCAATTATCTTTTTTTTTTTGTTTATATAAAGTTTTTTTTGTTTATGTTGTCATTGTTTTTATTACGATCAACAAGGACCTTAAAATTAATGATTAAAATTTTCATTGTTGTTTTGTAAAGTTTCTTAACGAGGAGATCATGCTTGTAAAATTAAATTGTTAAATGTATTAATGCAAAAAAAAAAATGTTTTGTTCAATTTGCAAAATTGATTAAGTTTCAAAAGAAACTTTTATTACATATTTTTATTGATTTATTAGTTAAAATAATTATTTTGCATAGATATAATACCTTTTGAAATTTGAATATAGTATTACACCAATTTTTTCCATCAATTAAATTGAATAGTTTGCTTAAAATATAATATGCATATTCATGGCCTTTTGATGTAGTGAATTAATAGTTGATCATTTATAATAGAATATAGAAAACTCAGTTTTATTAAAATAGATTAGATATAAATTTCATATTTTATGTCAAATGAACTCTTACTTTATATATATATATATATATATATATATATATATATATATATATATATATATATATAGTAGACACTCAAAATTAATCATTAAGTGCTTACAATGATTATTACTAACATCCTTACTCATGCTTGGTGTATTCACATTTTCACTAACTTGAAATCTATACGGGAGTATTCTCTATCTTGAGAACACTAAAATAATCATATAGACATCCCTATTTCTATCATATTTATATATATTCAGCACAGAGACATCTGCTAAGCATGTCCCAATGGTCTCTGGACTTTTGAAACAAGTTGCACTATGAGGACAACAACACAATGCAACCCTATCCAAATTATGTGACCTTGTCCCCCACACTTGACTAGAAGCATATCGACATTCCTGAGACTTTTCATAAGTGTAACAACACTCTTGACACCATTTTCACATCAAATCCAAATTTTAGGGCGAGGTACACAAGTATGACAATGCATTTCCAAGCTCAAAAATAGTCAACATGTATTCTACAACATTATACTCAAGATACACCTTTCTAACCATTATGTATTTCTCCTCCTGATTAACTTGGAAACTATAATTAGTTTATATTTACCATATTTTACATATATTTGTTGTCTAATTAAATGTTATTTATTTATTTATATTAGAATAAAATGGCCACATCCAACTCCAATTATTCTTTGGAGAGTAGGAGTTGACTTTCATATAATTCTATCTAGATCAATCTAGATAATACATGAGTTTAGAATTCCATTAATCATCAAATTGTGGGCTTTGTATTTAAGGATGTTCCTTATCTATGATGTCAAGAGTTGTTCCCAAACCCCAATGACAAATGTATTGTGTATGGACCCTACACAAGAAACAATAAATGTTTGTTCTAGTTTATAGGAGTTCACATGACATGTGATATGTACCTCATCTTTCATCCCAAAAATATGAAAAGGTCCCATCAACCCACCAGTTGGAGGTTCAAATCAATAGAAAGAAGGATGTTTGGGTATATCCCTTCCAACAAACAAGTAGAAATCACAACCATGGTGATAGGCAAAGAAAAGGTCGTCCCTCAAATGCCAAGAGGCATAGAAAGAGGCAAAACTAATAATTAGGTTAAGCCATCAACAATATTGTTTAAACTGATATGAAGTTTGAGTTCGAAAATCCCTACACATAAAATATGTAGATTTTATGGTGGAATACTTGAGGGCTTTAACAACCCTTTATAGTTGAGAGTGGTCAAATAAGAACTCTAAATTTGCCACCTACATGTATCAATGAACCAAGAGGCAAATCTCACCAAATTAGAATTCCAACTCTCTTCTCATTAATGGAGGCACTTAAAACATTTAATCTATACACACTAAGGGAGAATCTTGTGGTCTCGTGGTTCTTTGAAACCCAAGGTAATGAATTGCATAAACAAATATTGCAATCGGGATACATCTCTAGTCTATATGGAGAACCACATCTTTGTCCTCTTCAATATGAGTTTAAAACACCAATCCTCAATAACATAAGCTAAAACTTGCCAACATAGATCAAGACAAGAATGAGTGAATTAATTACTATTTATGATTTTTTAATTATTGTATTATGAAGTGGTTGCATTCAATTCATCTCAAAAATCAACTAGGGTCTCCTTTAAACACCAATAATGGAAGGTGAGAAAAGGCAAGTAAGGAGAGGTGAAGGAAAATGGAAGCAAGGACTACCTTGTTGAAAGACTAGCCAAAGAACTAATTATGGAATACGAGAAGAAACAAGGGATGGGCCACAAGTCACGATCCCATATAGAAGAGGTATATCAAAGAAAATAACAAGGATCCTCAAAAGGAATGATATAAAAACAACATTTAAACCTCTTAATTTGAGGAATATGCTTGATACGGCTGGAGACCTGACTGACCCACATTTTTAGAAATGTGTATATTACAATCTATACTCATGTGGGAGGCCCTACATGAGGAAGATAGGCAGGTTGATGTAAAGTAGGCCCAAGGAACATAAAAAGGACATTCAAATGAAATAATAAAAAATTCAGCTCTTGTTAAACATTCACATGAGACTAAACATCATATTTGTGTTTAATATGGCAAGATCATTACTCAAAAAAATCACTATTCAAAACAGAGAACTAGAGAAGCAATTGAAACAAATATAAATTTGTCAATGTCAACAACAAATAATTACAGAATATCCAGGTCACACATAGCAATGAAATATGTAAAGTGCGTAGATCTAAGATGTAAAATATAAATGAGATGGAATAGTGTAAGTACTAGAAATGAAATTAGATCCACTCCAAGGGAGTTTAAATCCAAACGCACACAAATAAGAACAGAAGAAACAACTTGATGCGAAACAAACAACTCGATGCCAAATTACTGACTCCATATTATAAACGTGTGATATCTCTTCTCTTTACCTTGTTAGTATAGTAGTTGATATGGACACATATGCTTTGTAAGTCATCCCGTGAACATTTTGTTTTATTCCACATTCATGGGAAGTAGTAGTTGCTTAGATTAAAATTTGTATATAAGTGTTGAGGCCAATGAAGGCATCCACGAAATTAGTGTACTGAGCTTGCTCAAAGGAGGTTGCCCCCTCGAAGTGGCCTGCGATCAATTCAATATTTTCAAGTGCTCTATCAAATTTAATTCGTGTTGCTAATACCTGTATTTTGTGCATTTTTATTAATTGTTGCAGGACAATCCTCTCATCTGGTATCAAAGCGTTTTCCAAAGCAACTTTTTTCTTCAGAAAGTGCTAACTCTGCTCTGTTGCATACTTCATTTCGGTAATGTCATAAAATATTAACTCTATTTTGCTACATAACTCAATTCAATAATTTTCTGTAATCTATTTTAGATAAGGGTAAAATCCTGACCGCAAATTGTGGGAAGTGCTTGGGTGAAAGCCCTAAAACTTATCGTGAGAAGTACCATAGGAACCCCAAAGTAGTTAGCCCGTTGAGAGGACTTGCCAGTGAAACGAGCAACGACCCCTTCTCGATTGAGTAGTTTTCCATCGGTGCAAAAAAACAAGCGTTTTCGCATAGAGGTAAATCCGTGGCCAGAAATTTTCTAGAGAGCGGTAATCGCTTAGACGACATTGGTGGCCATAATGATATTTTTCAAACCCTTAGGCAACCATTGAAACTTGGGGCCTATTTTTATCAGTTTTAGAATATTTCTAGCAGACTCAAAAAAATCAATCGGCAAAGTCTCTGTAAACAATTCGATAACTTGCAAGCAGATATTTGACAGAAACCAAAATCTGCAGTCCATCTGCAAAGTATCAGTAGACTTTCAAAGGACTTACCGCCAGACAAAAAACAAAAATGAGAAATCAAGAATTTTTTTTTTGCAATATCTCTCCATCTGTAGCCTTGTTGATCCTCAAACTTTATTCGGACACCTGAAATTCTATTCCCTATATTTTCTTCCTTGAGGTCCCATATCCCAATTCCACTCCTAATTCTCGCAAATCTCAATTTTTCATTTTTTCGAGTTTTGCCATAACTATTTTTGTTCGTTTGCCTCAAAAAAATTCTAGTGTTCATCGTCTCTTTCTACTCCTTTGTCCCTTTTTGACAAATTTCTCAATTTTTTCATTTTCACTCCTAAAATTGCCCTCGCCTTCGTCAATCATACTCCCACTTTGCAAAAAAAATTATTAAAAGCCCCTTTACCCTTTCCGTTTTTGCCTAAATTCAAAACTTTCCTTACTAAACATGTTTTAACTCTAGTTTTCCTATCTATTACAAAAAAAAAAACTGTTATTCGAGTCATGGTAGTAACCCAAACAGGAGCAAAAAACATGAAGGATGAAATTGCCGCCCTCAAGACTCACATCAAAGATCTTGATGAAAAATTTCTCGGCCTCAGTTTTCAACATACCACTATTAACAACAAACAACATCCAGAGTCTTCTTCAGACACTGGGTTTTCTTTTTCCAGCAATTATCGTGCGCTGAAGCTTAATTTTTTTCGATTCAATGGTGCTGATCCAACTGGCTGGATCTATCAAGCAGAACAATATTTTAGTTTGCATAATACTTTTAATGCCAACAAGGTCCCATTTGCATCCTTTCACTTGGAACTTGAACCCTTCAATGGTATCGTTGGTATACCAAGGCTCATGACGAACCCATATAGACCGATTTTTGCACCCTCATTTTGCAACGGTTTGGCCCTACTGCTTTTGATGACTTCACTGGAGCACTCACTAGACTTCGTCAAACAGGGACCGTGAGAATATAAAACAAAATTTAAAAAACTGGCCAATCACACAGAGGGATTGTCTGATGAATTCTTCAAGAGTTGTTTTGTCAGTGAACTGAAGTATGTAATTCGATCTAAGGTCAAAATGTTCTGACCCAACACGATGATGGAAGCTTAGGGTTGGCTAAGTTGGCAGAGGACAAGATCGCAGCTCAGTAGTGATTCAAATCCAATTTTGCTCCATTCAAAAATATAGCGCCACAACGACCTCAAACAACGTCAGTGCCCAGAACCACTCCTATCAAGTGTTTGATTGATGCAAGTCCGTAGAGAAAAAGGACTGTTATAATTGTGATGATAAATTCACTCAAGAACATCGATGTATCGAGTAAAAGCTCTACCTATTGGATGTGGACTCTCCACCTGAAACTAAAGATTGGGAAGATGTTCCAGATACAACAGATAATCTGAAAGAAGCTCAGTCTATTAGGGAACTTGCTTCTCAGAAAGACCAATCAGATATCTCTCTCCATGCCTTAGCAAGAGTCACTACCCCACAAAGCATGCAGGTCAGGGGTTACTTCAAGAAACTCCCTCTCACAATACTCATTGATTCAGGTAGCACTCATAACTTTATTGACCCTCGGATCGCCAAACACGTTGATTGTTTTATCCATCTTTGCTCTAACTTTGAAGTCATGATTGCCAACGGGGGTACATTACCTTGCAAAAGGAAGTGTCACAATGTGCGTATCTCTATTGGAGATTATAACTTGCACTCCAACATGTTTGCCTTGCCCTTACGCGGATGTGATGTTATTTTGAGAGCCTAGTGGTTACACACACTTGGACCCATCTTATGGGATTTTGCTAAACTTTGGATGCAGTTTTCAGATAATGGGCAAAAACATAGATTGAAAGGCTTACAACCAGGATCTCCCAGCATCATAAGTTCACATCGCATGGAAAAGCTTCTTAAGAAGAATTCACACAGCGTCATTGCCCAGTGCCATTCCATTCAAATGCAACCATCAACAGTCTCCACTACTCCTGATCTACAAACCATTCTGCATAGGTATGCAAGTGTCTTTGCCGAACCAGTGGGATTGCCATCTTCACGGTTAGAGGACCACCATATTCAGCGCCTTTCTGGAAGTGTTCCTCCTAATATCAGTTCTTATCGCTACCCATTTTAGCAAAAGATTGAGATCGAGATGCTCATTCAAAACTTACTGAAGCAAGGCATTATTCACCCCAGTACCAGCCCATATTCTTCCCCAGTTCTCCTTGTTCGGAAAAAAGATGGGTCATGGCACCTTTGCATTGATTTTCATGCAATTAATCACCTCACAATCAAGAATAATTTCCCGATCCCTATTATTGATGAGTTTCATGGTGCTCATTTTTTCTCCAAGTTAGATCTTCGCTCTGGATATCCCCAGATCTGGGTTCATGAGGATGATATCTCTAAGACAACTTTTCGCAGGCATGATGGCCACTATGAGTTTCTGGTCATGCCCTTTGGCCTCACTAATGCTCCTTCAACATTCCAGGGATGGATGAATAAAATATTTTGACCCTACCTGTGAAAATTCATTCTAGTCTTCTTTGATGATATCCTCATCTATAGTAAAATATGGTTTGAGCATCTTCAACATCTGGGGCTCACACTGCAACTTCTCTTTGACCATTATCTTTGTGCAAAACATTCCAAATGTATTTTTGGCCAAGACAAAGTGGAGTATCTCAGGCATATTGTTTCAACCCAATGGGTTTGGGTGGATCCTAAAAAAATAGCTGCAATGACAAATTGGCCTCATCCTCAGACACTCAAGAGCCTCTGTGGTTTTTTGGGGCTCACTGGCTACTATCACAATTTTGTCAAGAATTATGGTAAGATTATAGCCCCGTGACATCTATGTTGAAAAATGATGCTTTTACTTAAACACAAGTTGTTGAGTGTGCATTTGAAGAATTGAAACAAGCTATGTGTACTACCCCTGTTCTAGCTATGCCAAATTTTGTCAAGACCTCACTATCGAGAGTGATGCTTGCGGCAATGGACTTGGTGTTGTTCTCCTCCAAGAAGGATGCCCCATTGCATTCACCAGCAAAGCCCTTTTTGGCAAAAATTTAGTGCTATCTACTTATGAGAAGAAAATGATGTTCATTTTGCATGCAGTACAGAAGTGACAGCTATACCTACTGAAGAATCATTTTTGCATCAAAACTGATCCCTAGAGTCTACAATATTTCCTAGAACAATAGGTCTCCACCCCATCACAACAGAAATGGGTCAGCAAACTCATGGGTTATAACTATGAGATCACTTACAAGAAGGGTAAGGACAATATTGTGGTTGATGCTCTATCTCGCACATTTGCAGACCAAACTTCCCTTTCAACTATTTCCATGCCTATTCTGAATTGGTTGGACATTGTATAACAGGGGTTTGTCAATGAATCCTCATTATCTCAAATCATTCAACAATTGGCCACTAACCCCTCGACTGTATTGCATTATTCCTAGGATGGTGCTTCTCTACGATAGGCTTCCCCAAAACATAGATCTTCAACAGGTTGTATTCTATGAACTCCATGCTTCTCCATCTGCAGGGCACTCAGGTTTTCTCAAAACTTATGAGCGGGCACAACGCAACTTATTTTGGAAAGGAATGAAAAAGGCAATTCAACAAATGGTGGCCGAATGTGATACCTACCAATGCAACAAGGGTGAAACAACACTCATCCCTAGGTTGCTCAAACCCTTGCCCATCCCTACTAGGGTTTGGATAGATATTTCTATGGATTTCATTAAAGGGCTCCCTAAATTTGGAGGAAAAATGGTGATTTTGGTTGTGGTTGATCGCCTCTCCAAATATAGTCATTTTTGTGCCCTCAGCCATCCCTATATCGCCTCCATAGTCGCACAAAATTTCCTGGATTAAATTTTCCGTCTTCATGGCATTCCTTCGTCCATTGTCTCAAATCGTGATGCACCCTTCACCAGTCATATTTGGACAAAACTATTTCGACGCATCGACACCCAACTGAAGATGAGCTCTAGGTATCATCCACAAACGGATGGCCAGACTAAAATTGTCAACAAATGCTTGGAAACTTTTCTTCATTGCTTCACCTCAAAACATCAGTGGGCAAAATGGCTCCCTCTCACCAAATGGTGGTACAATACTTCCTACCACACTTCAACGAAAATGACTCCATATGAAACAATCTATGGTCAAGCACCACCAGTGCTCCTTTCGTACACCCCCAATAGTTCCTCAGTTCAAGCAGTCAACACGATTCTTTGAACCCAGGATCAGATCCTCAGTACCCTGTGAGACAATCTTCATATGGCACAAAATCGAATGAAACAACAGATAGATCAACACCGTTCTGAGCGCGCTTTTCAAGTAGGTGATATGATTTTTCTTCACCTGCAACCTTACAAGCAATCCTCCCTAAAACTCAAAGGGCATCATAAGCTAGCTCCCAAGTTCTATGGGCCTTATAAGTTTCTTCAAAAGATTGGGTCAATTGCTTATAAGTTGGCGCTCCCACCTTCCTGAGTTCACCTAGTATTTCATGTCTCTTCTTTGAAGAAAGTTCTTGACACAAACATCAGAGTGCAAACTATTTTACCATAACTTGATAATGAAGGATCCATTTTTCTTGAGTTAGAGGCAATCCTGGACAGGGGCACACACCAACTTCGCTCCCGCTCCATTGTCAAGGTTTTAATTCAGTGGCACGGAATGCAACCGAAGGATGCAACATGGAAACCACTATTTCAGATTCATCACCAATTCCCATATCTGAAGCTTTGAGGACAAAGCTTTTTCTAAGAGGGAGGGGATTTTATGAACCCATGATATCTCTTCTCTTTACCTTGTTAGTATAGTAGTTGCTATGGACGCATGTGCTTTGTAAGTCGTCCCGTGAGCATTTTGTTTTATCCCACATTCATGGAAAGTAGTAGTTGCTTAGATTAGAATTCGTATATAAGTGTCGAAACCAATGAAGGCATCCACGAAATTATTGTATTGAGCTTGCTCAAAGGAGGTTGCCCCCTCGAAGTGGCCTATGATCAATTCAATCTTTTCAAATGTTCTGTCAGATTTAATTTGTGCTGTTAATTCTTGCTAATTTGTGTATTTTTATTAATTGTTGCAGGAGGATCCTCTCACTACCTCACTTCTATTTATAGATGACATCGGGCTAGGGTGACACCAAATCCTTACTGAAGTCGACTACCTGGAAAATATAAAAGCTAGAAACTACCATATGACTGGATCAAAGGTTATGTGCACCACATGTCAGCGACTTCATAACCCAACAATACATAGTGACACATCTAATATAATTCCACGAAAATTCCTCCTTTGGTTTGAATCCATCCAATTCATAAAAATTGTCAAGGGAGAGCACAGTTGTTTTAAAAGTGAGGGGCAAGAAGGTGTGAAATTGAACTTGGGAAAAAAAATTGAGTGAGAATATACGTGCCTCAATTCTCCCCCATGACCCTTCCACAATGTGCCAAACTAGAAAAGTGAAAGAAGAATGAAGAGCATACCAATTTTTCCACTCGCATTCCTCATAACCTTAAGTTCTCCGCAAAAAAACTTGACAAGGCTACTACCGTCCTTTTCGCATTTTATGCCTCACAAAGTTATTCAAAATGATGAACAATAACTTTATACTATCCATTTTAAGAGGAACGTTTCTATCTTCTTCAGTAGATACATGAACAAGTTCGGAAGACAAATCAAATGATTTTCCACAGCCAATTTAATGGTAATTCTGTCCTAGAACTTTTGTAACAGCTCCGGCACCTCCTCTTCCATTATCAAGTTGAAAGAAAAAATTCCATGTAACAAAACATTCTTTTGATTCTTGTAATTTTAAATTTGAAAAAACTTAGAATACTCTCTTTGACTTGAAAACTGCATGAATTTCTTGAAACGATGAAGCTTTTGTTCTCTCATGAGCTCATGAGCACTCTATTTCTGCTTGTGAATGGAAGGCATTTAAGCCCTCTCCAACTGCTCCTTGAGACTTTGGGAATCCTCTTTTGAAATCCTTGTTATCCCTCTCAATTTCAATGACTAGAAATTCAACCAAACGGCTGTTTGCAATAACTGTCCGCCTTCTTTAATAGTAAACTTCAATTAACATCTCTTGATAGCCAATATTAATATTTCTAATTGTGTTCATTTCACTCTACACATTTCCCTTCCTTACAGTATTTGAAGCGATCTTGAAATTCTTCTTTTCATTATCAATATCCACATTAAAATCAATAGCTTATGTAGGGGGTGAGATAACTGAGGAGTACCAATCACTGCATCAAACTGTATGGAAACAGTCTTTTCTCCCTACTGTAGTGACAAGCCTATGCCAAGACAACATGATACTTCATAAGTATAACGTATTTACATTTCCAAATGGATTTGCATTTGTTTGTTACAATCTTGACAGGGAGTCCAAATCTAGTGAGAATATGTTCTTCCCAAAATGTCTTAACTTCAGAAGAAGCACTCTTTCTTGGAATGTTTTCAAGTTCAACCAATTTCGAAAAGTAGTCCGTTGCAGTTAAGATATCCATGTGACCTTTGTCAGATGTTGGGTTAATCACGTGGGTAAAATCAAGTCCCCATTGTCTAAAAAAGTCCAACTTTTAACTGGATTGAGTGGTATTGCTACTAGTTATTGTCCTCCACTTGTGACACGGCACACAAAACCTGACCATCGTGAATGCATCCTTGGACATTGATGGCCAATAAAATCTAGATCTGATGATTTTATTAGTTGTGACTTGTGTAGAGGAATGTCCACCACATACCCTAGCATGAAAGCCATTCAAGAGAGATTCTACTTTTTTTTATAACGACACATCTCAACGAAACTCTTTTTTCTTTTTTCCAACACACCATTCAAGATGCACTATAGGGTAGACTTGAGCTTTGATGTTCTCAAATTTTCTCTTGGGCTTAGACAACCAGAACAAAATCCATTAATTAGAAAAATACTAAATCTTCATGCCAAGTGTCCTTGGCACTGATCGATTGTTGCTATTCAGGATGATCTTCATACGACCCATCTTCTATGAACTTGCAATCCCTTGACCTTTGAATAGGTCTGTATGCTTACTGCCAATGTCATACTCCTAGATATTTAAAATCTAACTCCCACATCTTCCAGTTAATGCCAATGCCATGCTCCTAGATATTTAAAATCTAATTCCCACGCCTTCCCGCACACTTATTTAGTAAGGACAAATTGAATGGTTGGACATGTGCCATAAACAATGACGAGATATAAACCTTAAACTTATTATCTACTTTGACTAGAGCGTAACCTTGCTTTTCCATGGAGTGATCAATTCATGACTTTTAAGATCTTGACTCTTGAGAGCCACTAAGCATTCTCTTTTTCCATCATTACCTCACAATAGAATGGAAGAAATAAATGCTCTAAAGCATCAGTGAGAATAAATGAATCCTTCCCGTCATCAGTGCTTGTTAGGACTGGAGCTGTTGTAATTGTCTCCTTTTATCTAGGCGAAAACACATCTGCCTTTTGGTGTCTATTTAATATCTACAACTTTTAGTGTGAAAATTTTGGCCTCCTTGTTTCAAAAAGATGGAGACAAATCACCACAGAAAATTGATATTTCCAAAGAAAGACTGCACCACAATTTTGTTTCGAGGCAAAGATAAATCAATAATTTCCATCAATCAAGATTGATTCTAGTACCTTCTTTTGAGACAATGTGTACGAAAAGTTTTCCCTCTGTAACCTTGAATACCGACTTTGAGTTTAAAGATACTCCCTACACTTGAAATATTTCAAAGTTCTCTCAAACAAAAACATAAGATGTATATCTTGATCTCTCTTGCATTTTTGAGACACAATAAGCTCATTGAGATAAATAACCAACACCTTGTTCTTAAGGTCCTTAAAAGCATGGTCCATTACTCTCTAAAATGTTTCTTCCACATTGTTTAAATCAAATGGCATCCTTTGATATTCAAAGGCTCCCCATTTAGTAGAAAATGTAATCTTATGATGGTTTTCTTCAGCTACAAGAACTTGATTGTATTCATAAAATGCATCTATTGTAAACATACTTTATGGTCCAGTCGCTATAAGAGATGGTCCATGAGTAGTAAAGCATAATTATCCTTTAAAAAATATAGGGATTCTTTTTAACTGATACTCAAAATCAAACATCCTTTCCAAGGAGACCAGGCCCTTAAAGATGTTATTTGTTTTCAACTGATGTAATTCTCTCTCCCTTTTTATCTTGTCCTGCTACATGGATTCTTTCAACAATACCATATTCTTTGATCATCAATATCAAAATGCTTCCCTCCAACATCTCTTCCTTGCAAGAATCGTGGGATTTGTTGATCATCTTTAAACAACTTCCAATTCTTAATATTGTTAGGAATTGAGAGCCTCAAAACCCCATCCAAATCATGAGATTCTTAGCAGGAGGAAAATATAATGTACCTACTTTCTAATTCAACTCTCTTAGGATATTCCCTATATTGAAAGAATTAGAAAAATTGTATTTGATCCACCAAACATTTCTATACTACTTCAGTATATCAACTTTGTTGCACATCTGTCATGCACCTGACTTGCATAGTTCTGCATCTTGAGGAATGAACAACATTTTAAATCTAATTTTCTGATCAGTTTTGAGTCCTAAAAGCGAGGATTCATATTTTTCCATGTTGTTTATACAATTAAATTTCAAATGAAAAGAAATTGGAATCAGACCAAGCATTTCAAACTGCAAAATAATTCAAATTCCATCTCTAGTTTGAAATCTAGATCCATATAAATACATTGGCCACAAATCACTTGGAATTTAGTCTTCAATGTGTTTTCCTTCTGATTTAGGTTTTCCCTCAGACTGAGCCATCAACATAAGAACTTAAATCAGTACCTTCATAGTAAATCCTGTTATTATAAACAAGAGGGTCACAAGCATGATACTTGTAAAGAATATCTTGGATAAAACTGTGTAGTAGATTTTATAACCTACATTTTGGGTCTCAGACTCACATACCAGACTCGTCATCAGGGTTTGAATGAGCCTGAAGAATTAACCAAGGTTTATGATAGATAAATATCTTTGGTAAAGCCTTATTTCATATCCTCTTTGGTGGTTCTTAAAAATAAAAATAAATTGGACTATGAAAGCTCTAAATAATATGGTTCTTAAATATTGGCATCATTTCTAAAGGCTATCGATAAGGGGTCTTCAACTGTGGCTAAGGTGTAACCCTTCATCACAGTTCACAGTTCAAGTTATTGTCGTAAAAAAATTAAATCTCTACAGCTTCCCCCAATTATCATTCCGTGTGATGTTTTTGACTTGTAATTTTTTTTGTTTCGTAGTTGAAGATGTGGTGCTTTGTCTTTTTAGAATGTTCTATTAAGGCCGAAGTTGGTTCTATTATGTCTTAGCTGTTGGCAATGCTCTGTAACCCTGGTTTTGAAGGATCCAGTAGTCTCACCCATATATTTTAAACCATATGAGCACAAACTAACGTCAACACCACTGTATTGTTTGGAGTTGATAGGGTATTTGACACTTTTTAGTTTGTTGTCCAAGATATTGGAGAGAGGAAAGATCGTCTTAATGCGTCATTTCTTCAGGATATTAGAGATCTTTCCAGGCATACCTCTTATGCAAGGAAGAAAGCCTTCCAGATTATTTTTAAAATTTATTGTAATTGGATGCTTCACTATGTTCCTTTCTATCCTTAAGGAATACACTTTTTATCTTGCCATTTTCTATACCCATTCCTTTTCAATACTTTTAGTAGGTGTTCCTTTTCCTGTTCAATGTGATCATCATCCACGATTCTTATAGCTCTAGTAGAGAGAGTATTGTCAGGACACCGCATATAAATTCTTGTATTTTGGTTTTCATTTCGTTTGGATCATCTTATCTTTCACAGGAATGATCGTATGAGACAAATCCACAGCTACCATGCCTCCAATGTCAGCACACCACTTATGGCTCAACAGCATTCCATATGAATCTGGTAAATCGGCTACTGAAATATTCATCAAAGTGTGTATCTAAGTTTATTTGGCTGAATGAAAATCCAGCTGTTTAATCATTCCAACTATGGGAACTAAAGTTGAATCATGAATATATGTTCCTACTTGTTCTTTAACACACTAGTCTAAGTTGCTTCATTACTCTAAGGGGCATAATGTTATCAAAGGCTCTACAATCCATAATGCAATTTAAAAGTCACATAGAAAGGTGGGATACTATGATCAAGGCAGCCAATGAATGAAGATTCTTCAGCAGGAATTATTTCCTACGGACAATAGTTGATTACGTCCCACATGTTGATATTGGTTAGCCATCTAGCTATCTTAGTGACTATATTATATTTCAATCTTGGAGCAGGCAAAAGAGGTGGTGATTTCTTCTTCTTTACTTGTATCCTCATTAAAATATGGAATATCAATAGGAGCTTTAAGCTTTTGTGATACTTGATTTTTATGAGGACCCTTTCCACTTCCTCCAACTCTTGTAATTCTCAAAATGAATAACTGAAAGAGAAGACCAACAAGATCCTATCATAAAGACTCCTTCATTTGTGTCCTCTTCTGAAGCCACATATGCTACTCGTAATTTCATTACTTGTTGTGCCCTTTGAAAGAATAAACACAATTGGCCATCATGATCATCTTTGACAGGTTCTACAAAAACCTTGTGCTAAGTTGTTTTCCAGCAAGGGAGTAGAGTTTTGAACCTCATGAGGTGCTTGTCTATTTTGGATTTGATGCCTAGGTCTATTTGGGAAAAAAGACCTTCTCTTGAGGTTAATGGGGTGCTAGACTCTAACTTTTTATGGTGGTAAGCTCAATCCGAGGGACTGCACCAACTTCAGCAACTGGAATTTTCTGTTTTCAGAGGAACTCGCATGGTCAGACGAGAAACTTTAGAACTTCTAATCTTTCCAGACTGCTTCGTATGATCCTCAGTACAACTAGATCTATTACATGTTAGGTCTAATATATGTATTTCAACCTCCTTGAAGATGAATTGAATTTCAGGATTCAAGGCATTAAAAAAGAAAAAAAATGTTGTTTCTTCCATTGACTCAGTATTATCATGGATTTGATAGTAATTCTTTTTGAACCTTACAAAATATTCACACAGCTTCTTTTTCACCCCTTTTCATAGTAGTGATCTCAAGGAATCTTCACGTAAGGAAAACCTTCTGGCGAATGCAGTTTTTGAATCCTTCCACAAGGTAATAGAGAGATGATGTAGGGGAACAAACTAAGTGACAACAGCTTCAATTAGGGTTTCAACAAACAGACATTAACTCATCATCTTCCATACCTAAGACTAAATATGCATGGATAAAGATTGAATATTTCCGTAAGTTGTAGCAATCCCATCACCACTAAGCTTCAAAAAATGTTCCCCATAGCCGACAAGAAGGGCATACAAATGCTGCGGCACAGCCAGAGGGCCAATTTGGTTGCCCCAAGGTATGGGTACTTTCTGAGCCTTAGGGATATGAAGTTTCAAAATTTGTCGTATTGGTTGAATATTGAAAGGATTTTTGATAAACACTACTAATGTGTACTTGCAAGAGGCTTGAGATGGCATTTATTATAGTGTGAGTTACAACAGATTTTTTATTTTTTTTTTCCCCTCTTGGGTAGGTAATATTCTTTTTAATGACATTATAATTAAGGAGGTCAAGCTTAAATACTCTGTTAATTAAGAGGCTCTCAGCGTTCAACCTGGGTCTTTTTGTATAGGTTAATTTCTTTTTTTGGTAAGGCAGGCATGCTTTTACTCGGGAAATAAGGGGGAATAGGTTGCGAGACTAGAATAGATCATGCAGTACAAAATTTGGACCCTTTCCATCTTCTACGCTCAGGGATAGCTTTGAACTGAGAGGCTTTGATATTTTTAATTGAATTCGTTCGTAACACCCTTGGCTTTCTCTGATATGGTAGATCTTCCTTCTACAACTTTGTAATTACAGGGGAGAACAATTCATGTTCTCCCCAACAGGGTAACCACTAACTGTCACTGCCCCAATTTGCCACTTCATACTTTGAGCAATGAAATGACAGTCACAATGGTAGTTCCTTCCACTTCAAATTGTGGAGGGTTCTAAATTATTCGCAACTATTTGCAAAGTAAAATCAAATGAACAAAGCAATGTAAATAAGCCACTATATACATTTTAGAAGAATTCCACAGAAAATAACTAACTAATGGGACTGAAAGTGAACTCAACAATTAAGAACAGACTGAAAGAGAGATTATAGCAAGAAAGATCACGTATGCCCCACAACGGAGTTTTCAACTGAACATTTTTGCTGTATGAGTACAATAAATTGACAAAAGAAATCCCTAGTAGATCATTTTTGCTATATAGACTGAACATCAGATTTCAGGCATGCAAATAAATAAGAATTATATTCTATACATAACAAGAGAATAATCATACAAGCATTTTTTTTGGTTACTGGAAAGGAGCACACATGAGAAATTAAACTTTATCAGCAATATATGAAAAAATTGATTACAATATTTTGGTCCTTTCTGCGTTAAGTCCAAATTCAAGCTGCAGAGATAAGAAGAGTTTTACAAACCAAAAAATGGTTGTAAATGACATAAACATAAAACGGTGAATTGCTTGAGGCAAAGCAAGCCGTGCGAACAGAACGAAAAGGACCACCGACAATGTGCTAGCACTGCTACGCTTTGACTGTGCTTACAACTGTGATAAACTGAATCAGGCCATCATCAACGAACACAGAGTATTTTTCAAGTGAAGTAATCTAATTGACAACGGTTTATTTGTCAAAGAAGATCTTTCCTTAATGCAAACAGTACCAAAATTGTAATCCAAACTCCATCACCCAAGTTTCAGAATGACAAAAAGGTAGGCTCAAAAGTCACATATAACTCATCTCTAATCTTCAGGGGAACGGGAGCATCATTTATCTCGAAATACAGAATAGTGTAAGAATTTCCATGTAGTGGACGAGTTGTCCAGAGTCTCTGCTTCATATGTGGTATACTATGACAGAGTTGTGCCCTGTTGCACACCATACTACACCATCACTAGCAGCTACCAACCAGAAATCATGAATCTCAGTTGAGAAATCCAAATCCCATTCTCTTGTTCAAAATGTCTGTCCTATATCCAATGCCCAGAATACAAAATGCCCATCAGCCTAGTTGGTATACCAAATTTTCGATCGCAGTCAAGGGTGGAATTTGCTGCCAAGACTAATGAGTTTTCCTCATGGGCATAATTCGCTGCCCCTGCTAAGAGGTTTCCCTCAAACTCAATAAGGCAATATGGATAGCCTACTGATCTCAGAAGATAAATATAAAAACACCATTGGTCTTGATTCACATTGTAAGTGTAACATATTATCTTGTAGTGAAGTCCCTCTTCATCTGAAAACAAGGGCTCTCCATCTTAAGGTTCGTTCTCCTGATCCTCTGGATGTGAGGTTTTAATAATGAAATAAATGGTACCATTCAGATACAGTAGATGACTTGTATTGCTATACAATATTCCTCTGGAGGTGAACTGTCATAACCATGAATGTGATTGAGAATCAAATACCAGGGTAATTGTGTCCTCCCCAAGATGCAAACAGTTCCATATAATGACCAGTTTTCTAGAATTGTGTGTAAAACAAATGGAAACCAACCATGGGTAGGGCATTCTGACATCAGGAGTGGTAGGAGGTGGGGGAAATTTTCTGAAAAATTTAGTGATTTGTTGTAGACCATAAACCCTGTGATTCCCCATATGGGTGAATAAGAAGATAAACACAATAGCCCAGGCCCCACGGGATGCAGCCACAAGAGATGAACAAGTATTGAAAAATGTAATTTCACAAAAAACAGAAATGGGCACGTACCAAACAGAAAAAGCAACAGTGGAGAGATTACTTATCTATCAAATATAATATATTCTAGACATGTCCAGAGGGCATAAAATAACTTATTTTTTCCTTGACCTTACTTGGATGTATCCCATGGAAGAACCTTATCACAACTTCACAATCTCTAGCACAAGCCCTCAGATCAAATACCTACTTTACTTTCTTCTGGTATTCCCTCATTACTCTCAGCAGTTTGCCATCTTACTTCTTCTAGTTCCGGCAACTTACACAAACTATTTTCCATTTTAGTGGCATTATTCCAAGTATTTTAAGCCCATCTGAAGAACAGGGATTTCTATGTTTATAGGAAAACTGGCTTCTTTCCCGTATACCAAACTATAATGATATGTCTTCATACTAGCTTTTAGAGTTATTTGGTCTATAGAAAGAGCATAACTGAGCTGAGTATGTCAATTCCTTTGACTAGAATCTATAGTTATCTTTAATATGATTTACAAATTCTTATTAGTTATCTGAGCTTGACCGTTACCCTTGTGGGTAGTAGTTGGAAGCCTATGCCAAGATAATACCATACTTGCGCCAATTTTCTTGGCCCTTGGAAGCCTATACCAACTGTTCTTGGCCCTTGAAAATCTAATTCCCAAGTCTTCCCACACACTCTTGTTTAGTAAGGACAGATTGAACAGTTGGACATGTGCCATAAACAATGACAAGATATAGACCTTAAACTTCTTAACTACTTTGACTAGAGCATAACCTTGCTTCTCCATGGAGTGATCAATTCATGACTTTTAAGATCCTGACTCTTGAGAGCCACTAGACATTCTCTTTTTCCATCATTACCTCACAAAAGAATGCACGAAACAAATGCTCTAAATCATAAGGAAGAATAAAGAAATCCTTCCGGTCATCAGTGCTTGTTAGGACTGGAGCTGTTGTGCCTGTCTCCTTTTATCTCTCGGTGAAAACACATCTGCCTTCTGGTGTCTATTTAATATTTGCAACTTCTTTTAGTGTTGAAAAACTTGGCCTCCTTATTTCAACAAGATGGGACAAATTTCCACAGAAAATTGATATTTTCAAAAAATGACTGCACTGCAATTTTGTTTTGATCAATATTTCCCTAACTCTATCAGGATCGATTCCAGTACCTTTGTTCCAGACAATGTGTAGGAAAAAATTCCCCCCCACCTTGACCCTCAATTTTGGATAAGGAGAAAGACAGGCAAACTAAAATTCACCAAGTATGGACTGATGTGAGTGAGACACATTCATCCATAGTTGGTTATCTTGCAAAGAAAGAGGTGGATACCCAACACGCAAGTTAATTGTAGCATGCACATTGGATTAAGCGCGATGTGCACGGATAAAAAACACACTTTTGAAGAATAAATGCAAAGCTGGAAAGAAACACAGATTATGATCCAAGGGAAGAAAGGATCTTACAGGTGTCAAGCATCAAAGCAAGGATCTTGCAGATGCAGTGGATCAAGCCTACACAGAAGGATATTTCAAGAAATGAGACTATAGTTGGCAGATCAAGAGCATATTTTGGGAATATGCACAGACAACTGGCAAGCCAATTGGCAAAAAGATGAGTTGGCAAGGGGTCCAAGGAAACCTATAAATAGGGACCTTGGCCTCTCATTTGAGAGATGATCATCAAGTATCGATTTGATTATGTGGTTTGCAGAAGAGGAATTAGAGCAAAGGATCAAAGCAGGGTTTGGAGAAACATAATATGTCGTGAAGGCTTTAAAATATTGTGTGTTGATAAGCATTTTTGTAGTGGTGAATCTGTACACGAGATGTACATTGTATGTAATATTGTAAATAAATATGATGAACATTGTCTTAAAATAACTATGCATTAGGTGGGATGGTTGATAGGGTTTGTGTGTTTACTTGCACATTTGTTCATGTGTCACTTATATCTCTATATCAATGGGGTTCTTGGTGTTCTTGGTGTTCTCTTGCTGCACCTCAAGTTAGTGTTAGGTCTTCGGGCTTTAGGTAATATGCCAGAGCAGTAAGTTCAAGTGTTTGTCTATTTGTTACGCTCCACCTACTATGTGCAAGGTCAAAGATAGGTTGGTTAAATAAAGCACAACATTTTGGTTCCATTGTTGGGACCCTATTTGTAGGGAATGTGAAGCTCAAGATAGCATGTGTGAAGCATTGCCGTTAATAAAAATGAATTCTTGCATTGAAGTCCTAGCCATGGCTGGCTAAGCTTTGTGCCATGTAAGGGCGAGGCATGGAAGAGCTACAGAAGAGATCAACTTAGTGCAAGAGAAGGTGAGATGGATGGCTCTATGGAAAGGGACAATAAACTGCGAAATATGGGCCCTGTGGAGGAGGGGGAACTAAGTCATTTGCATGTCATGAAGACCCAAGAAGTGCAAGGAGGTAACATGATTAGTCCCTGAGGAGAAGATAGTCACCCCAGTGTGGAAGAGTGTGTGGACAGTATGATACTCCTATGGGGAAAAGTTAAATTTTGGTGAAGGTTGTGGTTCCACAAGGAAGTGGAAGGATGACACGCAAGTCACCAAGATCTCGAATCTATGCTTCACCATCGCCGATGCCTATGCATGCCATGCTTGTTTTGTGCGAAGTTTTCTTTAAGCTAAAAGAATCGTGGAGTGTTAAGTAGTTTTGTGGTGGATTGTTGGATTTCATTCACTAAAGTGTATGCAAATTGTGAGGATGAATATACCAATAGGAGGGGCCAATGTGCAAGGTCTAGTTGTCAATGGAAATGTTGCTAGGAGCAACGCAACAGCTGACACACAAGGGAGCGTTGGACAATCAGCTAGAAGACAAGGAAGCACTGCCTTGGGGAGTGGTGCACAGGCAAGTCAGTATGTTGCACAGCCAACTATCTTTTAAGAGATGTCGATGAAGTTGCTTGAATATCATGGGGCAGAGGATGCTGAAGACCACGTACATAAGTGTGAAATCTCTTGGTGTGCGAAGGGGGTGACGTTGAGAGAGCGTTTACATACTTGGTAGAGGAAGTTTGATTCAACTCAAACTGTTGTGGACTTCAGTCAGCTCAAGACTGCATTCTTGAGGGAGTTTCACATTCTTGAGTTTAAGCAACAAAGCATATCTTCTTTAAAGGAGATACAACAAGGAGCTGCTGAAATTATGCACAAGTATGATGTGTGTTTTATGACACTTCTCTCAAAGTGGTTTTATTAGATACATCCACTGCAGCATGCGCATTGGTTTGTTGGATGGTTACTGCCATCTTTCAGAGGATGAAGTCTTTTACTGATGCACTACGCATGGAGTTGGTGATGTTGATATTGGTCTGAATCCATTTTTGGAGGCTCAAATTTCAAAGATGGCCTCACAAATTTAAACTTTGTCTAGGAATAGTGTACAAGAAGCTCAACAAGGACTATGGTGCATGGATTGTGAAGTAGAAGACCATACGAAAAACAACTACAGGTGCAAGAAGGTGCAAGTTGTTTCTGCATGTTGCGATGTGTGCCAGGAGGGGCACAAAACAAAGAGTTGTGCGCTGGTACAAAAGGCCAGGAAGGTTAAAGTGATTTGGTGCAAAATATGTGAAATGCATGACATGGTCAACTGTCAGGTCATTGACGAGATACATGGTATGTAGAAAAGGGGTTTTAACTTTTGACCGAATGCAACAAGGAGCGCAAAACCAACAATCTCAGCAAGGGCGAGGATATGGTGGAATAAGTTCCAGCAAACGAGGTGGTGGCAGAGTTGGAAATAGGTTCCAAGGAACTTGTTTCAAATGTGGAGTAGTAAATCACTATCAGAGAGTGTGTCCCAAGTTCCCTTCATATCCTTGGTGTTACCAAGGGCATAAGTTGGAGGACTGCTCAGACATTCATCAAAAGATTATGACAAAGGGCATGGCAGCGAAAGGCGAGGAAAAGATTTGAATCACGCAAGGAAGAAATTGGATGGTGAAGGAGGTTGTGCAAAATGCTAGCGCAGGCCCAACGGTAAACGTAACCACTAGAGGTGGAGTGGATACTCGGGCAAAGAAGTTGTCAATTCCACAAAAAGAAGTGACGCGCACACAAAGAGTAGAATTGATGGAATGCTCAAATGTGTCTGTTGATAGGAGGTTGTTAGCTGATGCAAAGGGCATTGTACAAATATGTGCCTTCAGAGGAGTTGCGCACTACTAAGGACATAAATGCAACGATCAAAGGAAGTCAACAGCACGGGAAAGGTTGACATGCACTTTAAACAAGGCTGATATGCACTGTAAACAACACTATACGAGTTTTGAGAAGGGGACGGAGCACGTGGCGATCCCGTTGGATGGCAATCATGGGCCATCATATGTGGAGATCATAAATGTTGAGGATGAGATCAACCACATCTATAACATTACCATGAATGGAAAAGAGTAATTAGACCCAAGGGAAGATGGGGTGCTAAGTTGGAAAAGTGGTGTGCCAATTTCTAATACAACTTGTCATAAATGCACAAGATAGATGCAAGAAGAGTATGATGTGACTGGGCGTACGTGCGCACAAGTGAAGTCAAGGGGTATGAGCCCCATAAGGAGTGGCTTATTCAGGAGGGGGGTCAAAAAGGTTAACGCAGGAGTTATCAAGAAAATGACCGACAAATGGGTTCCAAAGGTAACACAGGCACCGAAGAGGGTGTTGAGACTAAGCTGGAAGCTACCTCAATATGATTTAACAACTAGCATGGACACATATGCACAAGATTTAGAGGCATGTTTGCCCAAGGAGGAAGGATCAAAGCATTGGTCTACAGTGTACACATTGCGCAGCAGCCCTGCACGGTGGTGGGATACTCCCCAACCTAATTTATCAAGTTGGACTACATGCAAGAGAGCAAGGTTTGGATACAGAAAGGAAAAAGAATTGCTACTAGTGTTTTCAAGAGAATCTAGCCCTATAGAGCATTTGGACCAATGTGAAAAGGAATGGACTAGTTGTGCAGTCATCATTCATGTATGGTTGTGGGTAATCGCGTTGTTTGATACAATAAAGTCATGGGCACCTGCATGGTATGTTGTGAGTCCAAGCAAGAAACTACAGACTAAGAAAAGGTTAAAAAAAAAATCACAAACACTTTCAAGTTTGCATCCACACATGAGAAGTTGAATGTGCCTTTGAAGGTCATGTCTGCAGCCATCTTTTGGAATGATACGTCGATGGAGGATCAATTCCAAGAGATGAATCACAAGGAAAATTATGGAAGCACGGGTTTTTTTGCAGAAAAATGCTCAAACAGCTTTAGAGAAACAAGTGTAAGCTACATACAAGACTTGGAAGACATGCGGGAATAGAAGCCAAGTCAAAAGAAAGTTCTCAACAAGATTGGTAAAGAACAAGAAGCAAATGAGGACGTTGATCATCTAAATGTAGACACTACTGAAGGAGAATGAGTAGTTGAAGGTGGGCAGAAAGATAAAAAGAAGTATTACATTCAGCCATTGCACACAAAAGAGGTGACTGTGTGAATAGAAGAAGAACCAAGGATGGCTGTTGTGTGCGACTATTGGACGAATACGAAGTTTGCACACATTGTCGAACTCATTAAGGAGTTCAGGCATCTCTTTCCAAGGAACTATCATGAGATGAAAGGAGTTCATGACTCCTTGGGTAAGATGTTCATTAAGCTACGCGAAGGCGTAAACCCTATCAAGAAAAGGGCATACGAGATGAATCCAAATCTTCAAACAAAGGTGAAAGAAGAAATAGACAAAATGCTCGAGGCCAGTGTGAACTGTGATCTATCCAATTGAAGTGTCTGATTGGGTGAGACCTATGGTGATTAGTATGAAGTAGGATGGACAGGTTAAAGAGTGTGTGGATTATCGCATTTTGAATGATGTGTGTGTACAAGATCCATTCCCAACACCATTCACAAAGGAAGTGTTGGAAGTAGTAGCTAGTTGTGAAATATATACTTTCACAAATGAAATTTTGAGCTATCAAGTTCAAATCGCAAAGGAAGACAAGTCAAAAACCACTTTTGTTGGAGTGGGGATCCTTCGTGTACAAAGTGATGCCCTTTGGATTGAATGATGCGCCCACTATGTTTTCGCGCATTGTAGAAGAAGCATTCAAGGACTTCATACACAAATTCCTTCAAGTATATCTAGATGACTGGATTGTGTATGGTTTGGTGAAGGATCACTATGCTAATTTGTGTTTGATGTTTGAAAGGTGTTGACAACTTCAGATATCCTAGAATCTAAAGAAATGAGCATTTGCAATACCGTTTGGTACATTGTTAGGACATGTCATCTACAAAGAAGGCATGTAGATGGATCTACAAAGGTAGAGGTGATTTTGCAACTAGAAGTGCCACGCACGCAATCGGAGGTGCGCATATTTTTTGGATATTGTGGATATTATCAAAAGTTTATCTGCAATTATGGGCATGTTGCAAGGCCTCTTGAGGAGTTGCTCAAAAAGGATGGTTCGTTTAGATGGACAAATGCGCAACAAGAAGCATTTGAAATACTAAAGGTGAAGTTGACAAGAAGTTGACCAAAGAAAGTCACCAATGTGGGAAAGGCGATGACAAGGAAATGACAGAAATCATGGAGATTGTATCCATGCTGAAGAGACTAGGGATGTTGTTGTTGTTGAAAGACTGGCTAGGAACCAACACAAGAGGAGCGCAAGTCCAAGCCTCTGGGAAAACAAAGGAAATCCATGCTACGAAGAATGCATAGTATGATATGGAGTAGACTATAGATGTGACTGTGAACATGTGCGAGTTGTGCAACATCTTGATAGATACGGGCACATGAGTCAATATCTTGACACAGGACACATGAAAGAAGATGGGGAATCATAGGCTTTTGTGTTCGACCAATGTATTGTTCATGGAAGACAACTCAAGTTTGACACCATAGGGAGTGTTGAAGGGAGCTAAACTAATGATTATGGGTGTGCAATTCAAAACTGATTTTGAGGTAATCCCAATGGTGAAAGTTGACAAGAACCCAACTTTACTGGGAAAACCATGGTGCTATGATAACAAGGCTCATATGCGCTATATGAGTTTTGAGAATGATACGGAGTGCATGGAGATCCCATTGGATGGCAATTATAAGCCATCATATGTGGAGACCTTAGATGCTGAGGATGAGATAAACCACATCTATAACATTACTACGCATGGAAAAGAGTACTTAGACTCAAGGATAGATGGGGTAATAAGTTGGAAAAGTGGTGCGTCAATTTTTGATATGAGCAGTCGTTAATGCACAAGATGGGTGTAGGAACAATATGAGATGACTGGACAGATGTGGGCAAGTGAAGTCAAGTGATATGAGCCCCATACGTAGTGGCTTATTTAGAAGGGGACCCAAGAAGGTTAAAGTGGGAGGTAATAAAAATATGACCAAGACATGGATTCTAAAGGTAACACATGCACCTAAGAGGGTGGTGAGATTAAGCAAAGGGAGACTAGGGAAGCTACCTCGGTATGATGAAACAACTTGTGCGGAAACATATGCGCAAGATTTGGAGGCATGTTTTCTCAAGGCAGAAGATAGGGTCAAAGCATTGCTCTACACATTGCACAATACCCCTGTGCAATGGTGGGCTACTCATCGACCTTATTTACCAAGTTGGACTACATGCAAGAAAGCATTCTGCATAAGGTTTGGGCGCATAAAGGAAAAACATTTGCTACCTATGTTTTGGGGAGAATCTAGCCCCATAGAGCATTTAGACCAAATGTGAAAAGGAATGGACTAGTTGTGCGGTCATCATTCTTACATGGTTGTGGGTACATGCGTTGTTTGCTACAATGAATTCATGGGCACATGCATGGTACGTTGGGAACGAGTCCAAGCGAGAAGTTGTGCACTGGGAAAAGGTTAAGGAAGATTTCACAGACACTTTCAGTTTTGCATTCATAGATGAGAAGTTGAATGTGCCTTTGAAGGCCATGTCTAAAGCTATCTTCCGAAATGACGTGCGGATGAAGGATCAATTTTGAGAGATGAATCAAGAGAAAAATTACAAGAGCGCAAGTTTGTTTGAAGAAGGCAAATATTCAAACAGCGTTGGACAAACAAGTGTAAGCTATGCGCAAAACTTCGAAGATACGCAGGAAAAAAATCCAAGACACGAGAAAGTTCTCTGCAACACTAGTGGAGAACCATAAACAGATGAGGACGTTGATCATCTAAATGTGGAACTACTGAAGGAGCTTGAGTAGTTGAAGGTGCACCAAAAGATAAAGAAAAGTAATAATTTCAACTGTTATGCACAAAAGAAGTGAATGTGGAACCAGAAGAAGAGCCAATGATGGCTATTGTAGGTGAATATTACACAAATGCAAAGTTTGCATGCATCATCAAACTCATTGGAGTTCAGGGATCTATTTCCAAGGAGTTTGTTCATGACTCCTTGGGTAAGATGGTCATTAAGTTGCACGAAGGCGTAAAGCCTATCACATAAAGGCCATATAGGGTGAATCCAAACCTTTGAGCAAAGTTGAAGGAAAAAATAGACAAAATGCTCGAAGACGGTGTGATCTATCCAATTAAAGAGTTTGATTGAGTGAGTCCTATGGTGATTAATATAAAGAAGGATGGACGGATTAGAGTGTCTGTGGATTACCACATGTTCAATGATGTGTGTGTACAAGATCTATTCCAACACTGTTCACAGAGGAAGTGTTGGAAGGAGTAGCTGGTTGTCAAATATATATTCACAGATGAATTTTTGGGATATCATCAAATTTAGATCACAAAGGAAGACAAGTCAAAACCCACTTTTCTATAGAGTGGGGATCCTTCATGTACAATGTGATGCCCTTTGGATTGAAGAATGTGTTAGTTGTGTTTCTGTGCATTGTACTAAAAGCATTCAAGGACTTCATACACATATTCCTTCAAGTATATCTGGACGACTGGACTGTGTCTGGTTTGGTGAAGGATCACTATGCTAATTTGTACTTAATGTTTGAAAGATGTCGACAACTTCAAATATCCTTGAATCTGAAAAAAGGCGCATTCGCAGTATCATTTGGTACATTGTTAGGACATGTCATCAGCAAAAAGGCATGTTGGTGGATCCTACAAAGGTAGCGGAGATTTTGCAATAGAAGCACCACACACAATGGGAGGTGCATGCATTTTTTGGACATTATGAATATTATCATAAGTTTATTTGTAATTATGCACATGTTGCACAACCTCTTGAGGAGTTCCTCAAAAAGGATTACCCATTTAAATGGACGGATGCACAAAATGAGGCATTTGAGATATTGAAGGGGAAGTTGGAAAGTGTGCCAATTGCACAGTTTGCAGCTTGGAAGATGCATTTCGCATACATGTGGATGCATAGGGAATTGCAATGGAAGCAATTCTTGCACAGCCAGGAGAAGGGAAAATTGACCACCCTATTGTTTTTGCAAGTAGAAAGTTGGCAAACGCTGAGCAAAATTACACCACAACAGAAGGGAAGCACTCACTATGGTGTATGTGATACAAAAGTTCAAGCAATATCTTCTTCCTACAATGTTTGTATTCTTTACAGACCATAAAGCACTAAAATACTTGGTAAACAAACCAGTATTACATGGTCGGAGATAGGAGAGGCTATGCAGCCTATTGAAGATGTCGTGCAAAATATGCAGTAAGTTCAAGTTCAACGGGCTCCTCAAGAAACAATGGAGATTGCCGCATTCTTGACTTCAAGATTGGCTCCAAGTGAGCAAGCAGAAGAACCAGCTGATAGTAAGGTTCGTGTCATATTAGTTAATAAGGGGAAAAGTATAAAAGTCGGAAAGAAATGAGGTATCAAGTAGATGTGTGATGTGATGCACGAATGCCATGAGGGCATCGTTGGTGGACACTATGCAGGAGAGGCTATTCTAAGAACAATCTTGTTGAGTGGGTACCAATGGCCAACTTTGTATAAAGACACAAAGGAATATGGAAATGAATGTGATATCTTCCAAAGGGTTGGTAAGCCTAATAGATGGGATGAAATGCCATTAATCATGATTGTCGTGCAAGAACCATTTGACAAGTGGGTTGTGGATTTTGTGGGCCCAATTAACCCTGTTGCACAACTAGTGATGCATGTTATATCATGACGGGAACCAACTACTTAACAAGATTGGTTGAGGCTACGCCAATGCGGGATTGTACAATAGTTAGGTTCTTGTGGGAAAACATCATTACAAGGTATGGGTATCCTTTGACTAGTTATCGAGGGACTTATTTCCTTGCAAAGATAGTACCCATGTTGCTAGAATAATTCATGGTTGCGCATCACAAGACAACAATGTATCATCCACAAAAAAATGGTACAGTGGAGGCCTTTAACAAGATTTTGGGAACTGTGCTCACCAAGATTTGTGAGTTGGGTGTAAGGATTGGGATGACCAACTTCTAGTTGTGTTGTGGGTATATAGAACAACATACAAATGGTTGAACAAATATATACCATTCCAAATGGTCTATGGAAGAAGTGTTGTACTACAAGTAGAGTTCTTGATCCCTTCGTTGAGGATTGCATGTGCAGGGGGATTGGAAGATCCCGCATCATTGGACAAGAGACTCTTATAATTAATGAAGCTGGGTGAAAAAAGACTACTTGTAAGATGGAACCGGGGGGTTGAAAATGTCCATCAAAAGGTCTAGCATTACAAGCACATCAAGGGTATGAAACTGTGTGTTGGCACCAAGGTGCTTTTGGATGACTCCAAATATTCAAAACACCCAAGGAAGCTCCACATCTTATGGATGGGGCCATACATTATTCACCCCATTTTGGAAACCAACGCATGCAAATTGCACAGATTGGATGGTGAATTGCTAGCAAGTTACTTCAATGGAATTACGCTAAAACCCTACTTCAATTAACCACATTGAAGGTGGATGTAAAGGCCATTGGCCTTGTGAAAATGTTCCACAAAAAGATTTCTTGTTTTCTAGTTTACTTTAATTAACATGTTTGTATAGTGTGTGTAATAAGTGCAAGTTATCTTATAAATCCAATTGGGTGAGTCGAGCGAGTGTGCTGTTGGGATCCTTATGCCAGACATCTAAGTATCTCTAGAAGGGATAATCATGCACAGTGGAGTCTTGTAGATAATGGTGAACATGGTTCCGCAAAGAGTAAAAAGAAATGAAATAGCTTAGCAACAATAACAAAGATGATGCACAAGTGGACTTGGTGCATAATGGTTGCGGGGAGAGCGATGTGTGTATCAAGTTGCTACAGCAGAAATATTTTGAAAATTTGTACAAACAAAGCACGAAAGTAAGCGCATGAATCTAGATGTGCAAGGGAGGAGAAGTGCAGCACAAGATGGTGTGCACAGGAAAAAGGGGTTGAGATCAAATATGCACAAAGATTGTATCCATACAAGTATAAAAAGATTTCAACGACAGGCAAAGCTACATAATGAATCTTAGTCACATTACAACACCAGTAACCCGACTAGTCGCACGTCTAATCAACGCAAAGCTAACCATGGCCATGTGGTGGGATGATGTGTCAAAGCCAATTGTGTATTTGGCACACCAAATTGAGAAGAATGGTGTGAGATACAACTTTACAAAGTTCATCGTGGAGGAGGTAAATCGGGTCACGAATGAAGCACACTTAGAGGGAGGTGTATTATGGAGGGAATATACTTGGTATTGATGTTTATGGAAGATGTAGGGATTCCGGAAGGCCACACTTTTGAAGTGTTGAAGGATGTGAAGTCGTGTGCAAAACAGTATGCCCAATGTGCAAGTAAAATGAATGATACCTACAAGTCCAAAATGACGAGTTGGTATGATAATGTGCTTGTGGCATTTCGCACTAAGTCAAGGTTGCACTTGAGAGTGGTAGACGCATACAAGGAATATGCACAATTCTACGTGGTGAAGCATTTCACACTTGTGAAGGTTAAGGAGCACGATGAGACATGGAGCTCATAGATGAAGTTACCCTATGTAGTGTCTGCACACTACTTAGAGAAGGCATTGGATAGACTACCTAGCGTCAAGTGGGTAGCTATTCAGGTAGACAAGGTTGACAAGCAAATAATCAACCTTGGAAAAGATTTCTACACAATTGGGATGAAGGTGACAAATGAAGATGAAGATTCAAAAGATGATCACCTAGATCTGAATCCTACGCAGTACTGTGTTAAATAAGATCAAGTGTCAAATCATATGCAAATTGAGGCCCCCCTGTGTAAAACCCACATGGATAATGAATTGCCAACATGGAAGTTGAGAGAGGATGTTAGGCGAGGTCAAAGTGAAGAGGAGAAGAAACAAAAGTCAAAGGGCAAGGCAAAGAAGAAAAAAGATAGCTCTCAATAATTTAGCAGGGAGGAGAGCGTTGTTTCAAGGGTTGTTGCATGCATATGTCAAGGATCCAACATCCTAAATGCCGATGGAGGGCATGAATGTGGAAGCAAATTAGAGGATGGATTAGAGATATCTCTTTCAACTCATGCAATATGAATGTTCCACTAGAAGGATTGGGGTTAATACAACTAGCTACAGAGTTGGTGCAATGTAATTTGGACTCGGAAAAGAAGTTCACGGACCTTGAGAAGAGATGCATGGGAGTATAGAAGGGTGAAAAGAGGAAGAGTAGAAATGGGGTGCATCGTGAGCAAAATTGGGGAATTGACCCCCACCATAGAAAAAGTAAGTCCGCAGCTTGGGGATAAAACTATTACAAATGGGATGGAGCCCTTGGCCAAATTAGAAGCAGCCATTAAAAAGTTGATAGGGATAAGTCCAATACCAGTTGCTAACCTAGGGAAGGATGTTGTGCAGCTCACAGAGGAAGAGCTAAAGAAAATGGAAGAAGATGAAACTGAAACAAAAAGCGCAAGCTTGAAGAGGAGCAAAATGCGCAGAAGGAAAAGTTAGAAGTGGCAAAAAAGGAATGGGAAGACCAAGCCAAAAAGTTGAAGTGCTTGTTGATGCACAAAAGAAAGTAACAACCGTTGTGTATATGTTTGATATGCTTGGGAAAATATCAGAGCTTAAGGACACACGGCTTAAAAAGGAAAATCACGGAATAGAAGAGTTGAATGTTCTTATGAATCAAGAATGAGATCCTGTAGAGAAAAAGAAAAAAATTGATGACTAGAAGGCTTATAAAGTCACTTACAAATTGCACTTAACCATGGTGGAGGATCAGATAAGTGATTTGTATGAAGCTGCTATCTCGGAGGAGCATAGCATGCACACAGTTGCAAAGACGTTCAAATAAGTAGAAAAATGCGAAAAAAGTATATGCAGAAAGTGGGTAAGACATTGCCAAACTGGACAAAAACAAAGGCAATGCGCATATGGCTCGACAAACCATCTTGGAGGTACTAGTCACGTGGGATGAATTTGAAAAGAAGGTGAAGGAGGTCATTCCTGAAGTACTTCCAGACACACCCATGCAGAAGATGCAACAAGTTGTTTGAGGGCAGACTATCGGTGAAGTAGGGGGAAATGTTGACCCTCAAATTTGGATAAGGAGAATGGTAGGGAAACTAAAATTTGGGGTGAGGTAGGGGGGAAATTTTGACCCTCAATTTTGGATAATGAGAACAATAGGCAAACTAAAATTGGCTAAGAATGGATTGATGTGAGTGAGACACATTCATCCATACTTAGTTAACTTGCAAAGAAAGAGTCAAATGTCCAACACGCAAGTTAGTTGTAGTGCACACGTTGGATTATGCACAATGCGCACGGATAAAAGAACACACTTTTGAAGAATAAATGTCAAGCTGGAAAGAAACACAAATTACGATCCAGGGGAAGAAAGGATCTTACAAGTGTCAAGCACCAAAGCAAGGATCTTGCAGATATGGGAGGGTCAAGCCGGGGCAGAAGGATATTCCGAGAATATGCGACTCTAGTTGGCAGATCGAGAGCATATTCTAGGAATATGTGCAGAAAACTAGCAAACCATTCAGTTATTTATAGGACCTTGGCCTTTCATTTGAGAGATGATCATTCAGTATCAGTTGGATTACACGGTTTGCAGGAGGAATTAGAGGGGAGGATCAAAGTAGGGTTTGGAGGAACATAATATGCCATGAAGGCTTTATGATATTGTATGTTGATAAGCATTGTTGTAATGGTGAATCTATACACGGGAGATATACTTTATATGTAATACTGTAAATAAATATGATGACAGCTGTCTAAAATAACTTTTTATTTGCATATTTGTTCTTGCTTCACTTATATCTCTATGTTAAGAGGGTTCTCGGTGTTTCTTACTACACCTCAGGGGAGTGCTCAAGTCTTTGGGCTTGTAGGTAATATACTGGTGTTGTAAGTTCGAGTGTCTGTCTATTTGTTGCCCTCCACCTGGCATGTGTAGGGTCAAGGATAGGTTGGTTAAGTAAAGCACAGCATCTGTAACCTTGAATACCAACTTTGAGTTTAACGATACTCCCTACTCTTGACATCTTTTAACGTTCTCTAAAACACAAACGTAATATGTTTATCTTGATCTGTTTTACATTTTTAAAACACAATAAGATCATTGAAATAATGACCAACACCCTGTTCTTAAGGTCCTAAAAAGCACAGTCAGTTGCTCTCTAAAATGTTTATTTAGCAATGATCAAACCAAATGGCATCCTTTGATATGCAAAGGCTCCTCATTTGGTAGTAAATGTTATCTTATATGGTTTTCTTCAGCTACAAGAACTTGATTGTATCCATAAAATCCATCTATCATAGACATGATCACTGATTCAGTCACTTGCTACGAGAGATGGTCCATGAGTGACAAAGGATAACTATTCTATAAGAAAAACTATTTTGAATTGTGGAAGTCTACACAAAACCCCATTTCTCCAATTTTCTTTGAATAATGATAGCCGATAAGGCTTGCAGCCAAGAGGAATATCTTATACAGAATGTGATCCTGATAGCAAGCAGTTTATCAATCCACTTCTTTATTGTTGCTTCCAATGCCATATTTTACAGGCCCATGTTTTTGTCTAAGACTTACATTAGATTTGAATTTTTCAGAGTCTGATTGACCTATTTTGGTCATTCATGGACATTAATATAATTTCTTTCTTTGTGAGGCATTGCAGGACGAAACAAAAAATCATTGAATTATTGAAACATCTCCACAAGATTTTCTATTTCTTGTTCAGTGCAAATTCCTCCCAGATTTAGGCTCTTAGGATTTTCTCGTGACCCAATATTCATTTGAATAACTTATTTCTTATCACTCTGGAAGAAGACTAAGTAGGATTATTTTTACATGTTACTCAAAATCAAACATCCTTTCTAATGAGACCAGGCCTTCTGAGATATTACTTGTTTTCAACTGATGCAATTCTATGTCCTTTTTATCTTCTTCTGCCACATTGATTATTCAATCAATGTCACATTATTCGCTCATCAATACCAAAATACTTCCCTCAATTTGTTCTCTTCCTTGTAAGAGTCGTGGGCTTTGTCGATCATCTTTAAGCACCTTCTGGGTTTTGTCGATCATCTTTAAGCACCTTCCAATTCTTGATATTGTTAGGAATTGAGGAACTCAACCATCTAGATCATAAGATTCTTACCATCTATATCAACTCTCTCTTAGAATATTCATTCTATTTGATCCTGCACAACATTTCTTTAATTTTCCAGTATATCAATATTTGTTGCACCTGTCATGCACCTGATTTGCATTGTCCTCATCTCCAGAAATGCACAGAATTTTAACTCTAATTTTCTGATCAGTTTAAAGTCCTAAAAGAAAAGCTTCATATTCTGCCATGTTTGTGCAATAAAATTGCAAATGAAAAGAATATGGAATCAGATCATGCATTTCAGACCGCAAAATGATTCAAACTCCATCTATAATTTGTAATCTAGATCCATATAAATATGTTTGGCAGAATCTACTCAGAATTTAATCTAAAATATATTTTTATTCTGAGTTTAGGTTTTACGTCGGGCTAAGCCATCAACATATAAGTACTTAAAGCACCTTCATAGTAGATCTTGTAATTACAACCAAAAGCATCAACAACATGATACCTGTATAGAATATACTGGATAAAACTGCATAGTAGATTTTATAAGCTGTGTTTTGAGTCTTCTACAAAACTCGTCATCAGGGTTTCTATGAGCTTGAGGAATGAATCAAGGTTCACGGTAATCAAATATCTCTGGTTGTTCGTAAGAGAAAATATTAAATTTAACTGTGAAAGTTCTATAAATAATATGATTCTTAAGTATCGGTGCCAGTTAGTAAGGTTAAGGTGTTAACCCTTTATCACAGTTCTATCTGTTGTTGCAAAAAAATTCAAACTCTACAGCTTCCCCCACTCATCTTTTTGTGTGATGTTTCTCTCTTGCAATTATTTATGTTTATTCAATACAAATGTGGTGCTTTGTCTTGTCAGAACGTTCTGCTAAGGCTGTTATGTCAGTTCTATTATGTGTTAGATGACAACAATGCTCTGTAAACCTAGATTTGAAGAATTCACCAGTCTCGGGTATATATTTTAAACCAAATGTGCACAGAATCATGTCAATACCATTGTATTAATGTTTGGATTCAATAGGGTCACTTTTTAGTTTGTTCCAACTTCTTAAGGACATTAGAGGGAAGAAACATCGTCATAATGTCTCTTTTCTTAAAGATTTTAGAGATATTATCAGAAGTACCTCTTGAGATTGGAAGAAAGGCTTCCTACTGATTTTTATTATAATTGGATGCTTAACTAGGTTCCTTTCCATGTAATGTCCCCTACTTCCTAATAAGGCTTTTGGCGGAGGCCAAATAACTTATTTTATTCTCGTCGGCTAATTCGGAAATGGTAAGGGAATAATAGTGTGGGGGATCACTATTCACAAAGTACTATTCACATGTCACTATTCATGGTGACATGGCATAGACATGAAGTGACATAGGTGATGAGGTGTCTGGGCTGACATGACATTGACCCACATACATGGAAGAAGTCAAAAGGAGAATCTTGCACATGTGAGGGGATAAATTGATTGCTAATCATGGAGAAACACATGGAAGAAGTCAAGGAGAATCTTGCACATGTGGGAGACAAAGTGATTGTTAATCATGTGGAGACACATAAAAAAGGTTAAAGGAAGAATCATGAAGATCTTGCACATGGGAGAAACAAGGTGGGACTAGCACTTGAGGACTTGGAATGGTCAAAAATCATCATAGGATGCTCTTAGACAAGGTGGGGCATGAGATCATGAGGTTATCGCACACATGCGGGGGAAATGATACTTTTGAGAAATAGTACTAAGAGGGACGAAATTTTCCCTCCCATTCTCTCATTTTTTCATTCTCCCCACTTCTCTCTCTTCTCTCTCATGCATTCCTTCCCAATTTCTTTACGTATGGATTTCTCCATTGTTCTAACCATTCTATGTCAAACCAAAACCCCTTATTGTATTTGAACTTGCATGTTCAAGCCCCCTCTCTTTGGATTAAAATCCATTGGGTTGTGATACTAGTCTCGGTGGTGAAAGATTCCACCCTTGCTAGTTGTAATTTATTCTTCATTGCAGATTTCAGCTTCCAATGTGCAGATTGCAGGTTTCCAAATTTCAGTTTACAGAGTGCAGGTGTTTCCAGATTCTAGTGTGCAAGTGTGTGGAGTTTCTAGCGTGTTTTTTGCAAGTTTTAGAGTATAGATTGTGTGGTATTTCATCCATTTGTGTTAGGTTTGCATACCTTGTAATGCAAGAGAGTTCCAATACTCCATTTCTTGTAATAGATTATTTTCAACATGATTTCCAATACATATATGTTATGTGTTATTGTCCAATTAAGTTTATCTTTGTATGGGTTGTATTTACTCATTGTGGCATCATAATAGAAGGTGTGCATTTCAGATTTGAGGCCATTCCATGTATGTGCTGATTTGGGAGATTAGATCATACGTGAGTCTCTTAGTAATGTGATATGTTATGTCATGTGTATGTTTAATCATAAATCTGAAAATTATAAAATGTAGGTGATTTAGGGAGTGTAAGAAATCCGAATTTTATGTGTCATAAGTGGTTTAGGAAGTTTATTTGTTGTCATTTATGTGTTTTAGTAAATATCCAGTAAAAAGGATATTTCATTCTAGTCTTCCGTAATGCCCTTTTTATTTTCCATTTTATATACTAATTCATTTTCTATGTACTTTTAGAGGGTGTTCTTTTTCATGTTCAATGCGATCATCATCTGCAATTCTTATTGCTCTAGTAGCGAGAATATTGTCAGCCCACAGCATAAAAAATATTGTATTTTAATTCTCATTCAGCATTGATCATCTTATATTTCACAAGAATGATCATATGAGACCAATCGTAGCTACCATGCGTCATATGTCAGCACAACACTTACGTCTCAATAGCATTCCATTCGAATTTGGAAAGTCAGCTGCCAAAATATTCTTCGTAGCATGTATCTAATTTTCTTTGGCCAAACGAAAATCCAAGTGTTTAATCATTCCAACTTTGCAAACTGTTATTGAATCATGAATAAATGTTCCAAATTGTTCTTCAATACGCGAGTCCAAGTTGCTTCATGACGCTAAGGGGCATAATGTTACCAAAGGATCTAGCATCCATTATGAAATTTTTAAGTCCACATAGAAAGGTGGGATACTATGATCAAGGCAGCCAATTTTAGTGAGAATCTAGGGTGTTGCTCCTGAACAAAGATGCTTCGGCAAAAATTCTTTCCTCTAGACTTTTATTGATTACTTTCCACATGCTGATATTGGCTAGCCTTCTACCTACCTTAGTGGTTATATTATTTTTCAATCTGGGAGCAGGCAAGAGAGGCTGTGTTTTCTTCTTCCCTCCTTGTATCCTTGTTAGAAGAATATGGAATATCAATAGGAGCTTTAAGTTTTTGTGATATTTGATTTTTAGGAGAAATTTTCTTTAGGGTGCTAAATTTCCCTTTTCGCTTTCTCCAAATCTTGTAAATTCTCAAAATGAATAACTGCAAGAGAAGACCAACAAACTCCTGGCATATAGACTACTTCATTTGTGTCCTTTTCTGAAATCACATATGCTACTTGTAATTTCATTACTTCTTGTGCTACTTGAAAGAATAAACACGACTGGCCATCATTATCATCTTGACTTGTTCTACAAAAACCTTCTATTGAGTTTTTTTCTAGTAAAGGGTTATAGTTTTGACCCTCATGAGGTACTTGTCTATTTTGGATCTGAGCCTTAGGTCCATTTTGTCATGTCCCCTTTTTCCCAAAAAGTGAAAAGTAAAAAATTAATATTTTAAGTTGTCTTAGTGACTTACTTTTATTTTATTAAAAAGTGACCCAAAAAAAATGGAAAAGTAAAAATAAAAGTGTACTTTATTAATGTAAGAGGCCAACTTAGGAAAAAGGGGCAAAAAAAAAAGTTATAAAAGAGGGTCTTGGGGTCATTTGGGATCATATTGATTATTACATCTATTTTGAGTTTGAGCATGTGCTTCCAACTTTTGCATTTGAGATCGAAAACCTTCCATTGCATTTAAATTTGAGGGCGAAAAACACTCTGATCTTCTGCGGTAGCTCCATCCGGGGGTTATATTTGAGTTTCACTTCCGTTTGACAAAGTAATAGGACAACATTTATAACTGTGGATGAGCCACACCAGCTAGGGCATCATCTTTTAAGGCTGTGTTTGATTTCAAGAGGATTTCTGGCTATTTGAGGGCTGACATCACCTGTCCAGGGGCTGATGTCATCATAAGGAGGTGCTGCAGCCTGCCGTACAGCAAGGTTTGCCTTCTAGGATTTGGAAACAACTGGTTTCTACATGGGACGCCATCATCAGCCAGCTGGATCTGTATTTTCCGGCAATTATCCTATTTGTACGGTCAACTGTAATTTGTTAATTTGTAGCATAGAGATAAATAAATAAATATTGGTATTTGAGTTGCATTTGATCTTCACATTCTACAAAAATAAGATTGTCATTTTCAGCGAGTTTATCAGTGATTTTCAGACTCTTTTGTTTATTTAATTCTGCCCTATGGGAATATTTCAGTATAAGGATTTTATTACAAAAATCCGAATTTTGTTAGTTCTGCCCTGGGGTTTCTAATGAATCCAGAATTATTTAAAAATATCCATTTAAAGACATTACACATTTCGGAAAAAAGGCCTTCTCTTGAGGTTATTGGAGCACTAGACTTTGCCTTTTTATGGTAGTAAGCTCAATACCGAGGGACAGCACCAACTTCAAGAACTAATTTTTCATTTTCAGAGGAACTCGCATGGTCACATGAGAACCTTTAGGCTTCATAATCTTTTCAGCCTGCTTTATATGCTCCTCAGTAGTAATGGATCTGTTACATGTTGGGTCTAATATATGTATTCCAATCTCATTGAGGATGAATTGAATTTCAGGAGTCAAGGCATTATTCAAAAAACACAGCATTGTTGCTTCCACAGATTCAGTATTATCAGGGATTTGATAGTAAATATTTTTGAGCCCTACAAAAGATTCATCCCTTTTCACAGTAGTGATTTCAGAAAGTTGAGCTAGGGAATCTTCAAGGAAGGAAGACATCCTTGTGAAAGCAGTTTTTGAATCCTTCCATGAGGTAATATAGCCATGATGAAAAGAAACAAACAAAGAGACAACAACTTCAATCAGGGTTTAAACAGAGATACAAATATGCCCATCCTCATCTTCCATGCGTACAACTCCACATGCATGGATAAAGATTAGATATTCTCTTAAGGTGTAACAAGTTCATTACCACTAAGCTTTCGGAAAATATTTCCTAGAGCCAATAAAAAGGGCATGCAAAGGCTGAGGAAAATCTCGAGGGCTGATTTGGTCGCCCCATGGTATGGATACTTTCTGAGCCATGCGGATATGAAATTTCATAATTTGTCATACTGGTAAAATATTGAAAGGAATTTGAGCAGAAAGACTAGACTAGATCATGCAGTACAAATTTTGGAACCTTTCCATCTGCTAGGCTTAGGGATGGCTTTGAACTGAGAGGCTTTGAGATTTTTTTTTAAAAATTGTTTGTAACACCCTTGGCTTTCTCTGATATGGTACATCTTCCTTCTACAACTTTGTACTTGCAGGGAAGAAAAATTAATGTTCTTCCTAACAGAGTCGCCACTAATTGTTATTGCCCCAATCTGTCGCTCAATACTTAAGCAAGTCACAAGATTAGTTCCTCCACTTCAAATTGTAGTGGCTTCTAAAATTATTTGCAAAGAGCGAGCAAAGCAATGTAAATAATGTCAAACGAATTCCATAGAAAATAAATAACTAAAGGCACTGAAAATAAATTAAGCAATTAATAATAGACTGAAAGAGATACTATAGCAAGAAATATCACTTATGCCCCACAATGGAGGTTTCAACTAATTTTATACTTGTATGAATGCAATGAATTGACAAGAGAAATCCCTAGTACATAATTTTTCTATATCTACTGAGCATCACATTTCAGGCATGCAACTAAATAAAAAATTACTCTATATACACGAGAATAATGATACATGATTTTTTTTTGTTACAGCAACCGAACACAGAAGAGCAAGCAAACTTTGTTGGCCATTTATGAAAATTTTGAATAAAATGTTTTGGTTCTTTTTGCATAGGTCCGAATTCAAGCTGCGGAGCTACAAAGAGTTTTAAAAGCCAAAGAATAATTGTAACGGACATATACATAAAAAGGTGAATTGCCTGAGGCAAAGCAAGACATGTGTGAATGATTTAAAAAAGACCACCAACTATCTAGAAGATGCTTGAAATGCTCAACTTCGACCGTGCTTTAAACTGAAAGGCCATCATTAACAAAATCCAAAGTATGTTTCCAGTAAAGTATACTAATTTACAACAGTTTATTTGTCAAAGAAAATCCTGAGTTCAAACAGTACCAAAATTGTAATTCAAACTCCCACTATCGCACAAGTTTCAGAATGACAGAAAGGTAGGCTCAAAAGCCACATATACCTTATCTCTAAGCTTAAGGGGAACAGGAGCATCAGTTATCTCAAAATATGGAGTGGTGTAAGATTCTCCGTCCAGTGAACAAGTTGTCCACAGTCTGTGCTTCATATGGTATACTATGACAGAGTTGTGCCCTGTTGCAAACCACACTACACCACCGCTTGCAGCTACCAGCCAAGAATCATGAATCTGAGCTGATAAATCCAAATCCCATTGTCTTGTCCAAAGCCTCTGTCCTATATTCAATGTCCAGAATACAAAATGCCCATCGCCCTCATTGTTGTTGTACATTATTTGCCGATTGCGGTCAAGAGAGGAATTTGCTGCCAAGACTAAAAAGCTTTCCTCGTGGGTGGAATTCCCTGCCACTACTAATAGGTTTCCCTCAAACTCAATAAGACAATATGGATAACCTACTGATATCGGAAGGAAAATAGAAAAAAGCCATTGGTCTTGATTCACGTTGTAACCTATTACCTTGTAGTAAAGTCCCTCTTCATCTGCAAACAAGGGCTCTCCGTCTTTAGGTTCATCCTCCTCCTGATCCTCTGTGTGTGAAGTTTTAATAATGAAATAAATGACACCATTAAAATACAGTGGATAACCTGTATCGCTGCTGGCATGCATATAATATTCCTCTGGAGGCCGACTGTCGTACCATGAATTTGATCGAGAATCAAATACCAGGGTAATTGTGTCCTCCCCAAGTTGCGGGCAGTTCCCTACCATGACCAACTTTCCAGAATTCTGTGGAGAACAAATGGCAACCAACCATGGGTAGGGCATTCTGAGGTCAGGAGCGGTAGGAGGCGGGGGCAAATTTCTGAAAAATTTAGTGACAGGGTTGTACACCACAAACCCTGTGATGTCCTCTATGGGTAGATAATAAGAAAAACAGAGTAGCCCATGGGATGAAGCCACAAGAGATGAACTAGTATTGAAAAATGAAATTTCACGAAATACAGGAATGGGCATGCACCGAAGAGAAAAAGCAACCGTGGAAAGATTACCCGTTTGGGGGTTATGGCAGACGAAGTGAAATTTATGCCGCATCTGTGTCTGCCGTACCGGCTGCTCGTGAACCACGTAGATTGAGTCCTTGGGACTGTTTTCGTGATGGGTAGGAGCGAAAACCGGGTCAAATATCAGCTTGTGCCATCTCTTTAAAATCGTGGACATCTTAGCCAGGTCTCTCGTTGACATAAGGGAAAAAATATCAGTGATCGCCTTATCAGAACCCTCCACATTCACCGCACCGCTTCTGTCAATTGCACGCTCTGGCTCACCCATATTCACGTCCCTCAAGCAATCACCCTGCGCTGCACTATTTTATTGCTTTTCAATTTCAACTGGGAGCTACTCCAACGGCGATTACAGTAAAATTGTAGGTTGTGAATCATAGAATCTGTGATGGACATAACCATACTGAAATTGGCCACAACCATATTGCAGGTTACAGTTGCTAACACGTCGGCCCTCGCAATTACGCGAGGGATGCGAAATATTTTTCTGATGCAAACAAAGAATTGGTCGTGTTGCAGACATGTCTCTCTCTCGCTCTCTTTTTTTTTTGAGCTTACCTGTAATCTGTTTCTGTTTCTAGGTCAGTGCATACTAGGGCACATTTTGATTTCTGTGAAGAATACTTTCAGAAGCAGAAGCCTCGTTCAATCTAAACAACTAGTTGTTCAATTTTCGTACAAATTCAGGATCTAACTATTTAAATCACAGTAGGCGAATTTAATATAACAGACAGGAAGGGGGTAAACGTGTTTGTTCTAATCCCCAACAAGGTAGACATCAACATGGTGTGGAAGACTAAAGAGACAGTATTTATTATTATATTTATTTTAAATATTATTTAATAAGTTGTGATTATCCATGACTGGGATTGATGGAGAAGGAAAATGTAATTCTACTTCATCCTAACATTTATTTTTTAATTGAAAAATGAATATCTTGATTTTTTTTTGTCTGTAAATATCTTTGATTTTTTTTTGGCTTTGTAAATATCTTGATTTATATGCATGAATTTTCTACCTTACTCTTAAGAATCGGAAGGTTCGCATTCCCAAAAAAAAAATTTTAAAAAAAATTTAATTCATTCCCCCCAAATTTTCACGACCCAAATTTAGATTTTATCTTTATCGTTTTTGGACCTTGTCAAGGTAGGATTCTTGGAATTATTCAACTTCGAGAATTTTTAGTCATTGCCACGGTTGGTAAGAATCCCATGCAACTTAGATTTGTATTAGGTGGTAGAAATGAGAGGGAAGGTTAAATTCATAAATTAAGAATTTGGTTCATTCGAATTTTGATTATATATAGAGGTTTTTGGTTTTAGTATGTTTGAGCTTGATTTGGAAGTCAATGATCTTGTGGAAGAAGATGATTCAGATGATCTTGTTTGTGAGAAGATTGAAGCATGTTCAGTTTTTCAACAAGAGTTCGAGACCATAAGTAACAGAGAAGAGATGTCTCCTAAGTCTTTTATGTTTCAAGTCTCTAAAGGGGTTTTCCGAATGCAGCAAAGTCCAAGGCACAAGGTAAAGAAAATGGTAGGGTTTCATTCCCTAATGTGTCTCAATTAGCTTTCTCCATTCATAAAAAAATTGTTATTTCTCTTCCCTGATGGATGGTTTGTGTGAAGCCCAACTGTCATATCCCCTTTTTCGTGGACATTGACAGACTTGATGATTAGCCTATTATGCGACCTTCGTAGGCTAATAAGATGGATAGAGGGTCATGATGGAGATTGGCTTGGCTTCGATTTGCAGAATTCCTATAGTTGGCTTTCATTCAGGTTATTTCAGACACATTTGGCCTGAGCTCCTATTATTTAGAGATATTTGACATGCAGCAGAGCGCCTTTATTTTGGTATGGTCATGTGCAAAATCACTACCTGGTTCACCAGCTTCGAACGGTTCGAGGATCTGACATGTATTGCGAAAGATATTAGTATTTGATTGATTTAATCAAATATTAATTATTTAGCCTATTTTTAATTAGAAACCCTAATTCTAATTTAAGAAACCCTAATTAGGGCAAGCATCTATTTTTGAGGGTATAAGGGTTGCTCATGGAGGCCATTATTGATTATGCATTGATTATTGATTTTGATATTGAAAGAATTTTTCTGTGAAGACTGAGCCAAGGGTTCTAGGATTCCATTTGCATTGGAAAACGTTCCCTCTTCAGTGTGTGCGATTCAGAGGCTGTGAAATATCAGCTGATCTATTGCCAAATTGAGAGATAGCTTCATACAGAAGTTATCACAGAGATTTACAGGGTTGAGAGAACTTCACACAGAAGTTATCACAGATATTCCAGGGATTTATTTCTTTATGTTTTGATTCAAATAATTATACAGATAGAGATCTTCTGTATTAGGGCCATATATCTTCAGATCAGGGGTTGAAAACAGATAGGTTGTGCTTTATTGGCGGCCGTACAAAGTCCGTACAGATCCAAGCAGATACCGACCTCGACAGACAGAGATCCCCAGTGACCGACATCGGTCGACTGAAGACCAACGTCGGCAGAGAAGGATGGACAGAGACCGACGTCAACAGTATATCGATCGACGCCGATGATTGTGTGTTTGACACAGCAGGCCGAGACGCACAGATTCAGGGTATTTTTTCAGATTGTTGGAAGTTAATCAGGGTTTTAAGACCATATCTGAATATTCCTTTTTATGCATGACTGAGGACATCTATTGTAACCATCTGGACAATAATAAGATTAGTGATTTCCCAGTTAAGAGATTTACTGTGATTTATTTATTTATTTGAAATTATCTTGCAAAATCGTATCTTTGTTCAGAGCTTTTGTGTTTCTATATTCCCTGTTTGAAGGGGATATTACAATGGTATCAGAGCTTTTGCTTAGAAAAAGGAGCCCCTAAGTAAGGGACATCACAGTGGTATCAGAGCCAATGTCCTGCCATCTTGTTGGGTAGTTGGGTAGATTGAATCAACGAAGTATCCATGATGTCTTCAAGTACTTAGAAACAGTGGGACAAGGATATGAAGAAGTTGAAACAAAGTTTGAACCAGTTGGTTGAAACCCACAGGAGGATGAATGAAATTCTTTTAGACCCTACATTCGAAGACAAATTAGTACGGTATATGGCATCCATTCGTAAAAGGTCCACATCACAAAACAGAAAGAAGGAGAAACAAGAGGTCTCTACAGGGGTTGAGGGCGGCCCTACACCAGTTGTTAGACATGTTGATTTGACTCAAGAGGATATGAGGGCAGCCATGGGGAATGAGTTGTCTATATCATCTTTGCAAGAAGTTTCACTTGAGACTTCTTCATTGGAGACTAGCATAGAGCATGCTAATGATATGGATAATAAGAGTATGGATTCTTTGCATGATCATATTGCTCCTTCATCTTCACATCAAGAACATCAAACTTGGACGGATATGGAAAGGACCCAAAATTTATGTGATATGTGGTCACAAAAGGCCAAGGAGGCTAGATTAGTTGCTGCCAATGCGAGACAACATCTTCAAAACATAAGGAGACAAAAAGGAGTTACAGCAGGTTCTTCTTGTGACGACTTACAGCAGATCAAGGAGGGCATGGAGGCAATGAAGGTGGCTCACTCGGATTCTGAGAGACATGTGGATGAGCTTAGTCATGGGGATTTAGACTCTCAGTTAGTTGCAGAGGACGTGGGAGCTGGAGATTGTGATGATGAGATAGTTTCAGCAGCAGCTTCTTCAGAGTTAGATGAGGATGAGTCCGACGCTGGCATACCAGTAGAGTTGAGTTTTCAGATTGATTCTTCTCACACCGATGACAGTGTGGTACAGTTGATTGTGCCACCTTACAGAGAGATCAGTTGTGGTGTGTGGGGGAGTATGTTGATGCTTCCTCATATAATTTTTACTGCACTGAATCATTCATGGAGTATTTGCTGGATAATGCAGGTGTTCGTTTGGACTCGCAGAAGGTGACAAAAGGTGTTCTCATCCGAGGTACTAGTGCTATTAGCAGATTGGGTGGAGAGATTTTAGTGACCCTTTCTACTATGCTACCTTACAGGGATGTTGAGGTGGGGTTTGTTGAGCGGATTGCACAAGGTCTTATCCAGCCTACAGCCACTCGGAGTCAGAGATTGGAGCTATTTGTTGATTCCCAGTTCAGTGATGGTGAGCCAGTAGCAGAGTTTGGGGGTTCCTACCGACATTATACGGTGAGATATGCTCATTATTCTTCTTTTGATCCAGAGTTAGATGATTTGATTTCACACAGGTGTGGATCGGATTTAGTTTCTTACCATCCATTATGGGATGGATTGGCACCATCTTCTGTAGATGGAATTGGTAGTAGCGAGTTACACAGACTGCGGTATCGACACATCCAGGGCAGTTGTGATTTTAGAGATTGGTTGAGTTACATTCACCAGTTTGATTGTGGATTCCTCTTGGTTATACTACAGAGGATATTACAGGAACTTGCATTGATTGACAACAGTGCAGAGCATAACTACATTTGGGATCCAGGTGGATCGAGTAGTTCATTGTTCCGAGATTGCTTAGGGACAAGCAGTTTCAGGAGGGGCGGATTGTCATGTCCCCTTTTTCGTGGACATTGACAGACTTGATGATTAGCCTATTATGCGACCTTCGTAGGCTAATAGCATGGATAGAGGGTCATGATGGAGATTGGCTTGGCTTCGATTTGCAGAATTCCTATAGTTGGCTTTCATTCAGGTTATTTCAGACACATTTGGCCTGAGCTCCTATTATTTAGGGATATTTGACATGTAGTAGAGCGCCTTTATTTTGGTATGGTCATGTGCAAAATCACTCCCTGGTTCACCAGCTTCGAACGGTTCGAGGATCCGACATGTATTGCGGGAGATATTAAATTTGATTGATTTAATCAAATATTAATTATTTAGCCTATTTTTAATTAAAAACCCTAATTCTAATTTAAGAAACCCTAATTAGGGCAAGCATATCTTTTTGAGGGTATAAGGGTTGCTCATGGAGGCCATTATTGATTATGCATTGATTATTGATTTTGATATTGAAAGAATTTTTCTGTGAAGACTGAGCCAAGGGTTCCAGGATTCCATTTGCATTGGAGAACGTTCCCTCTTCAGTGTGTGTGATTCAGAGGCTATGAAATATCAGCTGATCTATTGCCAAATTGAGAGATAGCTTCATACAGAAGTTATCACAGAGATTTACAGGGTTGAGAGATAACTTCACACAAAAGTTATCACAGATATTCTAGGTATTTATATTTTTAATGTTTTGATTCAAATAATTATACAGATAGAGATCTTCTGTATTAGGGCCATATATCTTCAGATCAGGGGTTGAAAACAGACAAGTTGTGCTTTATTGGTAGCCGTACAAAGTCTGTACAGATCCAAGCAGATACCGACCTCGACAGACAGAGATCCCCAGTGACCGACATCGGCCGACGTCGGCAGTATATCGACCGATGCCGGTGACTGTGTGTTTGACACAGCAGGCCGAGACGCACATATTTAGGGTATTTTTTCAGATTGTTGGAAGTTAATCAGGGTTTTAAGACCGTATCTGAATATTCCTTTTTATGCATGACTTAGGACATCTATTGTAACCATTTGGACAATAATAAGATTAGTGATTTGGCAGTTAAGAGATTTACTGTGATTTATTTATTTATTTGAAATTATCTTGCAAAATCGTATCTTTGTTCAGAGCTTTTGTGTTTCTATATTCCCTGTTTGAAGGGGATATTACAGTGGTATTAGAGCTTTTGCTTAGAAAAAGGAGCCCCTAAGTAAGGGACATCACACCAACAGTGCTCAACAAACTGTTGTTAGTGATGCCTTCGACGGGGATGGCTATGCCATGATTCGCAAGAGCTTGACGACCAAAGATGCAACCTTTAGGGTCGAGGAGGTTATTGACCCTTGTTGTCATACCATCATTGATACTCAGCGTCTCTGAAGGTCAATGTCTCTTCCTTTCTAGATGATCCAATTGTGAAATCTACTAAACAACAATGGTATTATGTTGAGTGTAGGAATGCCTCAAACCCTTTTCACGAGTGTGGAGACTTTTGTAAGTGTTTGTCATCCTCTGGTTCTAGCTCAGTTGCCCCTATTCTTATCTATTATCTAAGATTTCAAATTCTCCTTTACGTGGATCTTTGGGAGAGAAGCCCTAAGTTTTTCCTTCCCCAATGCCTTCGTCCTTCCATCTCAGTGATATTCATGTTTGTTTCTTGAATGATATTACGAATATTGAAATTTCAGAGCCTTTTATTCTAGATATGGAGCTCAATATTGGATGTAAATATTTGTTTGGCAAATGTGTGGACACCTTCCTTTTGTTAGTAGAACTATCCAATTGGGCCTCATATGTTTGGAGTTCCATTGTTGCTCCCTCCTTCTCTTTGCTCAGTTTGGGGTTCTTCCATATTGTCTTCCAAAGCCCTTTAAATAAGGATTTTGTTTGGTGATCTGGGCCTTGGTTTTTTGATAAGTTTGGGTTTTTTTCCTACCCTTAGTATCCCTTTTTTTACCCAATAAAGGCAAGAATCTCAATAGCTGGACTCTTTGGATCAGACTATACAATTTTCCTCCCTTCTTAAGAAAAAAGGAGAATATCAAATTAATGGTCAACAAAGTGGGCTCCTTCATGAAAATAGATGAGGATTCTTGGGGAAACATATTTGTGAGAGTTTGTGTGATCCTTGATCTTTCCAAACCTCTCTTTCATTTGATGAAGTTGTCCTCCTCAAGGGGCTTGTGGACATAGTTTCTTAACTATGAAGGTCTCTCTTTATGTTGCTTTCAAGGGGCTTGTGGACATAGTTTCTTAACTATGAAGGTCTCTCTTTATGTTGCTTTCAATGCAATTCTCTTGGGCATGATGTTGTTAGGTGTACTGCTAAGGATCGTGGGATGGCTTTGTCTCACTCTTAGTCAGTTTGAAGGAAGAAGGATGTGATCCTTGATCAAGATTTCTTGCGGCGTAACCATGACAAATTCTACCCTCTTTCAGCGCCATCTCAACCCTTCTCAGGTCTGGAGGTTTGTGGGGTCTCCCCAAGCAAGAGGAGTCCTTGAAGTATGTGTCGGTTCCTATTTCGTCATAGTTCTACCCATAGTTCGCTGAGATTATTCCCTCCCCTTCTCGACCTAAAAGACTAAAACCTAATGTAGGTTCTATATCTAAAAGGAAAGGTCGCAGATCAGAGGCATAAAGGTTGAGAGAGTAAGCGAAAACAATGGTGAAAGATGGCACTCAATGGACGATGAAAGATCTCATTTCTTATCAAGGGAGAAGGCTAGCTTCTATTCTTAGCTTGGGACATGTTGTTCTTGATGTGAATGATTCTCCCTTTGATCCTTTTTCTTCTTGTCTTTTAGTTGTTCTCCGCTTGCTATTTTTTGTTGCTCTTTCATTGTTGGACAACGATGTTGTCTCTTTGCTTTCCCTCTTTACTTGGGGCTTCTTTTTTTCTTTGTGGTAGAGTTTATCTTTCTGTGAATTATGTTTTTGTTTGGTGTTCCTCTGTTAGGTTGATTTTAGCCCTTGTGAGGACTAACCTCTATTTTGTACTCTAGAATCATTTCCTAGCTCCGATCAAAAGCTATTTATTAGTTCAAAGCTCAAAGTCAAAAACGTTTACTTTAATTAGAAAAAACACATCTTTCACTAGAATAAATATTTTTTATGTTATAATGAATTAAAAAGTTTAATTTGATTTATTATTTTAACAATTATTTATATCCCTGACTAATTTTGTTAGCCCCTTTAAAAAAACATTAACCTATGAAATAAAAAAAACAAATTTCATTATTAGTTATGTTGTAGTTAATGATTGGGAACATGATGTTTTATTTATGAGATGCTGAGTTGGACGGGATTTTTTATTTCGTAGTGGCAAAGAGAAAGTGTCAATATATTTTTAACATAATCTAGTAAATTCCTAATTAATCTGTTCGAAATGCAGAAGTGGTATCTTAACATGCAAATCACAATGTTGCCCATTTCAATTCATGCTCTCTTCGATGCCCTTTGTGGTATTCATTTTATCTGGCCTGCTCTCTGTCAGCTCAGATTTGAACCCTCAACCTATTTAAATAAAAAACAATGCCCTACCCCAAAGATTTACGAAACGTACATAAAATATGCAATGGATTTTGCTATAGAGTTTTTGGATGTACACGAAAAAACAGAACAAAATTATGGAAATACGGGTAAGCGTTTATATAGAGGTATGTATGGCTAAGAATCTGCTAATCTTTAGCAACAAGAGGGTTATTTGTGTGTGCTACATACTAAGATTCATCAACACTTGCTATCAATGCAAGTTTAGTTAATGTTTTGTTTTGTGTTTTTAAGTGTCAATTTGATTAGGACCATGTTCAGATATATATGTCATTTCCTTGAAATGGGAATTGCTTTTTTCCATAAATTTTGAATCTCTTTGAATTGGGTTATATCATTTTATGTCTTAATTTTATCTTGGTCTAATCTTCATTTAAGGTTGAATTGAATTAAGGTGGACTATTAGGAAAAAATTAGGTGAAATTTTGTTATGGATGTGAGGGTGCAAAATTGATTTTTTTTTTTTTTTTTTTTAATATTTTAACACTTGATGCTAGACATTATAAATGCATATACATGTAAAATTTTTGATGCAATTTGATAATGTAAGTTGAGAGCCTCGTGTTTGGTCAGTTCAAGGGGCTATCGCAGTGTATTGTAGATTTGGGTAAATTTTTCCTTTGTTTATTTTTACTTTATGGTTGTGGAGCAAATTATTTGTTTTGGTAAGAAATTTATCTATTTATTATGGCCAAGTTTGACCTCTTGCATGTGCGAATCAAATGATATATTTTTGGGAATGTTGTTAGCTTTAGAAAACCATATTTTTTTAGTCAGTTACATAAATTATAATAGCAAAACTAAAAGAAAATATATCTTGTAAGTTGTAGAAGTGAATTGACGCTGAACACTATAAATGCATACACATGAGCAAATTTTTTAACATAGTCTGATAATGCAAGTTGGAAGCCCCATGTTTGATTGGTTTGAGGGACTATTGTAGTGTACCACAATTTTGGGTAATCTTTTCTTATGCTTATCTTTGTTTTATGTATGTGGAGCAAATTCTTTGTTTTGGTAAGAAATTTATCTATCTATTGTAGCCAATTTTGACCTCCTACATGTTTAAATCAAATGTTATGTTTTTGAGAAGGTGGTTAGCTTTCAAAATATAGATTTTTTTAATTACTTGTGTAAATTATGATAACAAAACTAAAACAAAATATTGCATATAAATGACATGCATGATTTCATCACTCTAGGTTTGGAATTTGATGGTGGTTTTTTAAGCCATAAATTACAACTCGTAGTTTTTTTTTAACCGTAGATCTCTACTTGTTTTTATTTTTATTTTTATTATTTTTTATTGAATTGCATTCATTTATAATGTTACCAATAATATTTCACTAGTTTTAGAATAATAGTAATTTAGAGTTTTTTTTTTTGCTCGGTAATTGAGAGTTAAGGGTCCCTCACCTATTTTATTAAAACAAAAGAGACAACCATACAAATGATCCAAAAAACCAACAAGATTCATAAAAACTCTAAGTTTTCTAAATCCCTCCAAACCTAGAAAATCTCAGTTTTCCAACAAGCCTAAATTACCCTTGCTAGGAATACATCCCATCCCCCTTTTTCATTTCCTCACCCTTTTTATGGGATCGAAGAATCTAAGATGTTGATTCTGGGGTTATCCACCCCTTCTTTTTCTTTTTGACCATAGTCCATTCCTGAGAGGAGGGGGACTCCATATTCTCACTCTCCTTTTGTTGTTAGCTCTATTCTAGGAATCCACTTCCCCTAAATCCTTCTTTAGATTCACATTGCCTTTGTCTTCAATACAACCATCCATCTTCTTTGCAAACTGAAGAGATTCCTTGGGCCTTAAGGTCCCATTACTAGTAGCAAAAACTATGAGATGGGAAGGGTGGGCATCCTTATACCAAGTTGTAGTTATCTTTATCTTGGATCTGGGACATAACATTGCCACATGTCCAACATCAAAGCAGTTATGATATTAGAATGGGATGCCTTTGTCGTCCAGGGTTTGCATCCAACGTTAGTCTTTAATCTTCAAATTAATGTATGATGGTAGCTTGTTTGAGATATCCATCACCACCAAAATCCTGGCAAAAGTGGCATGATGGAAGCTTGTGGTCAAGACATATATTCAAATTAGTTTTCCTAGCATATTTCCAATGCTAGAGAGACATGATTTTGATCAAAATTATAATGGGAGGTGTAGTAATCGAACCCAAATAGGTCTAGTAGTGAGAGATTCCTTCAAGGGATTAAAGCCTAGAAACCAAGGTTTCAGAAACATCAGATGATGGTTCTAACTCCAAGTCTTTTCCTAAAGAATTTTAAACCTGTCCTTCAATATATCAAAAATAACAATGAAGAAGCCTTTTGCACAAGGATAGATTTCCAGATTATCTTCCATTAAGGGTTGCAACATTTTGAACTCCACTCATGCAGTGTGGGTAAATTAGGCCAAAAGTGGCCAAATCTACAAATGAGACCCCTAGCCGCAAACTAGTCCTCATTTCTGAGAACCTCCTCTGGCACTTCCTCCCCAAAATTTATTGAGGGGCAGCAATCCACCACTTGGAGTGGTTTTATTTCTTCACCAATTGGAGCACCAGTTCCTAAGAGAATGTCCATAAAAGATCTCCTCATCCCTACCTCCTTTGAGGGATAAGTTTTCACCTTTAAGGGATAAGTTTTTGCCTTTTCACCTATGGCTCATCCTAGGGATGAGGCTCTAAAGAAACCCCACTTTCTACTGTCTCAAGATTTCTATATTTTGAATTAGATATCTCCACTAAACCTTGTTGGGAGCTATAAAGCACTAAAATCGCTTTTGCCAGTTTCAGAGCCACCCCCTCTGGAAGACCTTGTTGCTTTTTGTTAGCAATGTAAGCCTTTGCCACTTTGTCTCCCTGACGAGCTCCTAAATGGATGTTTAGCACCCTTCGGGGGAGAGTCGTACCAGGCCTAGGGTTGGATTTGGCCACCAGATCCCTAAACCCTTAACCTGTTGACATACTCAAAACTGTCTATCATTCAATTATGATAATTTTTCGTAATTTAGAATGTTATTAATTACTAGATCTTAATTTTATAAAAAAAAAATATTGGGAAAGTGAAAAAAAGATAAGGGACCAAAAAGTGGACATTTTTTATGAATTAATTGTAAACGTGTATGCATTAGTTTAGCGTATATATTTTTAAATACATAGATTAAAAAAGGGTCAAAACTACCATTCCGTTTGTAGAATTTTTCATTGTTTACTCAAAATTCCATTGCACACCATCATTTTGCCCTTACATTTTAGCCAATTACCTATGGAAATCTCTTGAAAAGCTTGTTTAATGAGACGATCGATAATGTCATGTCAGGGGAGAGGTAAGTAAACTAGTTTCCTACCAATTAACACCAAATTTCATAATTTTTTTGGATTTACATTTTTTTTGTTAAAACCATTTATTTTTCACTTTGTATAGCCTATTAAACCCATTCACATGCAAGACAAAATGTAAGAATTGAAGATAAAGAAAATAATCCACAAAACCCTCCTAACCCTCCTACAATTTCATAAGGCCCCCAAGTAGTCAGGAGGATTTCACTGCACATATAATATAAAATAAAACACAAATTGCAAAGATAATTAAAATAATGAGGCACCCCCATTTTACCAACACCCATCATAATTCTTTAGCAAATACATTAGAATTATTACTAGGGCAAGTTGACTCGATAATGGGTCAAATTGATATATGGGTACCTTATAAAGAGAGATGTAAGTCATACTATGTTGAAAAATTGTTAGTGGCTGATGTGAGAGACAAAAAGTAACAAAAGACCAAATTTTACCAATATTCATTGATCCACAAATCAATGCACCACCTCTATTATCATGAAAATAGTTCCCAATCCATTGGTGCCAACATTATTTGATAAGAGACAACTTTTGGAACATGTTGGATGGTCTTTGATTACCCACCTTGTAACAACCATTAGGTTCTTTTGTATTTTTAAAAAAACTCTATTACAAGTTTATCTTCAATGAAGTTCCTAATTATTTTGACTACCTAGAGTTTCAAGGTCAAGGAAAAGGCTTTGTGTAGGATAGACCAGGTGCATGTCATGTACTTAAGCAACATGCAAGACTCTGTATCCAAATCCACATCAACATGAGACAATCCCCTCTATATTTAAGGAGGTTATAGATATTTAAACTTTACATGTGCTTAAGGCACTTATTGACACCCTCATTCTGCATAGGAGTAAGTTTTCCCACACTAATGCTAAAGAAGATGGACATGGGGATGCTCCATCTAGAAATGATGCTTAATTGCACCATTGCAGATCTTGTGGTGTTGTATGCACTAGAATTTTAGACAAGGAGAATGTGATGAAACCTAATTATGGTGATGATTATAGTGGGTTAGATGTTATGGTTCTAATTGACAAGTTTTTGACACATGCATTTGGTTTGGACACCTCAACTTCACTTGTGTAGGTATCTTATATATTTGACATGTTAAATTTCATATATAATTGTATTTAAAAGGTAATAATTAATTTACATAGAAAATTCAATGATATATATGTATTTTTTAATGTTTCAGGAAGAGACGGTCTCATCCTTTTCACAACCAAATTGTGGACTATCTAGTAATGCATATACTACTGAACATACCTAGCTAATCTACACATATACATAGGTAACTTTTCATTAAATTTATGATTCATATACATTTATTTCTTTATATAGGTATGCTCAACTAAAAATCATATGTTTTTTGTTTATTTGATGACCACAATGAGACTCCTCCATCTATTTAGGCAGGCGCAAACATAGGCATTTTTGTTGTGATTTCATATACGCAATCACTCACTAATGTATGATAACCTGTAATGTTGAATTGTGTGTGTGTGTGTGTGCGCGCGCGCGCGCGCGTGTGTGTGTACATACATACATACATACATATATGCACACGCGCACACGCACGCGCGCACACACACACACACACACACACACACACACACACACACACACACACACACACACTTACACACTTTATAGTTATGCAAATATAACTGATGTGAATGTATTATCTATGGAGGGGTGTCTTATGACATCTTATAGTCCTATTAAGATGATTAAGAGGGATGTCATGGTATTAAAAAAAAAAATAATTAGATGTTATATTTTGATTATTTATTTAGTTTATTTAAATGTTTATATATATGTATGCAAGGTTTAACCCTTTACATTATCATGAGTAGGGCACCAACTCTTGGTGTTTCTCCCTTTCACACTCCTCTGTGTGAAACTCAACCTGCCATGACCTTGTTGGGCATCAAAAGAAAATTGAGTGTGACCACAAGTTTATAGTAAGTGCATATTTAAATAGTTTTTGTATCATTCTAAAATTAAATTCTAAACTTGGTTTCATGTTTGCTATATAAAAAATTTAACAATATTTGTATACAAACAGGGTCATCTACAAACGAGCTATAAGCATAAAAGGACTCATAATCAGATCTTGGAAGAACCTAAAGCATTTAAGGGATCTCCATTTATGAGTAAGGCATCTGAGGGAGAGCCTTGTACAAGTAAGGCAAAGAGAGGGTTTTTTTATTTATTATTAGGATGTCTTACATGATACTTTGTTGTATGTCTATATGGCAATATACGTCTTTCTGACATTGTATGCCTATATGGCATTGACCTGACATTAAATTATGTTCACATTTTGTATTCCTTTATAGTTTATATATATTAAAACATTTGGCCTTGTAATTATTTTGAACTTATTATTTTTATTGTAATTTCATTAATTTGTTGAAACTCTGTTTATAGTTATACGCTCAAGTTTTACTTCCTTTTCTGCATTAAAGTTACCATCATCCTTATTATACATAGGCATGTAATATTTTTTATTTGGGTTCATAATATACCTTTTAACTTGATTGAAGGATTTTGTCCAAATTGATCACTGTTATTATTTAAATAATTTATAACCCTATGAATCTTTATTGGAGATGAATAACTATTAAGTTTCATTTCCTTAAATGTGACACAAGATTCATATCTTGTTTCAATTCATCACATTTTTGTGATGTAATGACAAGTTCCTTAGGACTTTTATCCCATTACAAATCCATCGACTCCAACACATTGATATAGGCATATGACATGTGTTTCAATGACCACCACTTTCAAATCCACTAAGATATGTGTATTTTTAGTTATTTTGACACACATAAACACTAAAAATAAATGTTGTCAATGTTCAAGCCATAGTTAGAGATCTCCACATCTAGTGATTCTTGGCTTAAAATTAAAATTAATACCACATTAGGGGTGGTGAATAATAGGACTAAATTATTTCCCTTCAATCACACCCAATTAGGAGATGAAGTACTCATTTCAGCCTTAAGAACATCCTTCCCAATACAAAAAAAATTACAATTATTTAGGCAAACTTTAGACTCGCATCCAATAAAAACCATAAGTCATTTACATGAAACAAAAGGACCTTCATGTGCATGTTAAATACCTATAATTATAACATAGATCACATCAATTAAATGTTAGATATGAATCTATGTTAGGTCTGGTTTATTGATCAGTGTTGAAATATAATTTTTCCTTAGTCAAAAGAAAAGTTCTTGACCTCCAATTGAAATTTCTACTTCCAAAACATCCACTTAAAAATCCATTGATTAAAACATGGCAGGTTAGGCATAATACATGTGTTCCCATGACCACAACCTCCTACACCACTCATTTAAGAGATGGAGTACCCATTCTAGCCTTAAGAAAATATAAAATTCTATAATAACAATACCTACCTTCTCTTAAATTTTATTAAGCTTCTTTTAGCTTCAAGAATATGGAATTATATACTAATAGTTCTAAAAACATGAAGGTGGAAGCTTATTTGGCACCACTAACCTACAATAAATATGTTAATAAGTAATTAATTTGAAATATATATATATATATATATATATATATATATATATATATATATATATATATAAAGTTTGATAAAATTAAAAATATTTACATTTGAGAACTCAACATACCTTGTAATCTCCATCCAATGAAATATTAGGATATGTTATACTCTTGATATTAGCAAGAATTGATTCATGGTTAGACTCACAAACCTTTCATAAATTCTTGTTTGATGGCCTCCCCTAATATTTGAGCAATTGAACATTTGTTACAAGAACCAAATTTGAATAATGCAATATCTTCATGTGTATTTCATATTCTTCAAACAACCATACATCTAAATTTTTGATAGGATATCATTGAATCAAAATTTTAGTAACTACCATAGACATGTTGAGAATGTTAATTTTTTCCTCACTCCTTATTTGTGACTAAGGAAGTTATTTTCTTTTTTTCCTCTACACATCGACATAAGTAGTAATTTCTTTCCTATTTATTTTCCTCATCCACAATAACTACAAAAACATGCCCTACATCACAAAATAAAACATTTTTTTATTAATAATGATGTTGACACATAATAAGAATTTAATACATAATTATTAATCTTGTACATGGTTGTGCTAGATCAAATAAGTGGTTAAAGTCATGTGATGATGTCATATTTATAAGTTGTAATGTTGGTGGAACTTGAAATGTGACGATTGTACTTAGAGGTCTACAGCTTCATTCACCCACCCACTCTTGTGATTCACACTCATTCCAAATAAAGTCCATGTGTTCAAAATAAAAACATGCCATGTGCCTCATATGAATTATCCAAGAACCTGCATTTGAGTTACATAATGAGAGGAGCTCATTTGATCATGTTATGGTCATATAATCTTTATACCTTGCCAATTTTTTTTCCTCCATCAATCATAAATATCTATGAACACTAGAGTATTCTTGAGCAACATGGGCCATTTTATTATCACACCATTCAACAATGGTTTTTGCATTGGTCAAATCAATGTCATCTTCAAACTTCAACTCCTATTTTACAAGGGATCTTTTCATAAATGATTTGGCACCATCATGTTCCCCTTTTCCATGGTCAGCCTTAGTGAAACTCCAAATATGTTTTATTCCAATGGTAACATGCATCATGATCAACCAATAAAATATTTGTGCATTCTTAAATTGTGATGTGAAATTGCCTAACTAAATATAATGTTGATTGAAAGTAATGTTCCTCTCAATCAACTTTCCATATAACATATCAAAACAACATTGCACACACTATGTAAATGTGATCAATCGTCACTCACATATAAATAATAATCCTTTAATATTTTTTATCTTTCTTTGTACTATCAAGTGCATGCATGAATATTATATGTATGAAAATAGAACTTGTACTAAGTTTATAGTATTGTGGTTGAAACTTCATTTATGGTTGGAATGGTAATTCTCAATAAATTATACCATTGAAATAATAGAACCAAGTGGGAATGTGTCATTTATTAACTTGAATTTTTCACCAACCATTGAGCTATGTGTGTGTGCCTTGCATACTCAAATAATTTCCTCCTTGAATTTTACCATTTAATTTATCAAACATGTATGTGTTTTGTGATAAGCTCACACCTTTTATATTCCTTGCCATATTTAACTGATATGTCACATATTTTTATATACTAAAACCAATTAATTCTTATCCAATTCCATTTGTGCTCTCCTCATGGATACAAGTTTTAAATTTTTAAAATCCATCACAAGTGTTGTGAGTTCCATCCATACATGATTTGTTATAAAAAAAATACCCATCTGGTATTTCATAAAAAATGGTTGGAATAAATTCTCTTACTGATTTTGGTGGAGCTTTCATACCATACTCCTAAAATAATTTATCAATAAGCAAAGTAAAATGTATATGATAAAAAACATCATAAAGCATTGAAAATTCAACATGTTTCCTACAACAACAAGTATTGTGTGTGTGCTTTATTTTGACATAGAAGGGTTTGGCCATCTCAAAATATCTTTGATTGATAGAAAATTTTAGATATTTCTGTAAAAACTTAGAGTATAGTTGAATTTGAATCATATCCAATAAATGTTTTGGATGTCATTCATGGTTAAGAGAACTGAATCTTCTTTTCACTACATCTCTTATATTGAGTGAAACCCTTGTGTTGTCTTTCCAGAATTATACAAGGCAATATTTGAGAGCGTCGACTATAACCTTGTCTTTTTGTGGGAGTCTACTAGAGAATGCATTAAATGTAATGTTATTAGCATCATCAAGTATTTTATGTCTCCCAATTACTTTCATTAGTGTTTTTTTCATATGTTTGGGACTCTACTTATTTATCTAATCAAGTGTTTTCTCTCTATTTGATCACTTACTATAAAGTCATAATTATGTATCAGGTAACATTACTATCTTTGGTGCATTTTTCACACCTAAATTATGATATGCATTATGTAGATTTTCAACAATTTATTTGTTTTAACTATCAATGTTAGATGTTTTTAATCCTAGGGTGTTCATTGTAGGTCTCATCTTAAGCAATTATATTAGTGAAAAAAATAATTAACGTCTTCAAGAATCATTTAAATTTTCAAATTAATTATACCATATTCTTTCAACTTTTCTTCTTAAATGGCAGTCAGACATTTTCTTAGGCATTGGTTTTAAAATGTTACATCAACTTTAATTAAGTACATGGGTGTTCTACGCAAAATATTAGGAGGCGTTACTAATGGTATATTTTGTTGATTTGGTGTTTCCATATTGTCATCTTCATAACTAGTTTCTTCATTCTTTGTTCCCATAATTTCTTTGTTACTTTCACTATTCAATGTTTTCATGGAATTTGTTTCATTGTTACTTTCCCTATTTAGTGTTTCCATGAAATTTTATTCATTATTACTTTCACCATTATGTGTTTCCATGTAATTATATTCATTGTTGGGGGTAAATCATCATGCATATTATCATAATCACCAAAATTAAAAACTTTATAATATGAATGCAAACTTGTAGTATAATTTAGAATTTCAAAGCAATGTTCATCATCATTATTCATTTCCTCATTATCTATGACATTGGTTCATTGGGTATGGTATATGTACCTTGTCTTACATGAAATCTTTGTAGTCATTCCTTTTATTTATCTCTTAACACTTGTAATTGCTTTGATGTTTTGTGCTTTAATGTTTTTTTTTTTAAAGAAAAAAATTGTTACCCATGATTTGACAAAGTTGATAGATTTTGATGGTAGGGGTAGCTATTAAAAAATAACTTTAATCATTGTGAAAAGTGTAGAATGAAGCAGAGCACTACAGGGATAAAAATATCGATATGACAATATAAAAACATTAGGGAAAGCATTATATTATTAATGCATACATGTTATAATGTGTAAGCATTTCTTAATAAATTATGTTATTCACACATTCTACCCTATATGGGGCTTATTATTTAATAAATATCATCATTTATTACATAAATTAAATAATTGATTTAATTTGTGATAAAATTGGGGTCTATTAAGCCATAAATTACATCCTATACAATTTATTGAGCCATAAATTAGGTTCATGGGGCTCAATTTGACCCATATAATTTATTTAATTAACCAATTGACTAATTACATCAATTCATGATGGAATCAAAGATAATTTAGCCCCAAATCAAGTCTTACTCTCGTATTTAGGTTTAAGGGGCTTATATTAGACTCAAATGCGTTTGTGATTAAATCAATCAATTATTTGGTTCATGCAGTGATAAAATTGGCATTGATTGAGCCTCATATCACATCTTATATGTCAGAATTAGGCTTGAAAGGGGCTTAATTTGGCCAAAATCACATAATTGGTTGTACTAAATGACTAATTGGTTCAATCTATCATAAAATTAGGGCTAATTAAGCCCCTAATCGAATCTTTTAGTCATAGTTAGGTTGAAGGGGATTTAAGTGGCCCAAATTTCCTTTGTGATTGAACTAATTGACTATTTGGTTTATTATGTGATGCCATTGTGGTTGATTGATGCCCAAATCACATCTTATATAGTTAAGATTAGGATCATGGGGCTTAATTTGGCCAAAATTACATCAGTAGTTGTACCAATTGACTAATTGGCTCAATTCATGATGGAATCAAAGTTAATTTAGACCCAAATAAAATCCTATTGTTGCAATTAGGTTCAATAGGCTCAAATTAGCCCCAATTGTATCCATGAGTAAACCAATAGATTCTTTCATTCATTTTGTGATGAAATTGGGACTGATTGATCCCTAAATCACATCATTTACATGTAAAATTAGGTTTGAAAGGGGATTAATTTGACCTAAATCATATCAATGATTGCACCAATTAACTAATTAATTCAATATATGATAAAATTAGGGCTAATTGAGCCCCCAATCACATCTTATAATCACAGTCTAGTTGAAGGGGCTCAAATTGGCCCCAAATTCCTCCATGATTGAACAAATTGACTATTTGGTTCATTATGTGATGAAAATGGGGTTAATTGTGCCCCAAATCACATCACATACAATTTAACTTAAGTTCACATGGCTTAATTTTTCCCAAATCACATCACTGATTGCACCAATTTACTACTTGGTCTAATTTATGTTGAAATTAGATCTTATTTAGCCTTAAACCACATCATATAGTCAAAATTAGGTTCAAGGGATTTAAATTGGCCCCAAATATATTTGTGATTGAACCAATCAATTATTTGATTCATTTTATGATGAAATTAGTGTCGACTAAGCCTTAAATCACATCATATATAGTTAAAATTAGGTTTAGAAGGTGCTTAATTTGGATCAAATCACATCACTAATTGTACCAATTGACTAATTGACTCAATCTATTATAAAATTAGGGATAATTTAACCCCAGATCACATCTTATAATCATAGTTAGGTTGAAAGGGCTCAAATTAGCCCCAGTTTCCTCTGTGATTAAACACATCAACTATTTGGTTCATTATGTGATGGCATTGGAGTTAATTAAACCATAAATCACATCATATTTAGTTGAAATTAGGTTCACATTCCTCAATTTTTCCCAATCACATCATTGATTATGTTTAACCCTAAAATCAAGATATTGGGAATCTAGGGTTAAAGGGGTAGAAATAGCCTACGACACAAGGATGGTAGATGATCTCTAAAGCAAGCCAATTATTTGTGAAAATCAAATTAATAAATAATGAATTTATTATGTTGAGATATTATTAAAGATATAAAGTACAATTATGTTAGATATTGCAATGATAATGAAAACAAGATACTTAGCTAATTATAATGCTAATATAGATCTAGATCTGAGACGTAAAAATTAGACTAGATATGGATTATGGATCAATCACTTGATTCTATAAATTTTACATTTATAGTTATGGACATTTTTTTGACTTGGAATGGTTGCATCGATGCTATTATCTAGATCAGATGTAGGTTTATAATATGAAATACCAGATAAAACTAGATGTGACCACCCAGATGCTTCTGGGTTTTGTGTCACCTTTACTCTAGTGGATTCAGATCTAGAGGTCATGAAATCTCATTCTTTAGCAAATAGTAAAACCTTAGTTCTTCATATTCATAGTGGTTGTGGGAAAAATAATTTATGAGGCATACTGTGTCAAACTATCCCAAACACCCATCTATCAATTAGGATGGACTACATAGCCAATACTTTGAAGAGGGCCTTAGACTTATGTAGTTATCCCCTACATGTTAGCTTTTATGTGAATTATGTAATGTGTGATAAGCAATTATAATAGTGACATAGATTGTAACTTGGAAAGTATGGATTATGGAGTTCTCCTTCAATACTTTAGACCTATAGATGCATTGTCCCTATGCTTGATATGGAAGTATGAGAAAATAAGGATTTTCTCACTTAAATGCTTGATTGATTGCTTTTGATAAGTTTCCTTGGTCTATGTTAGGTTAGGAATGAATGAAGGTTGATCCTACATTTATACCAATCCCTTTAAATAATATCTCATGTTAAATCTCTTAGGTTGACCATAGGTATATATTTAATTTATAAATTATATTGCTTTAGGGCACTAGACACTTGCATCGATGTAGGCATCTAACTAGGAGGCAAGTGTTTGGGTAGTTAAAAAATAGGTGCAGGTCTAAAACTTATAGAGATAGAAGATAAACATGTTTATAGAATTATGAAAAATATAGTTGGCCTGGGTCATCATAATAACATTGGTTAGACTAAGATATAATCAATTAGGCACAAAGAGATAGTGTATGCAAACCTTTTGGCAATGGAAAAGGTCTAAAAGTTGAAGATACATCCATGATATGTATTTTCCAAGTGTACAAGATTGAGGTGTTACATAATTTAGAAATAGTGTCTACATTTACCTCTTCTTTAATCTAGTAATGACATTGCTAGTTTAAAGCAAAGAAATGCAAACTTGGGTGTGTATAACATACTTTTTCTTTACTTGAGTCCAACTTGAGTGCTTTGATGGTGACTGAATTGCAACCAAGAACATGTTACACTATATATTCAATGAATATTATCTTAAATTGAAATCATTGAAATGATTTAAATTGAAAGAGACAAAGTTTTAGGAGTACACATGTGTATCAATGCAATTGTCTTGCCTTTTGGCAATTTGATTTAAAAAAATATATCATTATGCATTATTAGAGTTGAGATTAAGACAAATATAAAATTTGGAAAGTTCACACATATAAAGAGATAAAAAAATATTGTAGGGCACATGTCCCCAACCTTGGATAAAATGTGAGTTACCACTTGGCAGTTTAAATTACCTCAAGCATGCAACCCAATCATATTTATAACCTAGTGAGTGTGAGTGAACCAAGTCAACTCACACTATATAACTAGTGAGGTTGGATGATGTAATCAAGTCCAACCTATAAAATTATTAAGATTGAGCGATTTCAACATCTTAAACATACCAAAAGTGAACCAACTACTACAATATATTGGCTGAATACAGTTTATAAAAGTCTAGCCTAGTGGGTGATGACAATCATTGAAAGTTTTTAAAATCTAAAACTGATTTGATTTTGTAATTTAGGTGCCCATTGCATAACATATGCACCTTAGATATGTCTCATGCTACAACTATATATATTAATGGTTTAAATATATATAATTCTACTACAAATGTGTATTTGAATCATATAACTATGAATTTGATCAATTTAAAATTGTGTAAGTGTGGAGAACATGTTTCCAAAGCATGCCCTTAATATAATTTAAAACTAAAAACTAGTGTACGTGTGAAGAACATGTTTTCAAAACATGCCCCCACTATAATCTAGGTATGATGAATATTGAAAACTGTGGGGAACAGGTTTCTAAAATATGCTCCTATTGAATATGAAACTATGACAAATGAGGAGAACATATTTTCAGAACATGCCCCCACTACAATCTAAATATATGAAGCAATGTGGAATTCATGCCTCTATGGAATGCCTCCACTAGTATTACCTAATTTTGAGTTGAGAGAAATTAGTAATTGATAATTACCTTACCTCAAAAGGATAAGATAACCATGTAAACTATGAATGTACCATATAACATATAGAAGGAACATGTCTAGGTAGATATATCATTGAATCATGAATAATGTGATCACACCAAGTCCTAGGATGCATGATTTAGGTCATGTAAATGTCTATATAGTAATAGTATAATGATGTAGATAAGTTAGTTAAAAACAACCAAAACACAATCTTTCCTTCTTGAGCCAATCTCTACTAGCCCTTTTGGGGAACTAATTTCAATGTTTAAATAAATTTATAAGGTTTAAAGCCAAAAAAAATTATATTTAGATACCTAGTATCAGACCATAACAAATAAATAAAAATTAGATTCCAACTTTAAAGGGAAGGTTCTCTATTTTCAAGTTCTTTCTATTTTTAAGCCTCTTCTTATAACCCTCTAGAGATAATTTTTTGGATTTATTTTTGACCACATAAGTATTCAAATCAAACAAGAGTAATTTTTAGATATATATTAAGGGTTTACATCATCATACCAATTTTTAGATTCCAAATATCTCTTAAGTATAAAATTTCAAGCCTTTTCTTTGACAATTAGGTCTCTTATTAGGTCTAAAACTCTATTTTGGCTCGCATAGGATCCAAACATGCCAAAGTGGTAAAATAATGTTTGATTAACCTTTATGAGGGAAAACCTAAAATATCTACCAAATTTTAGGGTCTGGTTCAATCTCCTTATACCCAAACCGTGAAATGGTCTCAACTCTTCACTAGCTTCCTTACATAGGTCGAGAGAGAAAAAAAGTTCAATTTCAAGAGCAATGAATAGTTTAAAAGTTTTATTTGAATTGGTTAAGGTCTATTTCAAATTTATAAAGACTCAATAAATGATAACTTTACCTTTTTAATGACAAAAGTATCAAATGTTGACAAATTTGACCTATAGAATGTCTTCTTGAGAAACCTATTCAGGCCTGTTTGGATTGAGTTGTATGTTTTGAGAAAGATCTAATATTGAATGTGTTTTCAAAATTAAAATAACTTATTCTTCATTCCATAACATTATTCATTATCTTCTAATAGATAATCAACCCAATGTGAATGTAATATTTGTCTCTTTAAACTCACCTACTGGAATAACGCAAAATACACACAATTTGTGCAAATTGATTCTTGTTATTCCTCCTAACAAGTATGATAAAGAGTGACTATTTAATTTCAAGGATGAAAAAAATATAGCATTACAAAAATCTTTATTATTCATTTGAAAATATAAGACAACTCAAAACCTAGAGATTATCATTGAAAAGACATATTTTCTTATGTGAGTACACAAAATGTTTATGATAGTCTTCTTGCTTGTAACTGCCAACTCTCTCCATTCTTAGAGCCTTCAAACATTTTTATTTATTTTTTTATTTATGAAATGAATCCATCTTTTAAAAATCATTATATATTCCTATAAAAACTCTATTTGTTCAAGAGCCTCCCAATGTAGGTCTTGATTAGACTTGAGGTGTAATTGCATAACTAAAATAATGACCAAAAAGACAAAATAAGTTTGTTGATGGTGAAAATTGTATTGTCAAATAATCAATCCTTTCACCTATTATGAAGGTTAAGTTGGAATTGTACCAGTCTAATAGTGAGGTTCTAAAGGTTCAATTATGATCTTAAAGATGTGAGGGGCTTTTTATATGTTCTGGAAAATAATGAATAAGCTATCAAAGATAACATAATCCATTATAATCTCATAAATCCACTTTATCAAATAATGAATCAGTTTGAGATATGAATGTGTAATCTATCGTATCTGATAGAGAAGGTCTATGAATAAGATAATCTTTTAAAGGAAAGAAAACTGATTCAATAATATAATATATTTCAAAGTAATATCTTATTTTTTTCTATAATAACTTTCGAATAACACCAAGATAATAAACCAAAAATATAAAGTAAAAACAAAAATTGAGATAAATAAACTTTATATCAGGTAAGCAATCAAATAAAACTCAAGACACAAGAGATATACTAAACAACATCTACCAAATTGAAGGGAAGAAAAATACTCAAAGAAACAAAATAAATAATTTACGTCTAAACTAAACAAATAAACTAAAGTTAATTAAAAACTAATAAAGTCTAATCTGAACTAAATCTAATAAACTATCTAACTAAACAAGTCTAATAAAATAATCTAAATCTAAACTACAATTAATTAATTTTAAAACTAATTAAGTTTAATAAATTAAACTAATCTAAAACTAAACTATAAAAGAAAGAAATTAATCAAATAAAACTAAGCAACCAACTTAAGAAAATAAACAGGAAAATTAATCTAAGAAAATAACCTAAAAACAAAAATAAATAGTAAACTAAAAATAAAAAGACATTAAAGCTTCAAGGAAATAGAAAGAAAAACATATTAATTGAAGATCAATCTAAAATAGATTAAACTATATTAAAGTCAAAGTTAATATAAAGTACAATGTAGATAAAACATGTGAGTCTCAAAGAGAGTCGTCTTAACAAAAGAGATTGATTTTATTTGAGAAACCAACATATTTCTTTACAAAAAATCTTGAGAGACAACTTTTACAATCACATAGATCAATGAAATATCAAAAATAACAAATTTTTTATCATTATTCAGATTGAATACTTGGATTTTTCACATAGGACTACAATGAGCAATCATAAAAAAATGTTAAATTTGACAAACTTCAGATAATCTATTATCAATGATAATATAAAACTAGATATATCTATGTTACCCAGACAATTTCTCAACTGTTAGAAAAAATACCACTGAGTCTATCTATAAAATTCATGCTATCTCAGAGAAGTTGCATAGAAGAGAGAGATAAATGATTGACTTCACAATGTATAAGTCCTCAATACCTATGTTGTTCCTCCTCTTCAAATGAATCCTTGATCTCCTTTTTATGCTTCAAATTTTAGTTGAAAAAGAAGTTATAACTAACCTTAGTTAGTTATTAGTTTAACTTAATTAATTAACTTTGTAAAAGTTAATTAATATAAACAATTATTAATTAAGGTTTAATTAAGACTTAAAAGTCTTAATGGATCAAGTATTTGAATATAGACTAGGTACTTTCTAATAGGTGGGGACCCTAATCAATTAATAATAAAATAGAATAACATATATCAATAAATAAATAGATAAATCAAGTTTAATAAAATTTTATTTATATTAATACCATAATACATAGTTTTGAAATTAACTTAGGCATATATATATCAAAAAATTAAATCTACTATACTTTCAACATATCCAACCAAAATATCAAACTTTGAAAATAAAGCATCAAGTTTGAAGTATAAAGTTCTGTCCATTAGAAGTTAAATTTGAAAATAAAAGTTTATCTCGTTGATATCTAATAATCATCAGAATCTGACAAAACCTCAATAACTAGTTTCCCTTACTCATTCATGCACTCATTGTATTCCTCTCAACTACTAGAAGGTGAACCATATTCATTCCTAAATCACTTGTGGGATCATCCACCTCCAGCTTAATTTATTTGAGAAATCTGACCTCAACTAGAGTGTTTATGTCATTTTGGCTATCTGATTATTTGTCTAAAGTAGTTAGATGGATTTCTAGACTGCATTTCCTATAAGCTAAAATAAGATCCTTCAAACTTAATTTTTTGCACCCTAAGATAGGATCTCTTTAAGATGATGAGGGCTCATTAGAAATTGAATGCATGGCAAGATTAATAAAGTTCTTAGCATGGGATACTTCAATGTCAAGCTGAGTGGCTTCATTACCCTGGTGAGGTTCACTAATAAGCTAGATTATTTCTAGAGTAGGTGACTAAATAGGCAAGTTATGTGGATTATTTTATAAGTGGTGAGACTAACTGCTATGGTAATGAGTTCTAACACCAAATCTATGATCGTGAAATCCTCTATAACCTCTAGGATTTATAGGGTTTAAGGGCAAATTGTTCAAAATATTCCAAAACTTAGGGTCTATTGCATCAAATTAAATTGACATCTTAGCACCCCTATTGGTATACCTAGGGCCAAATCTCCTAGCCCTGAAACCACCCCTTGGAAAATTTTGATTTGGGTTCTATTGATTCATATTGTTTGAATTCTAACCCTAACCTCTGTTATCATTACTCTTACTTGATCTAGGCTAATTATATCTCGACATCTTATGCATTTGAAATATATTCTAAGAGAATTGATTATCATGATTGAAAATAACATGTATCATTCAATATGAAAATAAACTGTATATCAAACACAAAATCACATATCAATAAAAATCTGAACTAATTTTGATTGCACAAACTAAATTATTCCAATTGTAGCAATCAACATGTAATATTCCATTTTGATTTCATCAAAATATCTACTAAAAAATAAATTATATATTCATAATCTTATTTTTGTAAGATTTTATCATATCATCATATCATATCCTCATGATATTCTATTCACTGTATGAATAATATCTGAACCAACTCAAAAAATTTGAAACAAGATTTCCACAAGGTTTATTCTTGACAAGTATTTCTCAACTAAAAACCACATATCTTTCTATGTGTTGACCAAGAAGCTAAACATCCAATTTTTTTTTATCAAAATAAAACTTGAAAACTAATATATCCTTTGCTGTCATGAGTTTGAACTAAAAAATGAACTTATTATGACTTGATAAAATATAAACATCATACCATCCCAAAAACTTCAATATGAAATCTTAATAAAATCTCACAATATATTCTACCATAACTCTTTAATCACTATTTCTACAATCTGAACATTATCTTATACATATATATCATGTATAATTTTTGCATGCATTATTTTAAATAAATCTTTAACAGAAACCTTTTAGATAGAGAACTTTAACATAACCATATTCCTTCAAAATTTATCATGTCTAAAATCAAATAACCTATCACAAATTCTCAAATTATCTAATATTTAAACAATCATCTCATCTGACTTTAAGAAAAACCAGAACTTCATAATGAATAGTTCCAAAAAGACTTTTCATGACAGACCAAGAACACACTAAGCTTTATATATATTTTTGAATATATACTGAACTCATCTTATATCAAATCTTAACACAACTTAATAAGCTCAAAAAATATAAATTGATACGTTTCAAACCATATCACTATATTCAGCTAACAGAAACTTGAAACAAAAACCCTATATGGATAACTATGTCATCTAAATTCATAATTCTAGAAACTATAAACTACTTATTATAGTTTTCAAGAAAACTAATAATTATTATTTTTTATTCGTTTATCTCCAATCCTTGAACGCAATCCAGAACACTTTTGAATGAAACACATTTTCCAATATTCAAACTTTACAAAACCTTAATATGCAAAAACTATGGTTTCAAAAGACTGATACATCCAATATTTTAACATGATAAACCCATCAAAACCCAAAACTAAAATGTAAATCTTAAGAAAATCTTCCATTATTTCATAGTTCAACATGCTATACTTCCACAAAATAACATACAAGATTTTTCTTTCAAAACTAAAACTGATATGGATGTTACTTATAGCTTCAAAATGTTAAATATAGATAAAATCATCACTGGACAATCACATCTATATGTTTGAACCAACATTTGAATTGATTTCTTATGATATGAACATAAATCTTCAAAATACTTTCAAATATTTATGAAATAAGTGTATAGAGTCTATTTTTACAAAACTCAAAGTCTCAATGAAACCTTTGAAACCATAAACAATATGCTCAAACACCACTAAAATTTATATTTCTCACAAAAAACCATAACTGTATGCATCTTTGAAAAATAAAAGCCTCAAAATATTCAAGAAAACCATGCTCGAAATAATCTTGGTAAGACAACATATTTTTATCTTATCTCTCATCAAGAATATATCAAAAATAAAGCCATTTCTTACTAATATGCATGCAAGAAATGATATATTCAACCACTAACTATGAACTCATTGAACTTTCCAAAAAAAAAACATGAACAGATTTAGTGAAATTTATCACATGCAAATCAGACTCCATAAATTTCCACACAACCAGAAACTTAACTGAAATAATCAAAATCATTCCTCAAATCCTATTCATTCTGTTCAAGGCATATCTATATGTGCTTTTATGCAAGAGTTTCATTCACAAATCCATCTACAACTCTCAAATACTAAATTGATAGAGTATCACTTCCATGAGAAAGCTTCAAGAAATGACCAAAATAAAGAAAAGAAAGTTAGTTGTAATCACAATTCCCTCGATGTAAATACCTTACCTACATGTTCAATAACCTTTGGCTTCATCCAATCGAGGATAATACTTTAGTAATTCACCAACCAGGTTAGAAAATCTATCAAATTTAGTGACTACCAAAGCCTTTACTAAACCTTTAACTAATCTCCATTAATTAAGGCACATACATTTGCATTAAGTCCCTCAAACTGCCAAAATATTACCAATATCTAAAAGCCTCTTCGAATATGCCATTTACATTAACTCACCTTACCAACTCAGTGTGCCACCACATTTTTCAAATAGATTGCCAACTCATTTTTGTTGATCAACTTTCTAATTGCATTAACCTATGTGCCTAAAAAATGAATGTATAGGTTAATCTAATTAACCTTTCAAACAAGACTTTCATGCCCTCAAATCAAACCATTTAAATGCCCTCAAAATCACCATAGCTTGATAGGTTATATTATTTTGAAAAAAACTTAAGATAAATGACCTTAGATTAGGACCTTTGAAACAATAAGTCTCAAGACTATTAGGCTAGACTAATGTTTAAATTATGAAATTTATCCAAATAAAAGACTTAGAATTATCACTTAGAGCTTTAGGATTCTTTGATAACCTTAAGAAACAATTTATTCTAGTATCAAACCAAATTTAATCATGTCAACATTTCAAAAATGTTAACTATATCACAAGTGAATTTTACATGAATGTGAGCCATTAATTGAATTGATGAATCCATAAAATGATCATAATCGACTTTCAAAATGAAGTTCATAATAAATCAAATGAGTATTCGATTTATTAAACTATAAGATGCATTGATTCCTCAAACTATAACAATAATGATTGATCTATTTGTATACTCACAATTCAAAAATGAACTAACAGGGTTACCATTTTAACCAAATATATACCATTTTTATCTAACTCAAACTAAGCTTCACTAGTCAATGAAAATGAAAATACCAAATTAGTCACCACAAATTGTTCATAATGTCAAATGAAAACTGATCTAAAATTTATATAATACTCAGTTGAAGATCAATGTAGATATTTGAATCATCATGACAATCATATAATGCTTTCAACCATCAAAAGTGTCTCTATTTTAAACTAAAAATATTGTATTATAATCTGATCATGAATCAATAGAAAGACAAAATGACTTATCACAAACATTTACAATGATAAATACATATGCATATTTTATTCATTCATCCATTTATGATTTTTGAAATCACTCTAAATATAAATATGAATTCATAAACCAATCATCATCAACTTTTGAAATTGAAAATATACATATAAATATAATGTTAATTAACTAGGTCCCCAACACAATTTTAAACTTTATGACTGAGTCATCTCTATGGCAAAAAAGTATTAGTTTCAAAAAATTGAGGGGGTGTGAAAAATAAGCATAAAAAAAGTCATCATTGATAAAAAAGATGTTAATAATCACTTGAAAACACTTAAGACACTTAAAACAACTAGAACCATTCATGATAAACACTAATTTTTTTCTAAAAGCATCCAAAACCAAACATAACTATTCAAAAATTTGAATTTGAATTTGAATTTTAGTGGGAAAGTACCAAATTTAAATTCAACAAATACAACCTAATCTAAGCACTTGTAAATGATTCTCAAATGTGTGATATGACCTATAAGATGTATGAAATAATATAATCAATCTAAATGACCCCTAAAACAACCTAATCAATATAAAAATGCACAATAAAAACCAAAATTTCAAGCTTGGAGTGATGCTCATGTATCATACTCTTAAGGGGCAAAAAATGGACTCATGAACAACTATTCATGAATTCTACAACAATATTTCCATGGTTCTTGATCTCTTATTATATCATCCAAGTGGCATCTTCATGAGGATGATGTTTCCACCTAACTAGATATTGGAAATACTCTTTATTTCTTATCTTCTTGACATTCTTTTTGTCCAAGATTATCTCTACCTCTTCCTTCTTGGTTGGTGGCAATTGACTTGCCCACTATTCAACCAATGTACTTGATCTTCCGAGTGTTTTGTCATTATCATCACCTTTATTGAATGGATATAGGTCTACAACATTTAAAATGGGAGAGATGCCCACTCCACTAAGCAACTCTATCTCATAGACATTATTAGAAAACTTCTCTTAAAACTTTGCAAGGACCTATCTTCTTCATATTGAGTTTGTTATACACACTTTTGGTAAATTGACTCTTTCTCAAGTGATCTAAAACCAAGTCACCAATGTCAAAACTAACCTCTCTTCTCTTTAAATCTACTTGTTTTTTGTACTTATCTACACTTTTTTCTAGTTATCTTTTCACCTATTCATGTACCTCTTGCATAGCTACAACAAACTCCTCTCCTTAGCACTTATCTTCTCCATTTTTCTCAAGTCTCTTAGTTTAAATTCTCCTCTTAGTTTCATACCATACATTACCTAAAATGGACTCATATCAATGCTCCTATTGGAAGAGTCATTATATGCAAACTCTAATTGTGGTAGTACCAAATCCCATTGCTTGGGATTATCTCTTGATAAGCACCTTAGCAAGTTGACTAATCTCTTGTTAACCACCTCAGTTTGTCCATAAGTCTGAGGGTGGTATGCTGAACTAAAATTCAAATTGGTTCAAAGCTTCTTCCACAAGGTCCTCTAAAAATGACCTACAAATTTGGTATCTCTATTAGATATTATATTGAGTGGCAAACCATGTAGTCTAATAACCTCCTTGAAGATTTTTTTCTCTATGTGTGTAACATCATTGGTAGTTTTTCAAGGTATAAGTGTATCATTTTAGAAAACCTATCCATAACTATAAATATTGAATCATAACCTCTTTGAGTTTTAGGCATCCCCATGACAAAACCCATACTAATGGAGTCCCATGGCTTATTTGGGAATGGTAAAGGCTGATACAAACCTATATTTTTACTTTTACCTTTATCCATTTGACAAAATTTTCATCTTTATACATACCTTCTTACCTCTGCTTACAATTTAGACCAAAATTTATGCCTATTAAGTTGTTCTAATGTCTTGTCAAGTCTAAAATGTCCTACCATGCTACCATAATGCTTCTCTTTGATCAAGTTCTCCCTTATCGAACTCTTTGGCACACATAAATGTATTACATTTAAAAATAATCCATCTTGTATCAAGTAATCCAACCATGGTTCTTTGTTCAAGGTGGTTGGATATTGACAAATCTTATAAGCTTCTTGAAAATCTTCATCACTCTCATACAACTCATTGAGAGAATCAATGCCTACACTCTCAAGCTATACTTCACTGAATAGTAATGCCCTCCTACTCAAATCATCAACCACCTTATTACTTTGGCCTTTCTTATGTTCTATAGTAAATGTAAAATTATGTAAATATTCTATCCATTTCATATCCTCTAATTGAGCTTGGGCTGACTAGTGATGAATTATAGAGCATATTTATATGTGAATATTACAAACTCCTCATGCATTAGATAATGTTTCCACTTCCTCAAATATTGCACCATTGCATACAACTCCAAATCATGAGATGAATACTTCTTTTTAGCATCATTTAGTTTTTCACTAAAGTATGTTATAGGCCTTCCTTCATGACTTAACAAAACCCCTATGGCTACTCCACTTGCATCACACTCCATGTGGAAGACTTTGTTAAAATTAAGAAGTGCTAGGATGGGCTGCTCAATATTTTTTCTCTTCAATAACTAAAATTTATCAACCAAGTCAGTCCACATAAATGTTTTCTTATCTCTTATAATAGTGTCTATGATTGGAGCATAAATTCAATTAAAATTTCTAATGAATTACCTATAAAAGATTGCAAGGCCATGAAAACTTTTTACCTCTCCAACTATCTTGGGAGTTGTCCACTCCATTATGGCTTTCACTTTGTCCTTATCCATCTTAAATACTCTTTGAGATATCACAAAATCAAGATACAATAATTCTATCTTCATGAATACCCACTTATTGACATTGATAAGTAACTTCTTCTCTTATAACCTTCTCATAAACAAATGCAAATGATGGAGACATTCTTCTTTGCTACGACTATATATCAATATGCCATCCAAATAAACTACAACAAACTTACCTATGAATGGATTAATAACCTCATTCATAAGACTTGTAAATGTAATAGGGCATTATTGAGGCCAAATGGCATGACCAACCATTCATACAACCCTTCATTCATCTTGAAGGCTATTTTCCATTCATCTCCATGCCTAATTCTGATTTGGTAGTATTTATTCTTGAGGTCAATCTTGGAGAAGTAGTTTTAACAACTCAAATAATCTATTAAGTCTTCAATGCTTGGGAGAGGAAATATATACCTTATAGTGATCTTGTTGATTTCCATTGAATATTTTAATATCTTCTAAGCTCCTTATTTATTAAGCACTAACATTATTGGCATTACCAATGGGCTAAGACTCTCCTTGACCAACACTTTATCCAATAGTTCTTGAACTTGTTTTTGATCTCATCACTTTCTTGAGGTTTCATCTTATAAGCAACCTTAATAGAAAAGCTTGCTCTTGGAATGAAGTCAATGTGATGACCAATTTTCCTTATTAGTGGCAGTTCACTAGGTAGTTTATCAACTATGATATAAGCATGGTCCTTAAACACATCTTACACCTCTTATAGCAATTCATTCACCTTGGTGGTTGTTATGAATGTTCTAGGCTTGAGCACCACTACAAATCCTAGTTATTCTTCTCTCATTACATTTAAAAACTCTTTTTCACTTATCACCATTACACTTGAACTAATATTTTGGTCACCATCTTCTTATTTCATAGGAAATAAGGTATGGCTTATACCATCCTTCTCCAAAGTGTAGACATTTCTTCTTCCATCATGTGATGTCTTCCTATAATATTGTCAAGGCCTTCCAAGTACTACATGACATACTTCTAATGGCATGATGTCACAAAGAACTTTATCTTTATAACTCCTAATTTGAAACTCCAACCAATATTGTTCATGAACCAATACTTTTTTTCCTTTTTGTAGCCATGAAAATTTGTAGGGAGTGGGATGAGGTAGCTTTTTCAGTTGTAGTTTATCCACCATCTCAACTGAAACTAAGTTATCCATTTCTCTCTAAAAGTTCAAAATTTCAAGCCTTTTCTTTGACAAGTTGGCCTCTTGTTAGGTCTCTTAGGTCTCGAACTCTATTTTGGCTCTAATAAGATCCACATGTGAAAAAGTGTTAAAATAATGTTTTATTAAATTTTATGATGAAAAACCCAAATTATCTACCAAATTTGAGGGTTTGGTTCAATCTTATTATACCCAAACCATGAAATGGTCTCAACTCTTCACTAGTTTCTTTACATAGGATTGGAGAGAGAAAAAGTTGAATTTTAAGAGCAATGAATGTTTTAAGGGATTTATTTGAATTGGTTAAGGTTTGTGCCAACTTTATAAATACTCAATAAATTATAAATTTACCTTTTCAATGATAAAATTATCAAATGTTGAAAAATTTGGCCTATAGAATGTCTTCTTGAGAACCCTATTTAGGCATGTTTGGATTGAGTTGTGTGTTCTGAGCAAGATCCAATATTTATTATGTTTTCAATATTTAAAAAAAAAAATTCTTCATCCCATAAAATTATTCATTGTATTCTAATAGAGAATCAACCTAATGTGAATTTAATAATTGTCTCTTTAAACTCACTTGCTTAAATAACACAAAATACACACAGAATTTGTGCAAACTGATTCTTGTTCTTCCTCATAAAAAGTATGATGAAGAGTGACTATTTAATTTAAAGTATGAAATAAATATATCATTATATAACTCTTTAATATTTATTTGAAAATGCAAGACAACTCAAAACTTGAAGATTATCATTGAAAACACATCTTTTCTTATGTGAGTACACAAAATGTTTATGACAATATTCTTGCTTTGTAACTATCAAATATATCCATTATTGAAGCCTTAAAAACTTTTTATTTTTTTTAATTTATTAAATTAATACATATTTTACAAATCATTATATATCCCTACAAAACCTCTAACTACTCGAGAGCCTCACAACATAGGTCTTGATTAGACTTGAGGTGTATTTGCATAACTAAACAATGACCAAAAAGACAAAAGAAGTCATCCTTGATAAATAAGACATTAATAATCAATTTAAATCACTTAAGAAACTTAACACAACTAGAACCATTCATAATAAACACTAGAATTTTGTTATGTCTCCAAAACCAAACATAACTATTAAAAAATTTGAATTTGAGTTTTGGCAAGAAAGTGCCAAATTCAAATTCAAGTAAACACAACCTTACCTAAACTCTTGGAAATAATTATCAAGTGTGTGATATTAACTATAATACCTCTAAAATAATATAATCAATCTAAATGACCCATGAAAAAACCTATTCAATCAGAAAATGAACAATATAAACCAAAATTTCAATCTTGGAGTGATGCTCATGCATCATATAAGCTCAATAATTAATCAAGCACACACATAAGATCACTTAAAATAAATTTAAAATACAATAGTCCAAGGAGACCTCAAACAAGGGACATGACTTAGTCAAATGTCCAAAGAGCAAGACCTAAGGTATTCAAATGTCAACATATAATAAACAATGACATACTCAAATGACAAAGAGGCAAACATAGGCACGTGGGCCATAAATAATGGAGAATACTAAAATTATAAAACAAGAAATATAATATCAAATAAATACACTCAATAAATTTCATGAATGAAATCATAAGTAACTAATATAAACATATCATACTAGTCCTTGGATATATGTGTTAGTAAAAAATGTTAAGTACATAACATATCAAGTACACTATGAAAGATATAAGGATGGATAAAAGCACGTATATGTAAATATATGAGCTCAAACATGATAATGAAAAATGACCATAGAATAATATAACCTTTATGTATCATGATCATAGAAGTGGATGCCCCCAACATCTTAGTGATGTGAGTAGAGGGAAAACCCAACAGCCAAAAGTGCATAGATCATGTATCTATGTATGAATGTATCACACTCAAAAGATGTGTGAACACATGTATATAGAAAATACTAATATGCCATCTACCAACATGGAACCAACAACATATATGTAAATGAGCTAATAAAACATGTAAATACTAAACATATTTTTTGATTTTTGAAGTTTTTTTTTTTTTTTTGGTATTTATGGAATATTTGAAAGGAAAATAGTATCCTATGATCTCATCAAAAGGATGCACATAGGTATCTCCCCACTATGAACTTGGTGTAATAAACTGGTGATACTACCAAAAATGTGTATGTATAATAAGACTATGTGGTCATAAAGTAAAAATAATAAAAGTAGGGGTTCATGGAACCCATCTCAAAAAGATCTATTGATTCTTTATAATAATAGTAATAGGAACATGTGCCAGTGCTCTAAATGAATATGGTGTGTAGTTGATGAGGATTTTGTAGAACCCATTGTGGATCTCTAATGCAATGGTCTCTCAAGTATTGACCACCTGGTAAAGGGGATTGCATGTTACTTACCCCTTTATGGAAGATTAACCTTAGGATGTTTGATAATTAATTGTCTAGGTATAAAATTATCTTATTCAAGTGGATATTCATATGGAATTCTAAAAACTATAATTACCCAATTATTATTAATGTATTTAACACACCCATGCAATGTAGAAGGTACTTCTGAAAGTGTATGTATCCAAGGTCATCCCAATAGCATATCAAAGACCCCCGTAGAAGATATAATGGGGAAGGTAGTAACCACATATGTGGGACCCACCTATAAATATAAGTCAATCTCACCAAGAACCTATTATGAGGTCTTGTCCATTAATCTAATTGATCTAATCAAAGTATGTAAATCATGATTTATATAACCCAAATACATAAATAATGTTATGGTATAAATGTTCTCACTTGAATTGTTATCAATCATAATAGTGTGTATAGGCTTGACTAAGAACCTATTATGAGGTCTGATCCATTGATTTAATTGATCTAATCAAAGGATGTAAATCATGATTTATATAACCCAAATACATAAGTAATGTCATGGTATAAATGTTCTCACTTGAACTATTGTCAATCGTAATAGTGTGTATAGGCTAGTGGTCAAGGTATGCTTGAATGACTAATGAATGAATATCAAAGTCATAATCCACAATCTCACTATCATTATAAGTAATAAAGTGTATCTAAACCATAAGAGGTGTATGTTGCGCATACGTACCAATAATCCCATCAAATAGGTGCTCATAATGATATGGAGGAGGATGCACATTATATGCCATTTATACTTTTAGATCCTTCTTTGAATGATCTTGCAAAGGATTATTAAATATTTTTTATTTCTAGTGATCACCAAGTTGTGAACTTGATTCCTTTGGAGAATCATCAAATGTAATTTGTTGTTCATTGATGAGGTCTTAGATCTTATGCTTCAAGGTAAAACATCTATTCATAGAATGCATAGGGTCTTGGTGAGAGTCACAATAAACATTCACATCATACCCTTTAGGTATAAGTCTACTCATATCAACTTCTATAGGATGAGGGAGAGATATAAGATAACACTCTAAAATCCACAAGAGTATTGATGTAGGATACTCAAGTAAGCTTGAAAACTATCTTTATTGTGCATTAGATAACAAAAGTCAATCAGGTTTCTATGATACTGCATTAACCATGGTGGTTGTTTCCTTTTTAAGCTCAGGATAATTAACCTTATAACTTGGTTTGATAGTTAACTTGGTATTTGATAGTTATATACTTAAGTTTGTTCATTGAGGTAAGTTTCATTTCATGATCATGAACAATATGGCTTAAATCATCAAAATATTTGAACTTTTTGAATATAATGGACTCATATAAAGGAGGAATCAAAATTTTCTTGAAAATATCTTGAAGTTCTTTATCTATCATAGGATTGGTCATTTTAACTAACATTATCTTGTACCTCAAGACAAAATCATTAATAAGTTCATTGATTCCTTGTTTGGTCTTTGTAATTTAGGCATAGGAAATATTTTTGATAATGATAATAGAGAAATGTGCCAAAAATTGATATGCAAGATGTTTGAATGCCTTTACCGATTGAAGAGGTAAATCATAGAACCACCTCAATGCATAATCCTTGAGGCTCCTTGGAAATAATTTGGTTAAAAGTTTATCAGTGGAGGCATAATCGAGGCATGCCACATAAAAATATGGAAGATGTTGTTTAGGATTAACCTTTCCATCATAAAATGTGAACTTAGATGCAACAAAACCAGTTGACAATGGGTGCAAAAATATTTTTGTGCAAGAGGATTATGCAACACCTCTTGTGAATCAATAACATAAGGATATTTTATAAAATTTTATTCAAAATTTGTAACCTTAGTTTTCAAAAGTTTTATAGTTTAGACAAGAGCTTTCACCTTGTGGTATTTTAGGTTGGATATTTGAGAAGTCACCAAAGGTGTACCCATAGGTTGGGAATGTATAGACATTGAAACTAATCTTTGAGTTGAGGAATTTAGGTTTCCCATGTAAGAGGTGGTAATAGTAGTTTCAAGGAGCAAAGGTTTAAATACATGTCTCTTGCCTCCATTATAAGTATGAATCAATAATGTGCTCAAGGGAAGGGTTGTTGGTATAAGGGGATGACCCATAACTCGAATAACATGATCAATAAATTGACCTACTTGTGCATCTAAAGGACTATTTTAGATAATATGGACTTATGTCCCTAAATTGGATGAGATATAATATTCTAAATGAATAGTTTTTGGGTTTTGTACAAGTTGTACATAGAGAGTATGGTAATAATTTGTATCTATTTCCCATTTATTATATAAGAGTGAATTTAAAACTATAAAATTTTGAATAATGTAGGCGTATTATTGATATTTATTTTTCAATTGGACTATAGATAAGTCCAAATTATCTAAAATAGTCCTTTCTACAATTTTTGCTTTTTTAGTTTCTAATATGGTTCTTAGAATTTTATTAATATCTTTAGGGTTTTTAAAAATATGCTCACGTAATAATGCAATTAATTTCATTTAATCATGATCTATTTTCTCATGTTCATTGGTTTCATTAGACACATGGTTTTCATTATCAGAATCTTCTTCTATGAAAACCTTATTAATATGTTTTTCATTCTCAACAGTGGTATCATCATGATAGATAGGATTAGGTTCCTCATTGGTTTTAGACATCTTAGGTGGTAGGAGGGGAAGCATAATGTGTTCAATAGACACACCTCCAAATTTAGGGTTATGCCTAGGTTGCATGCAAAATAATATAAATAGGTAATGAAAAAGTACAACAATCTAAAACCCTAACTGAATGAAAAACCCTAGGAATTAAAAAATTACATTCATGAGAATTGGGTTCACTAAATGTTTAACCTCAAATTTTTAGATATGGAGAATCTAGGGTTAAAGGGGTAGAGATATCCTAGGGCACAAGGATGTAGACTATCTCTAAAGTAGGCCAATTAGTTTTGAAACTCAAATACATATATACTAAATTTATTATGATAAGATATGTTAAAAGATATAAAGTATAATTACGCTAGATATTACAATGATAATGAAAATAAGATTCTTAGATGATTTTGTATTAATATAAATTTGGATCTAGGACATGTATAAATTAGACTAGATCTAGATTCTAGACTAATCACTTGTTTTAGAAAATTGTACCTCTATAGATATGGACACTTACATTGACCTAGGATGGTTGCATCAACACTAATATCTAGATTAGATGTAGGTGTTTAGTACAAAATACCTATTAAAATTGGATGTGACCATATAGATTCTTCTAACTTATATGTCACATTTACTCTATTACATTCAGATCTGGGTCATGGACTGTTGTTCCTTGTCAAATAACAAAATACTAGTTCTTCATATTCATAGTGGCTATAGAAAAAATGGGTTAGTGTGCACATGGTGTCGAGATCCCTTAAATACCCATTTATTAATGAGTATTTCCTACATAGCCAATACTCCAAAGATGGCCTTAGACTTATGTAGTTCGTCATGCAATGTGTGATAACCAATTACAACAATTTTTTAGCTTATAACTTGGAAAGTATGGCTCATGGAGTTTTTTTTCAATACTTTAGACCTATAGATGTGTTGTCCCTATGATTGATATGAACATAGGAGAAAATAGGGAAGCTTTACTCACTTGAGTGTTTGATTGAATGATTTTAATAAGTTTCCTTGGTTTATGCTAGGTTATGAATGAATGAGGGCTAATCCTAGATTTATACCAATCCCTTTGGAGAATATCTTACATAAAAGCACTTAGGCTGACCATATGTATATGTTTCATTTAAAAATTAGATAATTTTAGGGCATTCAACACTTCCATTGACATAGGTGTTTAATTGGGATGCAAGTGTCCAGATAGTTAGAAAACAGGTACATGTCAAGAACTTGTAGAGATGAAAGATAAGTAGGTTTATAGCATTTTGGAAAAAATAGAAGGCTTAGGTCATTCAAATAACATTGGTTGGATAAAACATAAGTAATTAGGCACATAGAGATAATGTATGTGAGGCTTTTGACAGTGAAAAAGGTCTAGAAGCTAAAGGTACATCTTTGATATGTATTTTCCAAGTGTACAAGATTGAGGTGCCATGTAATTCAAAAATAATGTCTAAAAATTGCACCAAATGACTAATTAGCTCAATTTATGTTGAAATAAAAGTTAATATAACCTAAAATCACATTTTAAAGTCACAATTAGGTTCAAAGGGCTCAAATTGGCCCCATTTGCATATGTGATTGAACCAATCAATGCATTGGTTCATATTGTGATGAAATTGGGGTGGATTAAGCCCCAAATCACATCATATATAGTTAGAATTAGGTTTGAAAGGGGATTAATTTAGCCCAAAACACATCACTAATTACACACAGTATCTAATTGACTCAATCTATTATAAAATTAGGGCTGATTGAGCTCCTAATCACATCATATAGTTATAGTTAGGTTAAAGGCGCTCAAATTGACCCTAATTTCCTCCATGATTAAATGAATAAATTATTTGGTTCATTATGTGATTGTTTAACATTTTTTATGGTTTGGATGAGGGTTAAAGGGTAGAATATCCTTTACACAAAGATGAATAAAACTATTCTAAAGCAAGCCAATTAATTAAAAATTCAGATAAATGAATATTTTGAATTAAAATGTTGAGTTATACTAAATATATAAAGTACATTCAAAACCATAATTTGATTACATAAATTTTAAGAAGATATAATAATTAGCTTATCTATAAATGTGTAGGAAGATATGAGATATGTAAAGGTGGAGATATGCAAGAACAAGATTAGGAACTAGTCATCATATTTTGGAAATATTATTTCTAGAGGTTTGGACACTTATGTCATCCTTGAGACACTTGCATCAATACAGGTATCTGATGTGAATGGAATTATCTAGTAATAAATACTTATTATATTTTAGAGTGACCACATAGAGATTTTAAGTTTTTATATCACCTTTTTGTTGATATATTTTATTCACATGCACATGATGCAGATGATTATTTATGGGTCAAACCCTAACTCTTCACTCTAGGTCTTTGTACCTTACCAAAAATGGGTTAGTGGTCTCATGAAGTTGTGCTGACCTCAAGGACCTATTTGTCAATGAGCATTATCTACATAGCCACTACTCCAAATAGGGCCTCAAACATATATAGTTCTTCCCTAAGTGTTGGCTTATGTGTGCACATGGGTGCAATATATTATATGTAAGGGCATGTAGTGATATAGCTTGTAACTTGACAAATAATGCTCATGGGTTACTCTTTAAATACTCTAGACCTATAATATGACTTCTCCTATAACTAATATAGAAATAGGGAAGAGTAGGGTAGTTTTGAATACTTAAAAGGTAATTTAATATATATGTGCTTGGTAAGTTTTTTGAAAATGACTTGGTGATAATGAATGATATTTTTTTTATATGTATACCACATATTTTTAAAATATCTCATTGAAGGGTTAAATAAAACAAATAAGCTGACCCATAAGATTCAAAATATTTGAAAATTATATGAATTTTGAGGCACAAATACTAGATAATAATTTAAACACTTATGTCAACGTAATTGTCCCTATGTGAGACACAAGTGTTCGACATGATAAGAAGCTACCAAGGATTTTAAACTAATAGTGAAAGATGTATATTTGGTTTTAAGCTTTTTGTACTATGTAGGAGATTTGGGTCATCAAAAATGATGGGATCAAACCATAAGATAAATAATTAGGCAAAGTGAGATGATGAATGTGAGCCTTTTGGTAGCATGAAGGTATAAATATTAAGGGTAAAGCCTTGATAGGTATTTTTCAATTATATAAGATTGAGATATTATATAAATCAAGTTTTAATATCTACATTTGCCTCTCATTTAATCTAATAATGCACAAGGATGAAATTACTAGTTTAAATGTAATAAATGCATATCTAGATGTGTAAAACACAACTTTCCTTTGCTTAAACCCACTTTGATTGTTTAATTGGTGTATGACCTATAACTAAGAGCATATTTTATTATAAATCAATGCATATAATCTAAAATTTGACATAATTGAAATGATTGAAAAAAAAGAGAGCAAGGAAGGAGTAAACCTATGTGTCGATGTAACTATGTTTCCCCTTGGTACTTTGACTTGGTAAAGATGTTTCTTTATGAAGAATTGGTGCTGAGTGAGGTTCAAAATTAAACCTTGGAGATTTGAAGAGGTGACAAGATCCATATAATATATGCAATGTATATAGAATTAAACACACACAAGAGATCTAGATAAGCATTGAATAAGCAAATGATGTAGATCAATAGATGATATAAGATTTAGTGTGGAAAATCTCATTAATGTAAAAAACTATGGTTGATATATTCAATATTGAGAAACCACACCCCAATACATAAATCCCTATATTCTCACTTTTTCTCTATTTGATCTTCACAAAACTCTTTGAATAATATTTACCACATGTAAATATTCCATTTTCATGATAATACAAATATAATTCCATGTGAATCATGAATTGGTAAGTTTGTAAGTAATTTACCAAATGTGTAGGACCTTTTTTATATTGGGGTATGAAAGTGGACTGTTAAACCAACGGGTCTAACCTCTCCCCTAAAATAATTTAAAATAGTGGTATTAAATAAATAAATATGTTTTATTATTTATTTACATGAGGTTTTCAATTTGTGTTAATAAATAATAAAATATTATTGTTTAATTAAACCTATGTATGCTAATGGTCCATAAGGGGAACCACTTAAACATTAAAATTTTTAACACACCCCCTTAATGCTAAGTGGGGATACATGTCATAGTCATGTTAATAAAAAAAATTATGCTCCCTGAATCACTTATAATGATTTTAGGAGGCATGTAATTGGAAGGATTTAAAAAAATTCATCATGCCAATATCACCTTTTGAAACAAAAAGAATTATAATCCAAAAATTAATTAAAATAAGTTTAGGCTACTATGATTGTCAGACTACATCTCACTATTTCTCATGAATAATCAACCAATCATTATTAGAGCCTTTTATAACATAAGGACATTAATTATAATATATGATTTTAAGTATTAGGTACAAAGTAAAAATTACACATGAAGTTTAATAAAAATTCACATAACATGATATATTACAATGTTTTACAATGAGAAGATGTATATATAAGAATAAGAAAACACATGGCTATTAGGAAGCGACATTATCATGCACACTGCCCTTAATGGAAACCCTAAGAGGCCCAAAATTGTATGAAATTGACAAAAAATGGTAGCACCAAATGGTTTTGGGAACATATCTGCCACTTTTTCATTTTTAGGACAAAACTATATATCAATATTACCATTGAGGACTTTCTGTCAGATAAATGTACATGAACTTCAATATGCTTAGTTCATTGGTGCTGCACTAAATTTTTCACTAGAGATATACAAATTTAGTTATCACATAGAAGGGTGGTACTATGATAAATATCTAAATTAAGTTCTCCTAAAAACCTTCACAACCATATGGATTTTGTAACAGCTTTTATAACACTTTTGTACTCTACTTCAATAGAAGAGATAGAGATACTAGCTTGCTTTCTACTACTCCAAGTGATAGCACTTACACTAAATTTAAATACATATCCAAAACTAAATTTTTGATCTATAGTATCACCAACATGATTAGCCTCACAATAACCATATAATTTAACATTATCAATGGAAGAATAAAATAAACCAAATTTTACAGTTTTTTTGATATAATGACGTATACATTTTGCTAATTTATAATATCTAAATATGAATCCTACATAAAATTGGAAATAAAATATACAATAAAATAAATATTTGGCTTATTACTGGTTAGATAAGTCAAAATATCAATAATTTATCTATAAAGAGTAGGGTTAGCTTTGTCACACATATGTTTTGGATCAAGCTTAACACCAAATTCAATAGGATTAGATGTAGGCTTAAAATCAAGCATATTAAATTTAAAAAGAAGATTATGTGCATAATGAGATTGTGATATAATAATTGAATTTTTATCCTAAAATATAGTCATTTCTAAAAAATAATGAAGAATGTCTAAATCAATAATTTAATTTATTTTATCATTATATTTAAGAATTAAACTAATTAGATCGTTAGTAATAAGAAGATAATTAAAATATAATAAAAATAAGATAATGTGACCATTTTCAAATTTTACAAAGTGGTCACTATCAAATAACAATTAGAGAAACTTAATTCTCTAAAATAACCATTGATTTTAGAATACCAAGCTCAAGGAGCTTATTTTAAACCATACATAGATTTGTCTGACTTACAAACATAATGCTCTTTGTTAGTGTTAGTGAAACCTTTAGGTTGAGACATATAGATATATTCTTCTAAATCACCATTTAAGAAGACATTTTTGACATCTATTTGGTGTATAATCCAACTATTCTGAGCTATAAGAGTAATGAGTAGTTCAACAGTACTCATTGTTACTACAACAACAAAAGTTCCAACATAGTCAATCTTGGTTTTTAAGTGAAATTATGAGTAACTAATATTTCTTTAAATTTTATCAATTTAATTATATTTGATTTTATAAATTCACCTACAACTAGAAATATGTCTTTTAGGTAGAAGTGGTACAAAATCCCAAGTCTAATTTTTAATTAAGTCATTAGACTTAGCTTGAATAACAATGACTTTATGATCACACATCCTTATAAATGTGGGATTATGTTTCACAATGATCTAAAAGGACACCTAAAAAAGTTAATTTATCTTGTGTAAGGAAAAATCCATTAAATGAAATAAAAATTTACACTAACAACCTCCTTAAACATAGATTAGGTGGGTAGTGAAATTGGGTCCTGATATAAAGGCTTGATGAGGTACTCAAGAACATAGAAATGCCCCCCCTAGAAGAGGATATCATAGTTTCCTAAACCCCAAAAAGATCCCACAAATTAATATACTTTCTCTTATTGAAAAGTTTCATGAATATATCAGTTATTTGCTTTATAGTCTAGATGTAGCATAAATCAATAACTTGCTTATAGATAAGCTCTCATATTAAATGCATGTGAATCTCTATATGCTTGGTCCATTGATAGTGGACTAGATTCCTAAAAAATTAGATTGTGCTTTGAATACTGTAGAAGATGACTATTGATCATTGAAATTGGATGCCAAACTCAGTGAGAATCCCCTGAAGCTAAATAACTTTAGTGTAAATATTAACAACTCCTTTGTATTTTCTCTTTGTAGAATATAAAGTAATAACATTTTGATTCTTACTTGACCAAATAATTATAATTGAACCAATGGAAAAATTTCAGCCTAAATTAGACTTATGATTCTAAATATCATCAACCCAATATGAATTTGTATACCAAATAAAGTCAAAATCAATCCCTGCTCCATAGTGAATCACAAAACTATGAGTAACCTAAATGAAGTGAAGAATATACTTAACTACTTTCCAGTGTAACTCGTGTGTTTCTTATACAAATATAGAGACTATGCCAATTGCATATAAAATATTAGGTCTAGTGTGCATAAGGTAGATGAGACTGCAAATGAGTTGTAAATACGAGTAACATCAACCAAAAGAGATGGACAATCAACGTCAATATTCACACCAAATAATGAGGAGTTGAAATTGGATTATAGTCAACCATGTTAAATTGTGCAAACAAATTAAGAGCATACTTGAATTATGCAATTATGATCCCAAAATCAGATTAAGAAATTTTAAACCCAAAGAAGTAATATAACAAGCACAAGTTAGTCATTGAGAACCTATTAGATAAATTAGTTTTCACCACTGTAATGGTGTATGAAGAACTCCCTGTGATCAATAGGTCATCCACGTAGAGAAACAAAATAAATAATAAATCATCTTGTCATAAAATTTAGACATTTAGATCAAAATGACATCTAATGAACCCAACTAAAAGAAGAAAGGAGTCTATTTTGGCATACCAAGTTCGAGGGGCTTGTTTGAGGCCATAGACAAATTTTTGAAATTTGTAAACTAAGGAAGAATATTCCATAAATATTTATGGTTGATCTATGTATATTTACTCTTTAAGATCACACTAAAGAAAGACACTCTTCACATCCATCTAATGAACATCCCAATGATGTACTATGGTAATAACAAGAGTGATTCAGATTGATTTTATTTTGGCAATTGGGGTAAATGTATCGATAGAGTCAATACCCAATACTTGAGAAAAATACTTTTCTACCAAACATGATTTGAAATTGTCTATGGATCCATATGCTACAAATTTTGTTTGATATATCCACCTATATCGAACAAGCTTTCAGCCCTTAAGAAGAAGGACTAAATCCCACATGTTGTTCCTCAATAAGGAACCATACTCTTCTTTCATAACATCATCCCACTCAGGAGTTCCTGATGCCTCATGAAATAATTTGTGGATCAAAAGTAGATGTAATGGAAACATGTGGGACACCTTGGAATTGTGAACATGTTTGCCTATTTTTTGATGGATTTACAATCCAATGGCCAATACTTTGTAGTGTCTATCTAGTCCAGAGAAGACTAGATGTCAGAGAGTCAAGAGAAGATTCCTCATCGTCTAAATATATTATAGGATAAGGATGTGAGTCTCCATCACTACTCTCATCACCAAAATTAGAAGAAGAATCTAGATCATCAGGAAGCTACTTAAGTAGATTTGAATCAAAAAAATTTTCATCAAAACTTAGTGTGTCTAAAAAAGAGGAGTGTTGAGTGTGGACTCTAAAGGAATATATTGAAAGTGAACACTTATCTTAATGAAAAACTCATGAGTGGTGGGATGGAGAAATATGTATCCCTTAACACCCTCACGATATCCAACGAAGATGCAAGGCTGACTCTAAGGTTTCATTGCCTTATATTTCTTCTTAGGAATGCAGGCTATAGTAGGAGATACAAACACTAATAAGCTCTTCACTATAGGTTTCTAACCACTCCAATGTTTAAAAGGAGTGACTCCCTTCAATTCTTTATGAGGAACTCAATTATGGATATAACAAGCATAGTTGATGGCCTCAACCCAATATTGAGGTGCAAGAGACTTTAAGTGTAGCATACAATTGGAAATTTACTTCAAAGACCTATTCTTGAGATCTATAACACCATTCTATTGGGGATTATATGGAATTATACATTATAGTTAAATCCCCTATATAGTGTAGAATTGTTCAAAATGGTTATTGACATACTTACCACCATTGTTGGTACACAAAATATTGATAACTTTACCTAAATATTTTACTACAAGCACCTTGAAGTCCTAAAAATGATCAAAGACCTTATATTTTTACTTAAGAAATTACATCTAGGTATACCTTGAAAACTCATCAATGAAGGTATGCATGTATTTAGTCCTATTAAATGAATGTGATGGAAACAAACCATCAATATCACTATGAACTAGCTCCAATATCTATGTATATCTCCATGATTTGAATTTGTCATATTTCTCCTTAGGATACTTACCAAGTATGCAACCCCATCAAAATTTATAAGAATAAGGAACATGTGACAACCCTGAAACCATGTCATGATAATTGAGTTCCTCCTAAGAGTGATAGTTGAGATGGTCAAATCACTCATATCATAATTTACTCACCTCATCTAAATGAGTGAGTAGTGTAGTAGAGGGTTGATCAAGAGAAAAATGTGAGAAAATATACAATCATGACTAGTGATCTTGTCCAAATATAATAATGGATTCACTATCTTATTTTCTAATAACCACTGAATTAGGTGTGAACTCAACTGTCTTACCTAAATTGATGTGATTGATCTAATTACCAAATAGGATATTGGTAGGTAAAGAGGAAACACAGATAACATCATGAAATTCCCCATCATTCACTTCAAAATATCCTCTCCCACTAACTTCTATGGAATTATCATCACCTCACAAGATGGAATACATAGAATAAGGCTTGAAAGACAAGAGACATCATAATTAATTACCCATGTGGAAATATGGGATTCAACCACAACAAGTGCTTTACCCTTATATTTTACCTTTCTACTATCTTTGGCCTTCAAAGACTTCTGTGCTGATAAATTTTATTTGGTCAAATCAAAGGCACTGATGTTGTGCTTCTCAAACATCTCAATCAGTTGGTCAATCTATTTTTTTATGCATTTAGTTTTATCATGCATATATTTATTTTATAGACACATATGAATATCTCTTTTTTAGATTTCCCATCCATAGAGGAGGAATATTTTGATGCTTTGGACTTAGCATCGTATTTTTGACCCTTTTTTAACTTTGGGTCCTTATTCAGTTTCTTTTCCTTGCTACTAGAAGCTTTTTATTTGTCATGACTCACAATTAAGGTATGTGATTAAGATGACTTCAATGTACCTATTTTAATAAACTTGTCTTGATCTCAACTCAATTTAGCAGTAAAATCATCCAATGAGAACATGGTCCATGTAGTTCTAAGGGCACTATTGGTGGCATGGAAGGTAGAAACAAAGATATAATAGTCTGAAACTAATTTGGAAGGATGGAAATAATCATTTTTTTTGTTATGCCATACATTTTTAACTGTAACATAAGTGATTTAAATTTTGTGAATAAGTCTTGTATAGTGTCAAAGTTACCTAGACTCAAACCGATGAGTTCTTTCTCCAACTCATGACCTCTCATTATGTCTTGCTTCTTAAAGAGTGTTTCCAATGTAATCCATACTCCATTAGAAGTAATTGTAGATTTAATATGAAATAATAAGTTAAGGTACATAGATAAACATAGTAGATTATAGACTTCATTACTTATGTTGTACCACTTTAACTTCTATGCATCCAATGTTAGTTTTGTGTCTATACCCATAGTGATTTGGTATAAGCTTTTAATCCTTAAGAGGATTTGTATTTTGACTTTCCACTCATGATAGTTGAATAGAATAAGAAGTTAAACTTGATTTAGATCTATTTTATTAAACATATATGTGAGGAACTGAGTGTGCTAATAAGATAAGGATATAAAACCCCCTAAATATGTAGAGGTTTAATTTTACTATACATAGGAATACCACCAATGTGTAGAGATAAAAAGACTCACACTTTCAAAAAAAGTATGTCTAAAAATGAGTTATTTGCTAAAATTTATGGAAGTTTAAAAATATTTCTCACAAAAAAATTCTCCACTTTGCATAAATTTTGCATGTGCATATAATTTGACTCAACTTTTTATGGACAAGTTAAGACCACTTGGGTTGGTTGTGATTAACAGATAAAATTCCATATGACTAAGGGCTATGACTTAAAATGAGTGCACCCCCTGATGATGTCACTTTTGGACTTTTGTCCCCTTTATGTAGTCATCTAAGATGTCAACCCACTTTACAATCTGAGTTAAAGATTGCCATAATACTCACAAGTTTTAACAACATAACTTAGGGATGCCAGAGTAGCCAAGAGTTTAAGCAATGAAAATTTAGACTGCCAGAGTAGTCAAGAGTTTTGAAAGTAGAAAATTGGATTTTTGGGGTAGTTAGGATTTATGACAGTGTAACTTTCGACTATCAATGCAGATCACATTCTGTCAGTAGGGTTTTGGGTTATTGAAGTAGTCAAAAGTTTTGGTAGGTGCTAGGAGGACCTAAAACTCTATCCATTAGGATTGGAAAAATGGGAGGTAGGAGGTGTCCTTGTAGGGGCAAGATATGGAGGTGTCAAAGGTAGGAGGCCTTTCTATAGATGTCAGAGATGGAAAATATTGGAACAATCAAGAATTTTGGTAGGTGCAACTAGGTACATAATTTATACTAAGTATAAAATCTCTAGATCTAGTAATACTAAGGAAAATCCACTAAAAACCCACTAAGGATCTCTAAAAACCCAAAAATATATAGAAATGGATTTTCCCTTGAAGATCCGAAAAAGTATAGGTTTGTGTGAGACCAAGAAAAATGCCTTTAAAACCTCTAAAAATGGTAGCAATTGAATATTATGAAACTAGGTTGTGTTTACAATTGAGTTTAAATATTTAACATCTTTTGAATTTGATAGTGCTAGTCATTTTGAATGAAAACCTAATAGATGATAGATGACCACCAAGAGACACCTTTTTGAATCTAGATTAGTAGAAGACCCCAAAAGAAGAGTAAACTCTAGGAAAGGGTGAATCTTCAACATGCCAGGTCAACAAATGATAGATCTATGACATATAAGATGTAACTCAGAATTTCATAATAGGAACAATGATATTTATCTACCAAAAATGCTCTGATACCATGTCAGAGTGAGACACATTAATGATTGGGTCTGGATAGGACTGAAAACATAAAGATATTACTTGTTATAGAAGAGAAATCAAACATGAACCAGAATAAGCTTATTATTTAACAATTGAAAGATTTTAATATTAGATTAATTCTTTATTTTTCATAAAATATTTAAAAAAAATACATATATATGTGGAAGATATACATGATCACACATCCTCATGAATTTGGGATTATCTTTTACATTGACCTAAAAATGCACATAAGCAAGCTAAATTAACATGTGTAGAAAAAACTATTAAATAGAATAAAAACCTACACAAACAAAATTATTTTTAATAACTTTGAATTATTTAAATTTAGATAAAACTTCAAATTTATTCTTTATAAAATATGACCAAATCATTCTAGTATGATCATATGTAAAAGCAATAGAAAATACATAATCATTAAGAGATATAACTTCAATGAGTTTTGTAACATCATTATGAATTAACTCTAAAGGATGTGAGGAATTCACATCATGATTATTATGAAAGGGATTAATATGTTGTTTATTACATAAGTAGCCTTCACAAATTTCATGATGAGAAGAGATAGAACTAAGAACGATAATAAGATAATGAGAAGACATATCAAATAAACTTCTAAAATTAACATGTCCTAATATTTTTACCATAATCATGATTTATTCCCACTATGTGATGAACGACAACATGCAAAAGAAGCAAAATATATATATAAACTATTTTGTTGAACACCTTCAACAATCAGAGAACTAGATTGATTTCAAATAGACCAGTTATCCTTAAGCAAAATTATAATGAAATTATTATTTGTAAGTTGAGAATAAGATATCAAAATTTTCTTGAGTTTAGGTACATTAATAACAACATTTAAAATTTTTATTTTCCTTGTTAGTAGCTTCTATAAATTAATTATCACTTAAATAAATATTTTTAGATATATTTATAATGTCAGATAAAATATTTGATAAACAATTCACATGATGTGATGCACCACTATCTATAATCCATTCATTTTAATTAATAGCTAACAATGAAACATATAAATAAACAACATTAAGATTTTGTTCTTGATTATTGTTTTGATTATATCTTTGATTTTTTTGATTATATTTATTATATTTATTATTTTTAGAGGTTTTATGATTAACTCAATCTTTATTTTTATAACAATTTTACCTTCTATGACCAAATTTACCACACATATTGCAATTCGTATTAAATTTAGCTTTATGATTCTTATTCCCAGATTTTTTGTTCCTATTTTTTTCCATTTATAAAATTAGGGTTAGATTTCTAGTTTCTATTATTTTTAAAAATAATATTGAGATCGATAAGTGCTTGAGTGACATTCTCTTTAGAATCAAAATTAGTCATTACTTTATCTTCTTGAATCAGAAGAGTAGAAAGGATAGTGAGGTTAGGGATATCTTATTTTTTTAGTATTTTGAATTCAGAATTTAAACAAAATTATGATTTTTTAATGAATATTTAACTGAATATTGACTGTTTAAAATTTTATATGCACTAATTTAATTTTAAACAGTGACACACACACACACACACACACACACACACACACACACACACACACACACACACACACACACACACACACATAATGGTTCATGTAAAAAAAATATTGATAATATTTTCTCATAAATTACTTTCAAATGAAAAAAATTTAAATAAGGTGGGGGCCACTATATTTTTTACATGAAATATTGGATTTAATAAATAATTATTTTTTAAATATTTTAAACAATATTACCAACCTGTGTAAGCTCCTATAGGTTATAATGATGTAGGTATGGTATTGGAAATATTTTTGGAGAGTGACAGAGGTCATTAGAGGCCCTTAAAATTTGCAAATATCCATTAATTTTCCTTTCAATGCCAAAGATGTTGTTAAAAAGGATTTTTATGATAAGAAAATGTTTTTCTATCCCACTAGGCCATATAATGGCACCCAGGTGGCTAAGAAAATAAATAAATATAAATTCAACTCCCTCAAATGATCCTTAGGATGTTTTACAAGTCAAAAAATAGGAGATTCAACCTCTTAAACACCTTAAACTAGAACTAGAGGCATTGTATTTTTTCTCCAGGCTCCACAAGCTAGACATGTGCGAAAATGGTGTTGAGAAGGTTGAATAAAAACTGATCTTGACTTTAAAAAAAACTTTGGCTACTTGAAAGGATTCAAATTGAAATTGATTGCTTAATTTTGGCTCTACAAAAAAAAAAAACAGGAAGAATTTCAAGCTAAATGCTTAGCTTACATGGTCATATCGCTGTTGTATAGGAGTGAGAAACAAATTTAGTTTGATTGAATTTTATCTTTGAATCCTCACACCATATATTTCCAATCAATTACTCATCACCAAGATCTACTACCATGATAATATTTATATAATATATGCAATGTATATATAATTAAGCACACATATGAGATCTAGATAAACATTGAATAAACAAATGACACAGATCAATAGATGATACAAGATTTAATGTGGAAAATTTCAGAGGGGTAAAAAACCATGGTTGATATATTCAATATTGATAAATGCCATCTTAATATATAAATCCCTCTCTTATCACTTCTTATTTATCTAATCTTTATAAAACTCTCTAAATAATATTTACATGTAAATATTCCATTGTCACGATAATATAAAAATCATTCCATGTGAATTGTGAATTGGTAAGTTTGTAATTAATTTATCAAAGGGGTAGAATGCTTTTTATATTGGGATGTGGGAGGTGGATCATTGTAACCAATGAGTCCAACCTCTCCTTGAGAACAATTTAAAACAATGATAATAAATAGATAAATATGTTTTATATTTATTTACATGAGGTTTTCACCCTATATTGATAAATAATAAAACATTATTATTTAATTAAACCTATATATGTTAAGAGTCCATAAGGGGAACCACTTAAATATTAAATGCTACAATAAGAGGGATATTGGAGGGTAATTATTCCCCACATCTGATGCAAGAGTGAGTTGTGACATGATCATTGAGATCATTGATTCTCAATCACACAACTCAAGTGATGATACAATAAAATCCAAGTCAAGTGGTATAACCAACTCAACTTGAAAAAAGTAGTGTTAGGCCATTAAGGGCATTGAATATTAACCACACTACTAAAAACATACAACTAATATAGACAAAAAAATCTTAAAATGATGCTTCATGGTGAAAATAATACTTCTTGGTAAATAAGTTTGAATAAGTTTATATATGTTTAAATATGGGTGTGCAATTTTTTGGTGCACTTGCATGGCATATCTTAAAAAATTTAACCTCTGCTCTATAAAAATGTATTATATTTGTCACAAATTTGAAAAACATGATCCAAAATCTATAAAAAATGGTGCAATATGTATAGGATTTTGACCCAAGTGTATATATTAATCATGTAAACTATATTAATTAATGTCAATTGTCTAAAATATGTATGTGTGGAGTAATGTCCTTATGACAAGCCCCTACAAAAATTCCCTCCTTTTGAGGTGAGAGGAATGGAATATGGTAGTTAACTTACCTCAAAAGGATAAGATAACCATATAATTTGTGCATGAATCATGTAACATATACAAGTAACATGTAATAGTAGATATATCACTGAAACACACAATATGTGATCAAAGCAAGCCCTGATATGGATCATGGTAATGTCTATAAAGTATAACCTAAAAAAAAAATAAAAAACACACATGAGAACGTTCTATGTCACACAAAAGGGGTCGAAGGAGATTGCAAATAATGGGTATATTCAAATGTTGAACACTCAAAGAAATGACATAGTCAAATGTGCATATAGAAAAATAAAATAACATATAGTGGATAGTGCCTCACAAATAAGGAAAATATTTAAATTTTCCACAATAAAGATAATAAAAAGTGAGAAAAAAAACACTCAATGAAGTGACAATGTGAATAAATGAAGCATAAGCATCCAACATTAACATATTATACTAGTGCCTATGTGTATGCATTGGTAAAAAATGTCATGTAACATAGCACATCAAGTACAATGAGAAAGATGTAATAATAAACATATAAATGTGTAAGCATTAGTGTATAAGCTCAACATATTTTTGGAAAAAAGATCATTAAATACTATAACACATATCAATTATGATCAAGGAAGCAAATGCCCCCAATGAAGTGTGTTATGTGGAAATGGGAAAGGTCCAACATATTTATGTGCATGTATGATGTATCTGGTGTATGCCTTATCACATTCAAGTATTCATGAAATATGTTTACCTAAAAATGGAATAGTATGCTACCTAGTAACATATAATAAATGATAGATGAAAAGGAGCCAGTAAACATGTGAATGCTGAGTATTTTTGTATTTTGAATTATTTGAATGTTTAGCATTTTATTAATTTTTTTGAATTTTTATAAAATAAAAAGGTATAACTTATGATCCCATCTAATGTATTCTCATAATAATCTCTAAACTAAAAATATGGTACACTAAATTTGTGATATTACCAAAGGGAATACATATGTGTCATGTCTAGAACTATAAAATATGTGGTACTCTATGTATGTCTCATATGACTTGATGGGCATGAAGAGGAATAAAAGGAGTAGTAGTTATTTGAACCAATTTTTTAGTGTTCTATGGTTTCCTTGATGAAACTATAATTAGAACATTTTTATGTGATCTTAGAAATTGGGTCAACCATGTAGGTGTAGATGAGGATTCTATGGATTCCACTGTGTATCTTTGGTGTAATGGTCTCTCAAGTATCATCCACCTAGGAAAGTAGATTGCCTATTGATTACCATTTCACTCATGATTAACCTTAGTATGTTTTATAATTAGCCATCTTGGAATAAGCTTTTTTTTTTCAAGTGGAAGTTCATATGGAATTCCAGAAACTGTGAAAGAAAGCCTCTAAACTATATAAGATGATATGCATGGAAATGTGCCATCATTTCTAGCTAATAAATTTTCATAATATGGTGGAGGAAGATGTGTGCTGTATTCCATTTGAACTTTCAAAGTTTTCTTAGAATGAACTTTTAATGGATTTTTAAATATCTTTTTTGATGGTCATTAGGTTGTGATCTTGAATCCTTTGGAGGATCATCAAAGGTAATCTTATAATAATCAATAAAGTCTTGGATATTATGTTTCAAGTTATAATATTTATTTTTAGAATGTCCAATGCCTTGGTGATAGTCATAATATGCATTAACATCATATCATTTTCATAGAGGCTGACTCATATCAATCTTTATAGGAAGAGGGAGAGATATGAGATGACATTGCACAATATTCTTAAGTAACGATGATGGAGACTTAGGTAATCATGTAAATTTTCTCCTATGTGAATTAGATAATATGAGCCAATTAGGTTCTAGTGACATTATATTAACTATGGTGGTTATTTCCTTGTTAACCTTTGTATCCATGCTTGAATAAATAAACACTTGAATGCAGTTATCAATGGTAGATTGAGATGGTAAATCCTTCCATTCATATGAAATATTTTTATTTGTCCACTTGACATAGTTGATCATAGAGGCCACATACGGCTATTCTATCTTTCTTGGGAATGTTTTTATACGTAGTGTTTCTAAGAAAATAGTGTTTTATTTTGGAGACTTGTGTAATAAATCCACAAGTCAAATCTTATGAATAACCTTATTGGGAAAGTTTGGAATATGAGATGTTGTTGATAATTGTTTCATGCACTCACTTTGGATTCCTTTATTGTGAATATTGATTTGCATTAATAATGACAAATATTGATTAATAATATCCCTTGAGGGTAAACTTTTATAGTCAAAAGTGATGAGATGTGCATTGTTTTAGATATTTTTCATAATATATGTAAAATAAGTTGGTTCTATATCACTTGGTACTTTTTTTCACACAAGGTTTCATAGAATAATCCTTATAAATATTTGATTACCTTATGATCTCAAGAAATGAGATGTAGTATATGTATTGGTAAGCTCATGCATAAAAGGTTAAGAGTATGCACATCGACACCCATTGAAACAAGATAAGGGTTTTGTATTATTGCAAGAAGAGTTGTAAAGAGAAATTAGTTTGTTATATTATTTTAAATAATTCTCTTTATTTTAGTCTCTTTTTTACCTCCCTTCGATTATGTCAAAGATTAATTTCTCATTATAATAAATATATCAAACAATTATTACCATATTCTACTAGAAAATAAATACTCTTATGAAACATGGTTAATTACCTTTGTAAAATATAATTTTTAGATTCTAAAAATAAAATAAAATAGAAATTAGAAAAAATCTAGGTCAAGCTAGGGTTTTTCATATGAATAGATAGAGGTCAAGTTCACCAAATGTTTAACCCATTTTATGGTTTGGATGAGAGTTAAAGGGTAGAATAACATAGACACAAGGATGAATAAAACTATTCTAAAATAGGATAATTAATTGAAAACTCAAATAAGTGAATATTCTAAATTAAAATTTTGAGTTATGCTAAATATAAAAAGTACATTCAAAATAGTAATTTGATTACATAAAAACTAGGAAGAGATCATAATTATCTATAAATGTGAAAGCATATCTGAGATATGTGGAGGTGGAAATAAGTGGGATCAGATCAATATATAGTTGTCATATTTTATAAATATTATTTATGGAGGCCTAAACACATGCATTAACCTTAGGATACTTGCATCAACATAAGTGTCTTGATTTCAATGGATATGTCTAGTATGAAATAGGGTTTTATGTTGCATTTATACTGATATATTTTATTCATGCACACAGGTTCTAGATGAATATTTATGGATCAAACCTTACCTCTTCACCCTAGGTCTTTGTAACGATCCATTTGTCAATGAGAGCTACCTACATAGCCACTACTTTGAAGAGGGCCTCAAACATATGTAGTTCTCTCCTAAGTGTGGGCTTGTGTGTACATAAGAGTGAAATGTGATATATGTAAGGGCATACAATGATCTAACTTATAATTTTACAAATAATACTCATGGGTTGCTCTTTGAATGCTTAAAAACTATAATATGACTGCTCCTATGATTGATATAGAAACATGGAAGAATAGGGCAATTTTTAATCCTTGAAAGGTGTTTATAGATATGTACTTGATAAGATTTTTAAATATGATTTGGTGATAATAAATGGATTTGTTTTGTATTTATACCACACCTTTTGAAAATATCTCATGAAAGGGTTAAATAAAACAAACTAACCCATTAGATATGAATGATTTTTAAATTGATGAATTTTGATGTACAAATACTAGATAAGAATTTGGACACTTACATTGATGTAAGTGTCCCTATGTGAGATACAAGTGTTTGATCGGATAAAAATTTATTGATTATCTAAAACTAACAATGAAGGATATATATATCATATTTTAAGTCTTTTTACTATGTAAGATATTTGAGTCATCAGAAATGATAGGGTCAGAACATAAGATAATTATTTACACATAATGAGATGTCAAATGTGATCCTTTCATAAATAGGAAGTTTTATAACTGAAGGGCAGATCCCTGATAGGTATTTGTCAAGTATACAAGATTGAGATGTTATATAAGTCAACTTTTAGTATATAGTGATGACATTAAAGTTAATTGAGCCCCAAATCACATCATATACAGTTGAAATTAGGTTCACATGGCTCAAATTTTCTCAAATCATGGCATTGATTACACTAATTGATTAATTGACTCAATCTATGATGAAATCAAAGATCCCATAGTTGTAGTTAGGTTTAAAAGGCTCAAATTAGCCCCAATTACGTTAATGATTGAACCAATTGACCATTTCATTCATTATGTTATGACATTGGAGTTTATTGAGACCCAAATGACATCTTATATAGTCAAAATTATGTTTGTCATTGAAGTAATCAATTCTTTGTTTCATTATCTAATGGAATTGGGGCCAATTGAGCCCCAAATCACATTTTATAGCCCTACTAGTTAGGTTGAAGGGGCTCAAATTGGCCATAATTACCTCCATGATTGAACCAATCAACTATTTGGTTTATTTTATGATGATATTGGGGTTGATTGAGTCCCAAATTACATCTTATATAATCAAAATTAGGTTTAAAGGGCTCAATTTAGTCCAAATTTCATCATCAATTGCACCAATTCACTAATTGGCTCAATATGCCATGAAATCATAGATAATTAATCCCTAAATTGCATCCTAGTTCAAGGGGTTTAAATTAGCCTAATTGCATCCATTATTGAAATAATTAACTCTTTGGTTCACTCTATGATGAAATTGGTGCTAGTTAAACCCCAAATCACATCTTATATAGTCGAAATTAGGCATTCTATTTGGTCCAAATCACATCACTATATTGACTATGTCCTCCATATAGTAGTGTATATATTAACACACCAATTTTATAGCAAATTTTTATTAAAAAAATGATACTTACTTCATTTTTACATCCCTTATGGTGTATGGTTTAGCTTTGGGACAATAACTAGTTACCTATATGGACTATGAAAACATTATATGTATATATGTGTGTGTTTTTAGTGATCACAAATTGTAGACACTAATTTTTAGCCAATTTCATGTTTAAATTGGGTATCAGATCAATTTCTAGAAAACATCATAATTTAAGCCTTAAAATCACTTGGATTGGCCAAATTCATCTATGTATGGAATTTAATTACTCAGAAACATGTCAAGGCTTACTTATTTAGGTTATTACCCTGTATGCACCAATAACATAGATTGGATTCAACCCTAGTCAAATTAAAACCTAACAAATTGACATTCTTGACTTGTTGATCTATTAATGCAAAACATTTAAAATAATTCATAAAATCCAAAAACACTAAGCAAGATTAATTAAAAAACAAATCTCAATTAGCTTTCTTAAGTAAAAATTTGAAGTTGAATTAGTGAATTACATTTATCTAAAAAAGGATTTTTTCAATAAACACGAGGTCAAATTCAAAGAAGCTAATAAAATGTTTTATTAATTTCTAAAATTCAAGAAAAGGTGAGTCACAACTTCATAAATATCTTCTATGAGTTGTCATGGCTCATAAATATCTAAAATGAGTTGTCAAGCCTTCATGATTGCTTTGACCCAACCTAGGGTTAACCTAAACTCAATCTAGGTTATTTTATACTCAAACAAAGTTAGAACTAAACCTAACCTCCCTAGGGTCAGATTTAGTTTTGAGACCTATATTTACAAGTGCCCTCACTCTACTTGAACAATATTTTATGTGTAATGTTATTTTGTAGGAATGTCTGGAAGAAACTATCAAAAGTAATTTTATAATGACAAATTGATATTAAGCTTCACAACCAAGCCAAGTCAAGTAAAGCCATATGTGGTTTTAGAGAAATGTTGTCAATAAGGAGAATGCATTGATCAAAGTCTCTAATGTCATAGATCAAACAAGAACATCTTCTATGCCAATAAGTGAACACTAATTTTGATAAGGGAGGTAAAATTATTGTGTGTTTTTACCTCTTATTTGTAGTCTTGTTCATTGTGTTATGGTCTCCCTAGACTTAGGCAAGAGTGGTTTAGTTTCATTACATTTTTATACTTAAATTTTATTAAGATTCACTAACAAAGAACTAATGACCTTTGTGTGCTCTTTAGATTCATAAGATACATAATGACAAACTCAATGGGATTATACACCCATACGGACTAGATGAATGATGTGAAACCTTTAAAATTCATAAAAATAGCACTTTAATCTTCAAATTTAGATTTTTATGCTCAAAAGTTTCATCATTTTATTATATTTATAATTGATGACTTTATCATGTATAATGGTGACTTTACCTATTCTATTCTTTATTTACAATCATTTATTTTGTAGAATCAGTGACTTTGCATCAATGACTTTGCTAGAAGCAGTGACATTGATCTGTAACAAAAACAACAACATTAACCTATGTTAAATCAATCATTTTGTGTAAATAATGACATTGACAAACACAAATAATAACTTTGAACCAGCATATTAGTGGATATGTTACATATATTTACTCATGATTTCAGTGACTTTACCTTATTTTAATATATATTCAATGACTTTACTTGGAATAATTGATGACTTCACCCTATCTAATGGTGACTTCACTAGATACTTATTTCTATTTGTCTGCTCCATAGAGAAATTGGTGACTTTGCTAAAATTGACTTCACTTTGTTGCAGGATTGATGACTTTGCTTTGTGTAAAATAGAAACATGAGAGTTGAAAATGGAAAGTTATTTATTAATTGGCCTTTTTACATAAAAATAAGGGAACCCCCTAACATTTTTATAGGAACCTAAGTGGAGAAAGAGAAGTCTAAACACTTCTAAATTTCATACACACTTTTGTTTTAGTGCTTAAAATCAACCTAACACAACTTCCCTTTTCACATTTTAATTTTACAAGAGAAAATAAGGTCAAGGGGTGAAAAATTTGTTCACATTTGATTTAATGATTTTAAAATGAACATTCACTTTAGCTTAGAGCTATTAAGACCTCTTTATTTTTTTGTTTATTCTTTATTTGTTAGTTAGCTTCAAAGTTATTAAATTAATTATTTATGGCAAACCAAATGTTGTGTGTATGCTCTCCCCTCATCCCCTTTAAGGAACTTAGGTGATCAAAAGTGCCTTATTTATTTTCTTAGTTATTTAACCTAGAATGGAATAAATGTCATATATGTTCTCCCAAAGATCCGAGTGACTTGGGTGACCTAGAAATGACCTCTAAAATTCTTTTAAATTTCATTTATTTAAATTTTTGCATTAGCTTGTGGGCAGGAGTTCATCACCTCCTCACAAGTTCTTTAGGGTTGTGTTGACTTGGGGTTTCATTTCCTAACATTATACCAACCCCTATCCATGGTGGGATATATAAATTGGGAACATGATACTGGGATTGAATAGTGGTTGAGCAGGTAGCTTGCCAATCCTAATGAAAACTTGGATCAGTTCATGCTAAACATCAGACTTCATTAAGCTATACATGGTTGAAGTCATTATGCAAAGGACTAGCCATTTTCATAATATGTTAGTGAGTTTGAATATAATTGATGTGATGTGCCCTTGTGTTAGCCAAACTTGGTACCATTTAGATCATTTTGAAACTTATATATTTTAGTCAGACCTACTTTATTGTATAATATCTTACCAAATGCTGAGTGTTTTGCACTCTAAGTTCATGTTACATACCAATGCTTGAGAGATAGAGGGGGGATTAAAAAATTTACCTACATGTGCTCTTTAATTTTTGGATTAATACTTAATTCATTTTGATCATTGATATCTCAAAGGAAACTTTGGTAGAAGCTATGCACATCTTATCAATTTTAGGGATAGGATGTGCACTTTATGTTTTTTCTATTTTCTTTTATTAGCATGTGTGTTTGGGTCTAAAATTGTTTGTTTGTGTTCCATAGTCAAAATGAGTAAAAAACCTTCACATATTACCCACCACTTTGAGCTATGAGGTGTTACTCTACCCATTTCATTTAAAACATTTGCCTAGGATTTTATTCCAAAACCGTTTGTGTGTCACTTGTTTAATGAAGCATCGATACATTTCTTGTTTTATTTCAATCATTTGCCTTGGAGTTTCTCCAAAAAACATTTTTGTTTAACATTTTTTTGAAGGAACATTGTTAGACTACCTAAATCATTTCAAAACCTTTGCTTGATTGAAACCAAGTTCCATAACCATTCATACCTTTTGTTTCAAAATGTGCAGTTATGTTGCCCATTTTAGTCTAGCCTATTTACTTTAGAAAATTTGAGTCTTTTGTATTAAATTTAAGATTCAATCTTTCAAAGTTAAAATACTAAAATAATGAGGTCTATGCCAAAGTCTCATCTAATTTGGGCTTATATGGTCTACCTTCTGTGTTTGGATTATGTTACTTGGATTGATTTCCTATTTGGTCTAAAGACCCCTTGCCTAGACTTAGTAGTTGTTTATTGTTGCATGCTTTGTTTTAGTGTCCTTTGTGCTACTTTTATTTTCTATGTGCATTATTTATATTTCGTTGTTTTAAGTTAAAAAATGTCCTAGTTTCATTTTCAAAGAGTATTTTATGAGCCAAATACTATCTTTTGTGAGCCAATTATTGAGTGTTCTTTCAAGCCAATTACCTTAGAATTATGTTTTTTTTTGAGCTATTTACCAATTTTATCCAATCCAAATATTTTAAGTTTATATTAATTTTGAGTTCTTGTTTAAGATCAACCTTTGTTTCCAAGTCTAGCATTGTTTTCCACACTAAGGATTATAACCGCCTTTGGGTAAATCATTATCCTTTTGACCTAGTTCATGATTATTCTATATTATCTAGATACATTTACCACTGATTATAATTACGTTTATAAAAATTAATACCTTTGTTAGATTAGTTTAATGTTTTTATTATACCTTTGCTATTTTAGTTCCAATTTTTGGTAGAATTACTTCAGTTTAAGGTCCACATGGACTATGTAGGCAACACTTAGATACATGAAGTATCTTAGGTTAGCTCAGCGATAACCATTTATTTGCCTTAAGGATTTTGAGTCTTATAGCTATTTCACAAATAATCACTTATCCTTTAGTTTCTCCATCCTTATTATTCTCTTACACTCTTGCCATTTTATGATCAACCTTAACCAACACTCCCATCATTTAATGAGCAATTTCTGTTAGAACGCTCTCAGCATTTTGTGAGTAACCTCGGCCAACACTCTCACCATTTTGTGAGCTCATCCCAAGCCATAGATGTAGTAAACACTGTGAATTGCCAATTCAATTCATTAGTGGATACTCGTCTCTTATCTTTTAGTGTGGTTTTAGCATAAACCATGCTCTCATGCTTGTGTAAATTTTCTTTGTTTGACACTTTCATGATTGTGAATGTCATCCCCATTTTAGCCAACATACTTGCCTGTTTGTGAGACCATTCCTATATTACTCTATAATCATCTTCTTTTTTTTATCCTCAAATTTATTCTATCTTATATCCTGGGAGAATTACATTTGGCCTAAAGTTCACAGTAGACATAGTGTCCATGGAAGTATGTAGACAACTTTCACTTGTCTAGCACATTTGGAATTAGCTCAGCTACCCCTTCCTATTTTTTTAATTCCTCCCATTTGTTTGTTTTTTTAATATTGTCCCCTATAGCCTAAGGGCAATGCTTTCTATCTTATTTGTGTCATTGCTTAATATAGCCTAGGGCTAACTATTTGCCATCATACTCTTTGTCATTATTTCTCTATAGCCTAGGGGCAACTTTGTTCCATTTATTCTTGTGGTGTTTTGCTATGTCATTGCTACCTAGCTTAGGGAAAACCCTATTGCCAAGTTTAACACTTCTATTGCACATGCATGAATAATTTATTTCCTTGTATTATGTTTGTTACTAACATTGTGACTAAGATTATTTGTATATTACCATCTATTTTAGTTTAGTTGTTTTTATTTGTCTTTGTGTGTTTTAGAATAGTTTTGTTTATTAAGTTATTCTTTGCTTTAGTCTTGTTTGTTTATTTTTGTTTTCATACTTTATTAGTTTGTTTGTGTTGTTTGTATAGTTTATTTATTTGTTTTGTTTGTTTAGTTAGTGTTTATTTATTTATTGGTTTATTTATTTTGTTCTATTTATTTGTTTAGATATTGTTTATTTGTTTATTTTTAATTATTTGTTGCTTTTTTTGTGCCTTCCTCAATTTCCATAGGTATATTACATTTTATTACACTTAATTATTGATTATCCATATCTTGTACTTAGGTTGTGCATATATATATATAGTCCTACACTTGGTTTATTTGTCTTATATTTACAATTGAGATTTTATTGATCATATCTTATTCCTAGGTTGTTTATATTTGCATATAATTTAAGTTATCCATGCTTAGGGTAATATTGTTATTATAGTTCTTCATAACTATGATGCATAATATCACAAGCTACAAAAAACACTAGAACAATAAAGACTACCGATAAATGTAATGGAAGTACGTATCTAAGATCAAAACTAGCTAAATACCAAACACATGCCTAACTTAATGAGTAATAATCAGATCAATATGATTTATTATGTGCTAATATAGATGTGCATCTTTGAATAAGCATACATATAAGTCATAAAACATAAGTAAATAACAATAGAGTTGAATCTTATATACATGGCAAAGTATTAAATGAATAGAGCATGTATGTTTAAAATAAACATAAACATCCATAATACTAAACAATGACAAACATGAGAGATCAACATGATAATAAACAAAGCCATCACATATATGAATAAAAAAACTATCCATGTATAAATGAATCAAAGGACCCAATAATGAATGTCAATGTATCTAAATAATGCCATATACATCGAGAATATATACATATCATCATGGTGTTTAAAAGTACAATAATGTGCCAAAATGCCAATAAAGTTATAATGATCAACTTTGACTCTGTGTATTTATGGGCCTTGTCATTGAAAGTGGCCTTGGTGGTCTTTGTGGTGTAGGTGGACATGGATTCTTAATTGACTACCCTGAGGCTCCTATAACATGTGTCTTGGTCCTCAATAGAATTGATCTACTCCTAACCCTCAAGGCATCCCATACCTTGAAAATGGCAAACTATTGTTCTATAGGAATGTAGTCTCATATACCCTACGATAGTATGAGGCCTCATCCTTAGCCTTAAGGATCTCAAGAATCATCTGGAAAAAATTTCCTATGTAATTTCTCTCTAAGATTTACCAAGCTCTTGTCAAATATCTCTAAATATATGTGAAATCCCAATCTTTGTTCATGATGGCTTGGTCTCTCTTTAATGTAATACAGGCTTGAATTTATACCATCCTAGCCACCTCTACCTTTAGTTGGGTAATATCTAACTGAAGGCAAGTAATATCCTCATCATGGATGTCTAGTGTAGTCTATAGATCTACCACCCCCCTCTCCAAACCTATGATATCTCCCCCCTAGCAGTGATATCCTCATCTAGCATATTACTATCCCTACCTGCCCTAGCCATATCAAATGGCCCTTCCTAGCTTAGATCAACACAAGTGCCTGCTATACCTATCATGATGGAATCCAACACCATCATGGACTGGGTGTAATCCCTATCATCATCCCTTCCACCATCTAAACCATCATCCATTCTACCATCCCTTCCATCAAATCCATCATCATCATCACCCTTTTCACCTCTACTACTATGCCAGGTATTACCACTATCACTAGACCCACTAGATGTATTAGCCTCAACATCATCTATATCCATAGGCATTTGACCACCTACCTACCTTGGGATAATAAGCCTCAAAAGGCACACCTATACCCACCAATGAATGTAATCGAGTGCAACCCCTACATCTATCAACCCCCCTGCATAAGCCCATGTTGTATATAGAACACTTAGATAACTAGACATAATTACACTCATCTGAATAACTGGAGTGTCATGTTTGATCTCTCTAGTAAAGTGAGTAAACTACCTAGGCTCCTTTGGCACACACTACATCCTTCCATATTGCCAAAGTACCTAATCAAGCTAGTACTCCTCTATAATGTGTGACTACCTACCTATGAAAAAACAATTGGATGTCATGTAAGTAACATACCAATCATCCATCGACCATTAGAATTGATATAGAAGGTACAATCTCCAAATAAAGAACATGGGTGTCAGCTCATCAAACATGCGATAATAAAAGTATATCACTCCTTGATGTCCTCATTATCCTATTCTAGTTTATGCCCAACCATATGCCAATGGATCCTTTGGGTTTTAGACCTATCTTTGACTCACTAGTCACTCAATCAAGATATGCTCCCAGCCCTAGACCATTAGTAGTGTTGATTCTCTAATACTGCAACCTTCTCTATATGCTACTATGTGAAGATCTTTGTATAACTAAGCCAAGACAACTGGACCCCATGCAAATCATTTGGCTTCATACATCATAGTCCATATCACACCTCTAAGGTCCATATATAAATAATAACCACTCTTTTCAGGAAGCAAGATGCCACTAATAATATCCATTAATACCACAACCTCCTTGTCAATCAAAATTGACGGTGAATGATCCCTAGGGGCCAAGTCTTCAGGTCTCTAATCTATGTATGTCTCAAGTTGATATCAACATTATTATAAACTATGGGAATAACTTTATAGATAACCAAATCATCTATCATAGCTTTCTACTATACAGATTAGCCTAGAAGAGCTTGTGTCCTCTCATTGGTAGCTTGAGGATACGCTAGGTATCCTCAAGAGTGACTGTCACCTCTTTAATGGGTAGATGAAAGGTCAATGTATCACTATGCCATCAATCAGCCAAAGCACTTAGATAAGCTTGATCCATGTGAATAACTAGCATCTACACCATGTCATACAAGTCTAGAGCCTATAAGAATCTAGTCATCTCCACCATCCAAGTCTATGATGTGTGGAAGTAGTGGGAGTGTCACTCTCATATTGATAAACCTACTAGCCGCTCCTATAAACATAGGTAGATTAATGTTAGCCTATATTTATACTACAATTTAAGCCTATGCCTACCCTACCAAGCCTATTTTACCCTCTTTCCTAGAGGTTGGACCCCTGTTGGGTTCCTTAAGCCAATTATTTTGCCTTTTAGGGTGAAGTTTCCATTTTCCCAAATAATGAAGTCATTATTTTGGTGTTTTTGACCCTTTTTATGAGAAATCACTATTTTTATTTTTCCTAAAAATGATAACTTCACCTAAAATTTGGAAAAATCATTGATTCAATGATTTTTAATTTTTTTTGGTGAAATTGCCATTTTTAGGAATGGCAACTTTGTACGGAGTCATGATTTCCCTAGAGAAGCTGTCATTTTACCTAAAATGTAATTAGTGGCTTCACTAATTTTTGACTTAAATCTAGTAATTAATACACCATAAATGACATTAATGATGATGTTAAGGACACATACTGGTGGCCCATTATGTGATAGCCATCCATGCTCACTCACCCAGTTGTTGACATGTCATCATCCTCCTCCACATGCCATTTTTATCAGCTAGCTTACGTGTAAAACTAAAGCTCAAATCTCAAAGGGATTGGGGTGAATATATAGCTTAAAATTTTGAATTTTAACCCCTAGTGCCTAAATTTCCTTCTGTGCACTCCATGAAGTGTTATTTTTCACCTTCATGCTCTATTTTGCTTGCTATTTGATCTTACGTACCTTATTTCTTAGCCATTTTATAGCCATATGATCTTATTGGGCCTCTTCTGAGACCCATTTAACAACATTATTTTTATACCTATTTAATGTGTTTAATTAAACATGCATCTTCATAATCATACTTAGGCTAGAAACGTATTGTTATTATTTTTTAGCTCATCTAAATCTATTTTATGGGTTTCTCATATAAGCTCCCTTTGTCAATTTGCCCAAACATGGTAAATTTTTTTTGATTAATCAATAATATATTTTAATTTATTGGGAAAAATTAGGGATAATTTTAAGAATGGACCCCTAAAAGCTTACTATAAAATCTTAGTGAATCCTAGAGTTTAGGTATAATTCCATTGGTAAATATTTGGTAAAATATCCATGATGGTATAAATTGACTGGTGATTTATATTAACTATTTTAAAATACTTATAAATAATTGACTAATCAAACATCATATTCAAATCATGAAATAATGGCAAAAAATCAAATTAAACCCCTTTTACCAAACACATTCATGGGGAAAATATGCTTGAGGTGGAATAATGACTAAGATCAATGGATACCCTAAGCTTTTCATAATGACTATTTTGATTTACCTTGTGAAACTGGGGGTAGTCCAACCATTTCAAACACTTGCACAAATGAATAAATCCAATCAAGGAAGACATGAGAGACAACACAAATAATAATTTCTACAGACCCATCCCAAACCTAAACCCTAAGCAAGTGTGTGCAACTTTGAAAAAAATTCATCACCACATCAATGCCCAAACACACATTCATAATATTTTTGAGGTCTTTCTAATCTCGTTACTAAGAAAACAATCCCAAATAAATGCAAAGACCTTGCTAATCTCATAACTAAACAAACAATCCTATGTGATATCTAAATTATGTCTAATATTAAGGGTTTTTCCATAAGATAAAAAAGGTTTTCACACTATGAACAAAGATATGATGAAAAAGATAACATAGAAATAGTTTTAATCCATTAAAAGATAGGCAAAATTCATTAAAAGTGTGAAAACATTTGTAGATATGTATGGTTTGTATTTCTTACCTGGATTGTATTTCATTGTTGGATACATAGGCTCCTCCTTGGCCTCCTCTTGAAATTATTTCTCGCTTCACGATTCTCATGACATATAGAGATTATATTTATTACTTGAATTGTACTTCATTATTCACTGCTTAGACTCCTTCTTGGCCTTTTACAATTGTCACTGACTTTGTGATTCCCATGACCATAAAGGAATAAAACTTTAACAAAAATGTAGATATATGAATTTAGGTTTTAGGGTTTTATGGTTCTAGGGTTTTAATCAATTTGAAGCACTTATGTATATTTATTTTATAAAAGGTAATTTGTGTTAATTAAAAAAATAATGAAGAAAGAGGTTAGAGAGTGAGAAATCTAAAGTCGAGATCTTATTTATGGCTCCTCTTTTTTAACGATTAAATTTGTCCTTATTTTTAAAGATTAAATTTATCTTTTTTAAGTACTAAACTTGATAGGCATATTATTATGTATAAATTGAGTAAAAACGTCTATAGGTCTCTCAAAAGACTAACCAGATAATATAATAAACTAAGTATAACAAAAATTGTGACAAAAAATTAGAGTATAGAGTGTAAACTAATTATAGGGCCATAGAGAAAGACAACTATAAAATGTGAAGATGACATAACTGAAAAAATATTTAAAATATTTTCATAGTTTTAAAATTCTAAACTATATAATGTTTGCCAAAATGTCTTAACCACATCCATATTGACCTTTCAAATATTTTTTATTTCAATTAACAAACCATTCCAACTAAAGTATTATTATTACCTTACATTTAAAAATAAAATATAGTATAAACATGAGGCCCTGTTACATTTATTCAGTTTATTCTTGTGCATTATTTAAAAGAAGTATCTTACATGTCATTATTTCTCAAAATAAAATAATTTCTTGTTTGTTTATAATAAGTATGTGGTAAAGACCAACTAGATAATATAATAAATTAAGTATAACAGAAATAGTAAAAAAAATCTCAAAGTATAGAGTATAAATCAACTATAGGGTCATAGAGAAAGACAACTATGAAAAATGAGGATGACATAATTGAAAAAAACATTCAAAACATTTTCACAATTTTAAAATTATAAACCATATAAAAAGGTCCACCAAAATGTCTTAACTACATCCATATTGACCTTTCAAATATTTTTTATTTCAATTAACAAACCATGTCAATCATAATATAATTACTACCTTAAATATTTAAAAAAAAATATATATTATGATCATGAGGATCTATTACGTTTATTTAGTTTGTTCATTGTGCATTGTTTAAAAGAAGTATCATGCACACCATTATTTCTCAGAGGAAATCAATTTTTTGTTTGTTTAAAATAAGTATGTGTTAAAGACCAACTAGATAATATAATAAACCAAGTATATTAAAAAAATGACAAAATTAGAGTATAAATTATAAACCAACTATAGGGCCATAAAGAAATACAACTATGAAAAGCGAGGATGACATAACTGTAAAAAATATTCAAAACATTTTCATTGTTTTAAAATTACAAACTATATAATAAGGTCTGCCAAAATGTCTTAACCATATCCATATTGGCCTTTCATTTAAAAAAAAAATTCAATTAACAAATCATGCCAACCAAAATATAATTATTACTTTAAACATTTAAAAATAAAATACGATATGATCATGAGGATCTGTTGCATTTATTCAATTTAGTATTTGTGCATTGTTTAAAAGAAGTATCTTGCATGTCATTATTTCTCATAGAATTTTTTTCTTGTTTGTTTAAAATAAATATGTAGTAAAGACCAACCAAATAATACAATAAACTAAGTATAGAAAAAAAGTGATAAAAATTAGAGTATAGAGTATAAACTGACTATGGAGCCATAGGGCAAGACAACTATGAAAAGCAAGGATGACAAATAAATATCTTTAAAAAATGATTTTTAGGGAACTTATCATTATATTTATTCATTGCATTGATTTTTATTGGTTGATTGTTAATATGTTCTCAAAATATATGAAATAGTTATTTTTGGATTAGTCAGAAATATGGTTGAAATGATCATGAGGCTTTGCTGCATTTATTCATTTTATTTTAAAAAACTATCTTGCCTACCATTATTTCTCAAAAGAAATGAATTTCTTGTTTGTTTAAAATAAGTATGTGGTAAAGACCAACTACATAATATAATTCATTCTGTTCTTTGTGTATTATTTAAAATAAGTATCTTGCATGCCATTATTTATCAGAGAAAATCAGTGGTAAAGGCCAACCAAATAATATAATAAACAGAGTATAGCAAAAATTGTGACAAAAAATCAGAGTATAGATTATAAATAATAATCTGACTATGGGGCCATTAGGCAAGACAACTATGAAAAGTGAGGATGACAAGTAAATATATTTGAAGAAATATTTTTTGAAGAAATTATTATATTTATTTATTTCAAGAATCAAGATAGATGATTTTGCATGCAAATAAACAATCTCAGTCTTCTATTTGATTAAGAGAATGTGTCTATAATAGTTGTAAACTCTATTATAGAGATACATATGTATTCGAGCATAAATAAGTTACTTGAATATATATGTGACAGTTTCTCAATTTTTTTTCTATTCATTGATGTAAGCTATTGGTAGAAGTGAAGCTATGGTAGTCAAAAGATTAGGATGAGAGGTTAGAAATGAAGGTGTAGATAATTTCTAAGATGGTTTCCTTGTGATTGCAATTGCAAGGTATAGATTTGTGTTTCTTCTATTCTAAATATTGAGAGTAGTTGTTTACATGTACAGTCATTTGTCTTGAAATAAATAAATATAATGATAAGTTCCCTAAAAATTATTTTTTTAAAGATATTTTCTCAAAACACTATCTTTAAAATGTCTTAACTATATCTATAATCAATAATGATAAGGTTTGCCAAAATGTCTTAACCATATCCATAATCTATAATGGCCTTTCAAATATTTTTTATTTCAATTAACAAACTATGCCAACTAAAATATAATTATTTTCTTAAGCACATTGTGTCATAAATCAAAAGTGGTCCTCAACACATTTATAAAACCAAGTAAAACAAACATGTTCTTCTTTCTATATGGTTTTAATGACTAAATAAATCAATAATAAACAACTAAAACTATAATTATAAACTTGTAAATTGAAATTGCTATGTCTTCAAGACTTTAAAATTTTTAAAAATAGGTAGTGTTAAAAGAGGTTAATGACATAAATGACTTCACATCCCAAATTATCACACCTAATATATATTTTATTTCTAGCATTGAATGCGGTGCAAGTGGAATTAAAGCTATGGGGATCGAGATTGAGAACTTTCCCTATTTTTTAGTGAATTAGTGCCGGCATGTTAAAGGGCCAAAGAAAATTTAATGTTGGTCCAACAGTTCACTCATGAGATTAATGAAAGTTGCTCAAATACATATGTGATGGTTTTCTCAAATTTTATATTCATTTATGTGACTTATTGGTGAAAGTGAATTTGTTGGTCCAACATAGATACTTACAGTTCATTATACTATAGATACCTTAAATAAATTTGGTATAAAATAACAAGGGAACACCACAATATACTTATGCATCTCTATAATAGAATTTGTAACTATTTAGACATGTTATCTTAATCAAACAACACACAAAAATACACCTGGTATAAAATAAAAATGAAACACCATAACATACTTATACATCTCTATAATAGATTTTGCAATTTTTGTAGACATGTTATCTTAATCAAATAAAACACAAAAATACACCTACTTAATATAAAATAACAAAGAAACACCATAATATACTTATGCATATCTATAATAGAGTTTACAAATGTTATAGACATATTCTTTTAATCAAACATAACACAAAAATACATGTTTTTTCTAGTAAATATTAGTGTTTTTACATCAAAATTAGAGTCACCTATAATTAATTATCAAAATGCAATCTAGCTATATGAATCCATGGAAAATTATTTGGGATCACAAAATCTATTTGATCAAACTCAAATTTTAGATGCCTAAATTTCAAATTTGAACATGTCAATTTTATTTATTTTATTCTTGATAATTTTTTGGACATTCTCTTCAAAATTTGGACTTAGATCCAGTACTGTAAAATTCTCTAAGTGTAGTGTGTTTGAAAAATTATCAATCAATCCTCTTCTTTCAAATATAGACTACCAAATTTCTAAAGATTTATCAAATAAAAAATCAAGGACATTGTATCTAGTTGTCTATAGTCTCAAACAAGTATCTAAATTGTTGCCAATCTTATTTTTTAACTTTGAATTTAAAAATGTCAATGCACTAAAAATTATCTCATCTTCAACTGAGCTCAAAATCATTGTTTGGCATAAATTAGTAAGATTAAAATATTTTGAGATACCATCACATAGTATTTCACTCAAACTTAAAGTAGTCTATAGTATAGTAATTGAGGCATCTTTGAAATCATTATCCACAACTTTAACTTGTTTCAACATTATTGCGATAAATCGAACAAAATGCTCACCTAGCTTTGACAAATCTAAAATGCCTTCAATTTATTCATCATTCAATTCTACACTTTTGTAGAAGTGGTGGGCCAAGGTTTTGATTATATTCTAAAAATTTCATGAGATATAATTTTTCTATTATTGAGGGTACACCACAACCATGGAATTTTAATAGTTCATCTTGAGGAAAATGATATCTAATCTATGAAGAAATATATTTTACAATTTCCTTTAAGGTGGACCTTATAGAGGATATAACCTCAAGGAATCAATCCCTTGTAACAAGGACTTATTTAAGTCTATTAAATCAATCAACTGTGTCAAAAGTGTGTAAGTGTATTTTATATCCTTGTGCTTCTGCACATAAATATCTATTTTCATTAAACTGTAAATAGTTACCACTATATTCAATATTTATCATTAATTTCCAACTTGTGAAGTTTTCCCCTGTAAATGAATGTTGTGTTAAATATAAATTATTAAGGGTAAGGCATATTAATTTTCTAAACTTAGAATATTCTTATATATACATTATTCTTTTTTGAGCTTTCTTTATCATTAAATTCATTTCATCTAACATGGGTAAAAGGCTGCATAAGGTCAATAATATCTCTATATCACTTAACTAAAACAAAATATATTGAGCTTTATCTATTGTATGGCAATGTTCCTCCATTATTCCCATCAATGACTGATATTTTGCATGTACTCTATGTACTGGTTTACAAAGAGAAATCCATTGAGCATCAACATATTTAAGTAGCTTGTTTCCTTTTGTTAAACCTTCAATTTTTTTTTGAAATTGTAAAAATAATTTTGGACTTATACAAAATTATTAATGGATTTCATGAATAAGATCTTCAAATTTTTAAACTAATGTAAACTTGCTCACAATTTTGAATTCCAAATTCATTCTATGTGCCATGCGATAAATACCAATTATATATGGTGAACACAAATGTCTTATCCTTAAACAAAGACCATTTATTTGATCTTGCATAACCGATGCTACATCTTCCCCTACATAAATAATCTTTATTGCAATTGAGAAATCATCCATGCTAATAACCTCTTTCAAATTATTCTTGACTAGTTCCAAAAGGTTTTGAGAAGTTGCATTTTCTTTTATTTTATGAATGGCAAGAAAATGAGGCTGACAAACATGATTTTCAATAATGTAAATATACATACACACCTAATAAGTGTTATCAATGACTATAAATTAATCCAATGACAATGCTATGTATTTTGAAAGCCTTATTTTCTCTTGAAGATCTTCCTTTTCTACTTCAGCAAGACAATTAGCCCATTTCCAATCACTAGTAACTAACCAAAGAGTATTTAGAAAGTTTGGGAAGCCAAGAAATTGTAGCATATCCTTATATTTTGGATAATTGGTCATTGGTCAACCTTTGTTTAAAATGAGAAAAATAACACAAAGTTGTATAGTCTTTGACATTTGACTGATTCCCATCATTTTTTGAAATAAAGCTACAATGTTTTTTCCACTTGTATGAAGCTTTTGTTATTTTTATGAGTATTCATCATATTCACTCACATACCTAATATTAATATACTCTTCTTTTATTCTCCATTGTATCACTGATTTCTTGTCTCCATTTATATTTTTCTTTTCTTACGTTTTTATCACATGCTTCTCTATGGTATCTAGTTTTAGCTGTAAGCATTTATCCCTCCCTAATTTCTAACTTAATATATTGCATCTACACTCTTTTGGTATATCATTAGTGTTTTAACTCAAAATAGGTTCCATAAAATGATATTTAGAAACCCATTCAACTTGAAAACTCATTGAAATTTCTAATTCATGTGGTTTCCTTTTTTTAGAGCTCTGACTAATTTCATGAACTACTTGTGAGGTTGGATTATCAACACTTTTAGAATCAGACTGTCTTAAATCAACTATGTCATGATCATTGTCATTATTAATTTCATCTACTAATTGAAAGTGATCAGAACCCTATTGAACATGATCTTGATCATGAAAAATAATGTTCAATTCTAGTTGATTTTATAAATTAGTATTTATTTTTAAAGGTAGTGTTAGCACTCTAGGTTGCACCCTAACTAAAAGGAGGAGTGCTCACATGCTACCCTCAAACCTGGACTAACATGGGAATGGTCTAAGGTCATGGGTTGCCTATATTTAGACCAAGCCTTTATGATTTTTAATGAGGCTATCTCCTCTGATGTATCATTTTGGACCTTTATTTATAAAATCTAAAATTGGTTAGGGTGAAAAGGGATAAGGAGTTGAAAAATTAAAACCTATTCTAACTTGTGGTGATGTACCATGAAGATTTTCCATCCACTCATACTTGAGCCTCTAAAACACTAATGATACATAAACAAATAATGAGATATATGACTCCAAAATGCAAGAATTTATCCCTCCCCAATTTCTAACTACATATATTGCATCTACACTCTTTTAGTATCTCATTCGTGTCTTCAATCAAAATAGGCTCAATGAAAGGATATTAAAACCCATTCAACTTGAAAACTCTTTAAAATTTCTAATTCATGTGACTTCTTTTTTTTAGAGCTTTGACTATTTTCATGATCTACTTGTGAGGTTGATTTATCAACACTTTTAGAATTAGATTGTCTTAAATCAACTATGTCATGATAATTGGCATTATTACTTACATCCACTAATTGAAAGTGATTGAAATCCTATTGAACATGATCTTGATAAAAAAAATATTTGATTCTAGTTGATTTTATAAATTAGTATTTATTTTTAAAGGTTATGTTAGCATTGCAGGTTGCACCTTAGCTAAAAGGAGTGCTCACGTGCTAACCTTAAACTTGGACTAAAATGGGAATGGTCTAAGGCCATGGGTTGCCTATATCTAGACTAAACGTTTAGGATTTTTAACAAGGTTATCTCCTCTGATGTATCATTTTAGACCTTTAATTCTAAAACCTAAAATTGGTTGGGGTTAAAAGGGAGGAGTTTCAAAAGTAAAACCTATTATAAATTATGGTGATACACCATGAATATTGTCCATCCACTCATACTTGAGCCTCTAAAACACTAGTGATATAGAAACAAATAACTATATCTATGACTCCAAAATGTCTGTCATGCATCAACATTTCATATAGAGGTTCATCAAGTGAGTGAAACCTAAGGGAGATGATAGAGAGGCCTAGTTCAAGGCACTAATCTAGTCACCATTTCCACTGTTGGCTTTAATCAAGTGACATCAAACACTAAACATAACTTGCATAACCATACAATCTACCAGTTAGGTGAGATCAGGACTTGGCAAGGGAAAAGACTCTACCACTTATACAAATAAAATTAACATGAACACACTAGGCTAATATCATGAAATCTGAGAGTAGTCATCTTTTTTATTTCAAGAGGTTACAAGGCTCAATCTTGGTAGATTCTAGTCATGCCCAAAAAAGGGATAAAATAATAGCTTGAAGGCTATACATATATTAGAAGGAAAGCAAGAGAGAGAGGGGATTTTATTTCTTAAATAGGGAGTCAAAATAGTTTAAATCTATTTTAAAAGTGGTTACAACTATCTCTACAAATACTCGCTCACCACCTCGGGATCCTAAGTCCACTTGCCATGCTTATGAGGATCAAATCCTCAAGTTTTGATACTCAAAATCATGCCATGTCTTGGGTGGTGGAGTGCCTACTCTGTTGATGATGAGCACCCTTGCATTAATTTTATATTAATTCCTTTTCTATATTTGGATCATAAGTCCCACCTATAGTCAAAAAACCAATCTAAGGACATTGGTTTTCCTATAGTCTTTATAGTAAAACAAACCCATGGATCATTTAACACCTTCTATATTATAATAGGTTTAAATAAACCTATTATATCTCTATAGGGATCAAGAATTCATTATACATGTATCCTTCTTTAACTTGGTGAACTAGTCATAAGAAAGAACCCTATAAGCTCTAACTTATCTAACTAGAGATTAATATAAGATCTAATAACACTCCCTTATGTTCCCCATGCTTGACTGTATCAACTAGACTTCTGTATATCATTCAAAAAATATGTAATGGCATCGAGAAAACCCTATAAGACCCTACTTTCCATGGTAAAAAATGGATTCTCGAGCCCTATTGAAAACCCTAGGCTCACCTTCACTCTAATTGGCTATCAAAATCTGACTTGGCTCATTGACACATTAACTCTTATTCACTTTGTCATATCTCTTCAAGTTCTTTGACTAGTTGACTCATCTCACACCATTGGATTGAGATGTATGATAAAGAGAGGACCATTGATATTTCTAGGACCCATTTCTTAAGAGCCAATAGTTATTTCATGATCTTAAAATTGACATCCTCATTCCCATCATTTAACATTTGCATGATTGTCAAATTTAACATTAATAGGATTATCTTGTTATGTCTTTAAATTTGATGTTCATGTGACCATCATTTATAATTATACAAAATGTGATTGATGTCTCCTAGACCATCAAATTTAAACACAACTCTATTTTTTCCTGAGCCTTATTTTGATGTTCACGTGAATGTCTTATGATTTTTGACCAACTTTGAAAGCTTGGATCCTAAAGTGCAAGAATTTTGGAGGCACTAAAATTTTAGGAGATGCTCATGAAGTCAGAAGGAGCAAACTCATTTGATGTGATGGTCCCAAAAACCTCTCAGGTGGAGATTTTAAGTATTCAATTTGACTAGTCCATAATTGCTTCTACATGATGTCCTAGTGACAACCGAGCTCAAATGACTAAGTATGGGAAACCTAGCATAAATTCTTGGGAGCCTAACTTTGCACATGTATAACTACATTTTTGCTTTGGTGAAAGACCTCAAAATTAGTGCATAACTAATTTGAACCAAGGTAAACAAACATATGTCGTTACCTTCCTCTATAACTACTGCATGTGTGAGATATAACCTTATGAAGATGCTCACTTGGCTTTGCTAGAACTTTCCTAAAAATGGATAAGTATGGGAAAACAAGAAGGAATGGATTGAGGAGCCAACTTTGAACCTTTTTAACTTTTTATGCACCTTGGTGAAGGACCTAAAACTTGGCACACATACTATTGGCATAAAAAGGGAGAAACCCATATGACCAATTTCCTCTAATTTATCCACACATGTGAGAAATGGCCTCCTACAAATTGCCTATTTGTACTTTTTACTAGTGGACCCAAAATGTCAAGATGAATACAATGAAGAACCAAATGAATACTAGGAGCTTCCTAAGTTATTACAAGCACTCTTAACACCTTATAGTGGCTCTACAACTCTGGACCATGTTACAAATGTTGAAAAACACATGAAAACCTATATGGTCTCTTTTACTTGGCAATCTTGTACCCATTTTCAAGCCTTATATCTACTTATTCATCAAACCATGCAAGAGATTCTTATGTGGGCCAAAATTGTCCAATATCTTTGGTGACTCACAGGGAAGCATGCCTACTATGCTTGGAGAACCTAGATTATGTGCCAATCTTAGTCTCATGGGCATGGAGTCTTTACTTGGATCCAATATATTGACTACCAATACTAATCTAACCTCTCTTAAAATAAATACAAGGGATAAAAAAAATAGAACATAGTGCCCAAGGCACTTATTGAAAAGGAAACTAACCTAAAACAAGGACAACAAGCAAATGTGATAGAAACAACACTTAGAATAATGCACAAAAATTACTCTAACATGTACATGGCTGCAATCTGCAAGTATTATCTACCTAGGTCAAATGGGAAACTATTTTGTGCACCTTGGATCTTTGAAGCATACTTGCTTTTTCTTGATAACTCTCTTCTACAACTACGAGCAATTAGATTCTCATGTCTTCTTGGGGAAGAAACTAGTTCCTCTACTACTAATTTTAGGTGCATGAATTGTAGACATGAGTCTAATATCCAATGATACTCCTTCCAAATTTGTGGACTTTGCAAGAATAACTTTATTTCTTCCTCATTCTTGAACTACTGATCATGAACGTATAAACCAACTTGATGTGTCTCCTTCAACATATCTGTGAGGTTGACCTCTTAGGGAGATGGACCTAATATTATGACTTCTTCAAGCCATTTGAGCTCCTTCTTAGCTTCTTATAATAGAGAAATGTCTAAACTTGGAGAGAAAAGTTGATAACTATGTTTGAAAAGTTCAAACATGTCATCTCCTAAGAGAACAACTACCTCTTTCTTGATGATAATACTCTTCTTATCCTATAATGGACCCCATTCAAGCAAAGAAAAACCTAAAAGAAAGATATCAAACAAATCAGAAGATTTATTCTCATGAAGTTGGAGTTTAATAAGAGCCTTTTAAAATTGAAGGTTAGAAGCAATCATATTAATTTATTAACAACAAACATGAGGCTACAAGCCTTCTTTTGACATCTCAAATTGGTCAATCAATATTGATTCTTTTTCAATGTCAAGCTGATGATTGAGCATGCTCTCAATTTCAGCTTTCCCTTCACCTACAAGCTCTTGTTCTTCATGATAAATGGTAACTTTTGTGTTATCAAGGAGCTTATAGAAATCATCATCAACTTGTCTAACTGGGACATCTTTCTCTTGTACATCAGAAACTTCTTCCTCATGAACCTGTTTAGCCTCTACCTCTACTTTATTTTACACTTGTTCCATCTTTGCATCATCATGGAAAACTGAAGCATGCTTGTCTTTGCCAAGAGGTGTCCTAATCATGATTTCTTATTCTTGGTTACTCAAGCCACCTTGATTTTTTGCTTATTTAGCTTGATCTTCTTGGTTTGCCTCACAGAGGAGAGACTCTCTCTCAAAGAGTGGCATATCAAATCCTTAAAGATACTCAATAAGGTGAGAAAGGTCCAAAGAAGCTACCATAGGTACTTAATTTTTCTCTTATAGGATCACCTTCACCTCCACCTCCTCTTCCTATTTATTTGCCTCTTGAATGGATCTCTATGAGGGAAAGGCTCTAGGATTTTGAGGGGAAAGGAGTGGAGGTTGCAAGGTCTCTTTTCTGACTTTAGTAATCACCACCTCCTCCTTTTTCCCACTACTTTGAATGGATTTCTAAGATGGAAATGACCTAGGTTATTAAGGAGGGAGGGATGAGGGTTGAATGGCCTCAAATTTTCTCGACTACACGAATTGGTTCCAAGATGGGAAAGATTGAGGTTTCTCTTTATCATTTTGATCTTGGTTCTCCTCCTCCCTCGTTGTCTTCAGCTCTAGCTCTTTGATTTGATTTTCTATATTCTTTTGAAATAGCTCCTCTTTAAGGTGGTTAGGAACACAAGAAAGATCTTGAAGAGTGATGAGGGTGATTTTCAAAGGTTCATATCCTTATTTATCTTAGGCTCTCAATTCTAGATCTACCTTACTTTACCCACCCCATGACTTCACCATTTGATTCTAGATTGGAACCTTAAAAGGCTTCATAAGGGGTTCTTGAGGAAGGATGGAGTCTTGGACCCAAATAATAGGTTGTTCTACAACAAGCTCTTTATTTATTTGATAGCTCCCTTGGATATATTTCTAAGAAGGTAAGGTCTGAGGAACATATGAATAACTTGGAATATTCAAAGGAACACTTGGAAAGGTCTCTTGAGGAGGAATGGATGACATATAAGAAGGCTAAGGTGGTGTATATGTAGGCAAAAAAAGTTGGTGAGGTTGGACCTACTATTCCTTAAGGCCTTTTATCTTGTCCTCAATGCTCTGAATGTAACCTCCTACATTCATCATGTCATCTATGATATTGTTCCAATTTTCTCTCTCAACAAGTGTTCATTCTAATTTTATTTGCTATATTGACTCTCTCACATGATGGATCTAGTGAATAGGGACATTTTGGCCATAATAATTTTGTGAGCATAATTATAGTGCTTCTTGTCAAGGCTTATTAAAGTTTACCAGAGTGCTAGTATGGATGGTTCATGATAGGGTTGATGAGGAGCAATATTATGATGGGCTTACTATCCATAAGAAAGATCAAGGTAATATCCTTGATGATAAGGATCATGAGAAACCTGAAAAGGCTCCTCATAGCATTGATAGGGCTCCTAATAGGGTTGATAAGACTCATATGGATCATGAGGATCTTATTAGGAGTATTGATAAAGAGGTGGATAATAAGATTATTCACCATAGTTGTCTATAACAAATTCTTATGTCAAATGAGATACAAGAACTAATTAGAAACTTCATTAAGACATACCTGATTTACTCATAACTATAAGTTTGATTTAGAGTCACCATTGGTGCTAATATGCTTACTTTCAAAAACTGATTAAAGGAACGACACCAAGATCCTTCCACTCTTTTAAACCTTGGTCCCACTGGGCATGCCAGAGTTGTTAGTATTTTAGGTTACACCCTTGCTAAAAAGAGGAGTACTCATGTCCTACCCTCAAACCTGGACTAACATGGGAATGGTTTAAGGCCATGGGTTTCTTATATTTAGACTAGAATTCTATGATTTTTATTGAGGCTAGCTCCTCTGTTGCATCATTTTGGACCTTTGCTTTTAAAACCTAAAACTAGTTGGGGTGAAAAGGGAGGAGTTGCAAAAGTAAAACTTATTCTAACTTGTGGTGATTCACCATGAATATTATCCATACACTCATACTTGAGCCTCTAAAACACTAGTGAGACAAAAATAAATAATGGGATCTATGACTCCAAAATGCATGTCATGCATCAACATTACATCTAGAAGTTCATCAAGTGAGTGAAACCTAAGGGAGATGATGGAGAGGCCTATTTTAAGGCACTAATCTAATAAACATGTCCACTCTTAGCTTTAGTTAAATAACACTAAACACTAAACGTAACCTATATAACTAGATAATCTACCAGCTAGGTGAGATTAGGACTTGGTAAAGGAGAAAGCTGTACCACTTATACAAATCAAATCAACATGAACACATAAGGATAATATCATGAAATCTGAGAGCAATCATCTTATTTATCTCAAGAGGTTATAAGGCTCAATCTTGGTAGAGTCTAGTCATGCCCAAGAGAGGGATGAAAAATAATAGCTTAAAGGCTATACATATAACAAAAAGGAAGCAAGAGAGAAGGGATTTTAGATCTCAAAGAGGGAGTCAAAACAATTTTAATCTATTTTAAAAGTGGTTACAACTGCCTCTACAAATACCAGCTCACCACCTTGGGACCTTAAGTCCACTTGCCATGCTTATGAGGATCAAATTATCGAGTCTTCATACTGACAATCATGACATGTATTGGGTCATAGAGTATCTAATTTGTTGATGATGGGAACCCTTACATTAATCATATTCATTCCTTTTCTATATTTGGATCATAGGTCCCACTTATAGTTGAAAAACTAATCTAAGGACATTAGTTTTCCTATAGTCTTTATAGTAAAATAGACCTATGGATAGTTTTGCACCTTCTATATTATAATAGTTTCAAATAAACCTATTATATCTCTGTGGGGATCAATAATCCATTATACACAAATTCTTCTTTAACCCAATGAACTAGTCACAAAAAAAACCTTGTAAGCTCTAATTTATCAAACCAGAGATCAATATAAGCTCTAATGGCTCTCGCTTATGTTCCCCATGCTTGACTATTTAGCTAGAATTCTCCATGGAATTTGAATGAGATTTAATGGCATCAAGAAAACCCTACAAGACCATACTTTCTATGGTAAAAAATGGATTATCAACCTACATCAAAAAATCTATGCTTACTTTCACTCTAATTGGCTATCAAAATCTGATCTAGCTCACTGACACATTGACTCTCATTCATCTTGTTGGCTATTCTAGATATGAACAAATGTGAGCCCTCAGATTTGCCTCTAAATTATAAAACTTATCTTCACTTATGCCATGTGTTGAACATGTATTAATCCTCAAGATCTTACTGTTAGTCTGTAGCTTCATGTGTTTATGCTGTGTGTCGACCCCTTGAGCTCTCTAATTGTTTAACTCATATCACACCATTAGATTAAGATGTATGATAGAGCGAGGACCATTGATCTTATTAGGACCCATTGCTTGAAAGCTAATGACTAGTTCATGATCTTAAAATTGACATCCTCACTCCTATCATTTAATGTTTGCATGACCATTATTGATGGTCATATACTACCAAATTTAAGCTCAATAGGATTACCTTGCTTTATCTTTAAATTTGATTTTTGCACGACTGTCATTCATCATTCTATATAATGTGATTGATGTCCTATGGATCATCAAATTTAAACACATGTATATTTTTTCCCGAGCCTTATGTTGATGTTCATGTGAACATCTTATGCTTTTTGACCAACTTTGAAAGCTTGGATATTGAAGCACAAGAATTATGGAGGCAATTTTTTTTAAAGAGATGCTTATGAAGCCAAAAGGAGAAAACCCATTTGATGTGATGGTCCCAAAAGCCTCCTAGGTGGAGATATTAAGTGATCAAGTTGACTAGTCCATAATTACTTCTGCATGACGTCTTAGTGACGATCGAACTCAAATGACTAAGTATGGGAAACCTAGAAAAAATGCTTGAGAGACCAAATTTTCATATATATAACTCCATTTTCACTTTAGCAAAGGACCTAAAACTTGATGCATAACAACTTGAGACCAAGATGAATAAACCCATGTGGTCACCTTCCTTTACAATTGCTGCACATGTGAGATATAGCCTCGTGAAGATGTTCATTTAGTTCTGCTAGAACTTTCTTGAAAATGGCTATGGGAAAACAAGAAGGAAGTGACTGAAGAGCCAACTTTGGACCTTTGTAACTTTTGATGCACCTTGGTAGAGGACTTGAAACTTGGTACATATGATCTTGGCATAAAAGGGGAGAAACCCATATGACCAATTTCCTTTTATTTGTCCACACGTGCGATAAATGGCCTCCTAAAAATTACCTATTTTTAATTTTTACCACTAGACCCAAAATGTCAAGATGAATACAATAAAGAACTAGATGAATACTAGGAGATTCCTAAGTCATCAAGCACTCTTAACACCTTATAGGGGCTCTTTAACTCTGAACCATGTTCTAATTATTTAAAAACACATGAAAACCTACACGATCTCTTTTACTTAGCAATGTTGGACCCATTTCCAAGCCTTAGATCTACTTATTCATCAAAACATGAAATAGCTTCTTGTGTGGGCCAAAATTGGCCAATAGGTTGTTCTTGTTGATGTTTATCTATGACAACAAAGTATTTTCCTTCAATGGATCCCTTATTAATTTCATAACACTCGAACTAGGAGTAGACATTTTGTAAATAAAAAACCCTTCAATTCTAACTTTATGAATCACCAATGTAAATCACTCCCTTTAAGGATGAAATCACTATTCTACTTCTTGAATTAAGTTTTGCATTGATAATTTGAAAGTTGGTACCTAAAAAAAGCAATGATACTAGCACATTTATTCAGAAAAAAGGTGAAAAAAGAACTACAAAAATATTCATTTGAAATGATATCATAGACATAATCTAAACCTACACAATCTATATATTTATAAATTAAAACTTGAATCAAATTACAACTCACTTGAAAATTAAAAACATGAAAATAGAGGCAAACATAAATTTAGAAGGACATGCTACAATTTCTTAATGACTATTTTAATGCATCTTAGATTTTATTTTTATGGTTGTAGAATAATAATGATTCTAGGAGGCAACAAATGTTTTTAAGATGTGGATAAGGACTTTTATAAATTCTGGGAATAATAATGAATAATACACTAATTAAATATCTCAATTATCAAATATTTCTATATGTGAATCAAATTTTAAATAATACAATCTAATCTATCCAATAGAATAAAGCCTATAAAGGAGACAATCTTTTGAAAGAAATATTTATAATTCTATCAAAGTGTTTTATCAATGAAAACATAACAACAAAAAGGAAAATATAATTACTATTATAACTAACAACAACTAAAACAACAAACTAACATACTCATTATTCAATATCAAATATCATAGATTTAATTATCAATCTTAGATTAGTCTTTTGAAAGATTTACAGAGGTCTGTACTCAATTGATACTAAGTACTGCACATGATCTTAACGTATGTACTCCATTTTTTTTAGTTATGTCATCCTTTCTTTTCATAATTGTCTTGCCTTATGGCCCCATACTTAGTTTATTATTTATACTCTATACTCTAACTTTTTATCACAATTTTTTCTATACTCAGTTTAGAATATTATTTAGTTGGTCTTTACTACATACTTCTTTTAAACAAACAAGAAACTAATTTCCTCTGAGAAATAATGGTATGCAAGTTACTTATTTTAAACAATGCACAAAGAATAAAATTAATAAATGCAATAGACCTCATAATCATTTCAACTATATTTATGATTAACTTGAAAACACCTATTTCATAGATTTTGAGTTTAAGAAAAATATTTGTAGATATACATGAAATTTTCAAGAAAACCAACATGCACACTATTTTGAGAAAATATATTTAAATAAATACTTTTCAAGGAACTTATCATTATATTTATTTATTTCAAGATAGACAACTGTGTATGCAAATAACTACTCTCAATCTTTAGAACAAAATAAATACAAATCCATACCTTGCAGTTACAATCATAAAAAAACCAACTCAAAAATTGTCTGTACCTCGTTCCAATATTTTGACTATTAGAGCTTCACTTTCACCAATAACTTGCATCAATGACTAAAAAAATTGAGAAACTATCAACAAATATCTTTAAATAAATGTTTTCAAGAAACTTATCATTATATTTATTTATTTAAAGATAAATGACTATGCATGCAAATAATGGTCTTAGTCTTTCGAACAAAAGAAACACAAATTCATACCTTGAAATTGTAATCACAAGGAAACCCACATATAAATTATTTGCACCTTCATTTCCAACCTCTCATCCCAATTTTTTGACTACCAGAGTTTTACTTCCACCAGTAGCTTGCATCAATGACTAGAAAATTTGATAAACTATCAGTAAATATCTTTAAAGAAATGATTTTCAAGGAAATTATCATTATATTTATTTATTTCAAGACAGATGACTGTGCATGCAAACAATTATTCTCAGTCTTCAGAACAAAAGAAACACGAATCCATACATTGTAGTTGCAATCACAAAAAAACTAGCGTAGAAATTGTCTGTACCTTTGTTTCCAACCTCTCATCTCAATCTTCCAACTACTAGAGCTTCACTTTTGCCAATAGCTTGTATAAATGACAAAAAAATCAAGAAACCATCACATATGTATTTGTGAAACTTACATTAATCCCATGGGTGATGTGTTGGATCAACATTAAATTTTGCCTTGGCCCCCTCAATATGCTAGTGCCAATTCACTAAAAAATGGAGCAAGATCTAAACCTCAATCCCTGTAACTTTAATTCCACCTACACTACATTTAATGCTAGAAATAAAATAAACATTAGGTTTGAAAATTATTTTTTATTAAAATTTTTGGTTATTAAAACCATATAAAAGGAAGATCATGTTTATTCTAATCAATTTTATAAATGATGCTAAAAAAAATCAAAACATTTTCATAGTTTTAAAATTATAAACTATATAATAAGGTCTGCCAAAATATCTTAACCATATCCATAATTGGCCTTTCAAATATTTTATTATTTCAATTAACAAATCATGTCAACCAAAATATAATTATTATCTTAAGTTTATTATTTACTAGGTCATCCTTATCATATATAAACACATATAAATACATAATACATGCATACATGCATACATACATACATATACATATATACTTAGTAATTCCAAACTAACCTATACATGTCTCATATAATTTCTTGGTGAATTAGACCCATACATGTATAATAACTTTGGTAAATCTATGTTCCAAAATAAGATTGATTATAATTTATAAGATGATTTGAAACCTCTGTATAAGAAATTACATAAAATTGAGGCTATTTGACCTATATATATTTTATAGAATTAGCCATTTTCAAAAAACAAAACAAAACTTACTTATAGCCTTTTGGCTATAAATAGTCTCTAGGATTTTCCCTAGGGTAAACTCATGTTAAATTATGCATGCTAATGATTATAACCTCCTATGGGAAAATAATTATTTTTCAATGTACAAATAATTATAACTACCTTTGGACAAATCATTATTTTTTGACCTATTTAATAATTATAACCACCTTTGGGAAAATCATTATTTTTTGACTTGTTTGCCCTCAAGGGGCACATGCCTGTGCCACTAATTATAACTACCTTTGGGAAAATCAATGTCTCCATTGCTGATTATAATTGCCTTTGGGCAAATAAGTATCCCACCCTTCATTATTGATTATAATCAATCTTTGGGTAAATTAGTAATTCCACCCCAGTTGCCACCAGATTGTGTCATTTTCTTCATTTTGAGGGAACATTCAATGACTCTGTCATGCCTCACCTTGTGATACAAGGATTTTGTGAGATATTGACCTTATTCTTACCCTTGTGGGACATTTTACATGAGTGTGATTCATAATAACTCTAATACCCTTCATCATGTCATAATTATTTCTAGTTAACCATGCATAAAGAATTAGTTATGATGCATTGGTTGTGTTGCGTGTGTGTGCAATTTGTGCATGATTCCTTATAAGAGGTAGTATGTTTAATATTCATACTACCTTGTGAGGATATCAAGTTGGGATCATATATTTTGTGACCATATAGACTCATCTCAGGGTGTTTTTGAATTATGTTACAGATGGTAAGTTTAGCCACTAACATCTTCTTAGTGCATCATCATGAGTTTTGAGGTGGTGATGTTAGAAAGTGATCGGTCCTCATTATTTGGTCAACATACCATAAAATTAGGATTGATGTGTTATGTTACTCCATCTTATCCAAACTGATTTTGATCATGTGTAGATTCTAAGTACCATGTTCGATAATTATTATGGGTTAATGTCTTTCATTTAGTCCTCAGATAATTTTATCACGATCTATTTTGAAGATCATTTCTTTGTTTAGAATTTAAGCCATTTTAGAGTTAATTAATGATTCCATGTTAATATAGGCTATTAATAATAATTATTACTTCTAAATACATATGGTGTTCTTAATTATATTAAAGTTTTAAAATAAAACATTAAAAAAATGAAATAATTTAGAAAGAAAATTATAATGTTATGTGACGAATTTAATGAATATTAAGTAGGAACTTTCTGTACACATAATGTTTTCAAAATTTTATCACTTCCTGATACTCTTTATCCTGTAAGAACCTGTCGAGTCTCAATCTCTCTAAGTGTACGTCTTAAGGGGTGCATCAAGAAAGGGGTGGGTAAACCATTGGTGATTCATAGGATTGTTGTCCCTTTTTCCACTTGTTATCTACACACTTATCTCCTAAAAACCATATCCCTAAGCTTAATCTTCTCTATTGCATACTCCTTAGTAATTTCCTACCTTTTATGTCCCTTTTCCTAGTCTTAAGTCACTTTTTAACTATTCACTGTGCTAGGTCAACCTTGTATTGTTTTGGGTAAAATTCATTTAGGGTCTAGGTCGGCCCTTGGTTGATCTAGCCTGTGAACTTGTGAATTTTTATACATAACTATACTAGGTTGATTGGGTTGACCTTATCGACCAATTTTTTTGTAAGTCTACCTATATATACAAGTTCATTTCACCATTATTTAGAGAAGATAAGAAGTAAGAGCTATTGTGCATCTACTTATCCACCATTTTACTTGAGGAGCAAGCTTAGGGTTTCATAATTTATTTGGAGATACAGATCTTGTCTTGTGGAGAAGTCTTTTAGATACATTGATAAGTTGTGTACCTAGAGCTAATTTATCCTTGTCATCCTTACATACCATAATAACCTCTTGTAAATAACCTTGGCCAAGGGAGAGATTGAGGCTTGATAGGTTCATCTTCAAAGGTAAGTATAATAGTCTCTTGATAGGTTCATCTTCAAAGGTAAGTATAAAGGAGAGATTGAGGCTTGATAGTCTCTTATGCATGTTTAGTTTTGTTGTTTATTACCCCCACTTTGTGCCACAAGTTTTGGTGAGCACTATATTAGACTTTAATTTACTTGTTATTAGTTTAGTGAATATAAAACATGGGGATTAGTTAGGGTTGATTCATGATTGTTCTTGACTGGAAGCTTTGTAACCCTCCTTAACATTGTGTATTATGATAAGAGATCCCCTAATTGGGTCTAGTGGATACTCATATTGGTCATGTTCCCAATTATCTAATGTATCCCCAATTAGATGTGTAAGTATAATTTATCTTCTCTAAGTTAGGATTGATTTATAAACATGATGCATTTTTGATTGCATACATTCTGGTGAACCTGATGTGAATCTAACTCTTGTAGCTTTTATCTCATATTTTTCATTATATTATCATTTTATTTATTATTTTCCTATATTTATGATACTAGGTTGATAGTGTTAGTACATGTTGACCAATTTTGCCCACAGGCAAAATTTCAGTCAACTTCTCCCCTACTGTTTAAGGCCAATTCATTTTTTGGTTGCATCAGTTCAAAGGTAGGTTCAACGCTTCAGCCTTGGTTCAGCGGTTAAAGTGCAATGAATGGTTCAACCGACCGGTTCAATGGCTTGGTTCAATAGACTTGGTTCAAAGGAAGAAGTTCATCAGCTTGGTTCAAGGAGGCTGTACTTTAAAGGAAAAGATCTGATGGCTTTTGTCAAGGATGATGACGTCCCAAAGGCTGTCAATTTTAATGCAATAAACTAGCCATTTGTTTTTGAACTTTTTGAGCGTCAACCATGGAAAAGAGCTCAAAATGCAGTGACCCACCAAGATGTTCACCCCAGGGGCTGAATAAGCTAGATAAGACAAAATGGAAGAAAACCAAAGTGAAAAGCAAGGGATGAGTAAATAGTTAGTCCAAGTGGCGCCAACTAAAGAAGTGACTCTGGCAGGTGAAATAGTGCCAGCAAATTGATCATTTGGGATGCAAGCAACTAGTAGTGCAACCAGTTCCTCTATTTCACATTAATGAGTAGACAAACCATGTAAGTCACCTAAAAGAGAAAAGCAAATTTTGAGCAGACAAAGTAGACAACTCATTAATATTTTGAGGCACTTGTTCTTCCCATGAAGCGACGCATATGCCGCTTGTAAAACAAGGAGCACCAAATGGGCCTCCTTGCTTCTCCTATTTATTGAAAGACTTGTCATTTTATAAAAAAATCTTTTCATGAATTTTACAAGGTGAAGCCTTGCTAAAATTTCCACCTGAATCAAATAAAAGCAGTTTTTACCTCCATTTGGATAGATATATTTGAGTATGTCTTGAGTGTTTGTTCTATGTCTAGTCATTGTTTCTTGATGCTCTCACAGGTTCAGCACCAACATACTTGTTATCTACAAGGTGCCATCTCTACTAATGAAAGGAGAAGAGCAGTATTTGAGAAGTGTGAAACTGAGGAAGTTATTACATAAGTGTGCATCCTACAACACCTTTGGTGATCCCTATTTTTGCACTTTCCATTAAGGCCTCCCTACTAGTTTTTAGCAGCCTGGTCCTTCTGCCAAATGTGTAGTGTATGTATGTGTTTGTCTGGTTTTAGTGTGGGTGTGTGAAGGTCACCTTTATTTTGGTGCATCACCTCTTTAGAGTAGTTTGTTTTCCTACATCTCTCTCCCTTTCCATCCCCCATTTTTATATATCTATATATATGTATGTTAGCACTTACTAGAACAAACACAATGCATCAAAGGGAGCTAGCCCTTATCTAGAGACTCTCCCCTCTAGCTTCACCGGTCCCATAGGTGAGAGGGGAGTTTCCATGTTATGAGGAGAAGGCAGGAGTTCAACCTCCTTGCCTTGGGTGCAATTTTATTGTGGCAATAGTTTTGGCACGCTCGATGGGACCAACTGGCACAGTTTTTGTCTAAAGAGTTGAAGAATTTTTGGTGTGTTCTTCAATCGACCAGCCTTTGGAGGCTTTTGTATCAACACCAATGGTGAATCTGAGTTGAATCTACTAGTTAAGTATCCTGGTGCCATCATAAATCTAATTTTATATGTATAATTATTTTGCACAGAATCATGGGTCTTGTGTTCCTTCATATGACTTCGATCAGACTCAGATTTTTAAAAAATTGCCTCAAGCAACCCTCCTAATCGCCCTTCAACCAGAAGGGAAACTTCTAATCCTGAGATCTTTCACCCTGATGGTATGCTCCTAACTTGGAGGGAAATGATGGAATCATGGAATAAGAAAGAAGAGAAGCAAGGTTTTGCTTGAGACCTTGAAAAGGATAAAGCTACTCCTACTCATGATACTTATGATCTCCAAGAAAGGCTTTTCCAAGAAGATCTAGCCAGGCGAATTGCAGAGTTGGAATCTAGAGAGAAATTCCTCAGCCAATGTGTGATGGATGACTCAGACCAAACAACACATTCCATGTCTGAACACACCCCACCTACACATTTCCAAGAGAGATATCAGGCCGCCCCTGATATTGATGAAGTGTTGACCAAATGGAAGGAGGAGAATCATTTGATTCTAGCTCAAGGACTGCCTCCTCTTCCACATGCTTGTCCCACTTCACCCCTTCTCAAGGAGGAACCTATTTTGCAAGAGGTAGGTGAGGAACAAAAGATCCAATCTACAGTTCTTCAAGAGGCTGTCATGAGTGACAATGAAGAAGAAATCATCATTGATGCTCCTTGTGAAGACCTTATCAGCAATGGAGAAGATGCAGGTCTTGCATATATGTAGATGTTCCAACAATACAAGGAGGAACAAATGCATGGTGAGCTCTTTTCCCCTCTATTTGATGAACTTCCTTACTATTTTGATGATGAGGATGACTACGCTGAGGAGCCTGAGTTAGAGGAAAGAAAGGAGAGGTCTGTCTTCCTAGAGGAATGCCTTGAAGTAGAGAGCTTTAAACAAAGAGATGATGTTCTGTGGGATGAGTAATTAGTTTGTGATTCTTTTTCAGACATTACCACAGTCACCCTTCTTCAATAAGTCCAAGAGGGAGCAGAGGACAAGTCTGACAGGATTTTCAATGAGGCAAAAGGAAACAAGTCAGACCATGATACATTGCAGAAGAAATGTGCAGATTAAAGGGCTTATGGTGATGAACCAGCAACCATTGATTTCTTGGTGAAGAGCACCAATATGAAGGACCAACATTCAACAGGCCTCCAGGGACAAGCAGAATACATATATATTAGAGGCATGTTTGAATCTGATCCACTCGGGTTCCTACCAAACCAGGTGATCGGCAAGAGGAGTAGGTCACCAATTCTCTTTTTTATTCAGCTACTTGCCTGGCACCATAAGTCTTCTTGCCAAGAAGGGGACTTAAGAAATTTTCCCTTTGATCCAGGAGGGAGGCAAACATTCCTGGTTAGCTACATATAGTAGTTTGTTTTTAGTTTCTTTCCCTATTTTCCCTAAGTGCAGTTTGCACAAGTAGTGTTTTTAGCCTTGTGTGTTTCCCTTTGCGTGTGGGGTAAAGGCTTCATGTTTGATTCTTGGATCTTTTTGGGCTGTTGCTAACTCTTTCATAGCTACAATCTGACTCTGCACCTAATGGACTACAAGGCAACTAGATTATAAAGCATAGCAAGCATGCTTCCCCTGTAAGTTACCAATCAGTTGACCAATTTTTCCCATAGGCAAAATTTTAGTCAACTTTTCCCCTACTGTTTAAGGCCAATTCATTTTTTGGTTGCATCAATTCAAAAGTAGGTTCAATGCTTTGGCCTTGGTTCAGTGGTTAAAGTGCAATGAATGGTTCAACCGACCGGTTCAATGGCTTGGCTCAATAGACTTGGTTCAAAGGAAGAAGTTCATCGATTTGGTTCAAGGAGGCTGCACTTCAAAGGAAAAGACCCGATGACTTTTGTCAAGGATGGTGACGTCCCAAAGGTCATCAATTTTAATGTAATAAACTAGCTGTTTGTTTTTGAACTTTTTGAGTGTCAACCATGGAAAAGAGCTCAAAACACAGCGACCCACCAAGATGTTCACCCCAGGGGCCGAATAAGCCAGATAAGATAAAATGGAGGAAAACCAAAGCGACAAGCAAGGGATGAGTAAATAGTTAGTCCAAGTGGTGCCAACTAGAGAAGTGACTCTGGTAGGTGAAATAGTGCCAGTGAATTGATCATTTGGGATGCAAGTAGCTAGCAGTGCAACTGGTTCCTCTATTTCACATTAATGAGTAGACAAACCGTGTAAGTCACCTAAAAGAGAAAAGTAGATTTTAAGCAGACAAAGTAGACAACTCATTAATATTTTGAGTGACTTGTTCTTCCCATGAAGGGATGCGTATGCCACTTTTAAAACAAGGAGCGCCAAATGGGCCTCCTTGCTTCTCCTATAAATTGAAAGACTTGTCATTTTGTAAAAAAATCTTTTCATGAATTTTAAAAGGCACAGCCTTGCTAAAATTTCCACCTGAATCAAATAAAAGTAGTTTTTTACCTCCATTTGGATAGATATATCTGAGTATGTCTTGAATGTTTGTTCTGTGTCCAGTCATTATTTTTTGATGCTCTCACAGGGTCAGCACTAGCATTCCTGTTATCTACAAGGCACCATATCTACAGCTAAAAGGAGAAGAGCAAGATTTGAGAAGTGTGAAACTAAGGAAGTTACTACATAAGTGTGCATCCTATAGCACCTTTGGTGATCCTTATTTTTGCACTTTCCATTAAGGCCTCCCTGCCAGTTTCTAGCAGCCTGGTCCTTCTGCCAAATGTGTAGTGTATGTATGTGTTTGTCTAGTTTTAGTGTGGGTGTGTGAAGGTCACCTTTATTTTGGTGCATCACCTCTTTAGAGTAGTTTGTTTTCCTACATCTCTCTCCCTTTTCATCCCCCCCTTTTATATATCTATATATATGTATGTTATCACTTGCTGGAATAAACATGATGCATCAAAGGGAGCTAGCCCTTATCTAGAGACTCTCCCCTCCAGCTTCACCGGTCCCACAAGCAAGAGGGGAGTTTCCATGTTGTGAGGAGAAGGTAGGAGTTTGACCTCCTTGCCCTGGGTGCAATTTTCCTGTGTCAATAGTACATTTTCTAACTTTTATGCAGAGGTTTAACACACAGTCACATCAATATGACTCTATCCTATTTATGCAAGTTTATCATTAGGTACAGGCTATTAGGTCAACATAGTTGACATAGTACACTTTTAGACTTCCAAATAGACTACTAGGTCGATCTTGTTGACCTAGTATACTTCTAGACTTCCTAAAAACATACTATGTTGACACTACCAACATAGTATTCTTTACTTGTTTTAGCAAATAGGGAACTTCAGAAATAGGTTAACCCAATCAACATAGTTGGTAGAATGTGCAAGTATAAATCAAGGCACTTCAACAAGAATCTCACTTTCTATACATCCTCTAACCCACCAAGGTTCATTTCTCTCTTTCTCTATCATTTTTGTTATTCATTACAGTTCTATTTTTTTTATAGTTTGCAGTCTTTAAAACTACACTTATACAACAAACTAGGTCTGCTCTGTTGACCTAGTTCTATATTCTATATTCTATCTAGAAGACTAAGTCAACACTGTTAATGATGTTTTTTAATAGGCCCTTATTTCATTAGTATAGTAGTAACACTGTCGACTCTATTTTATAATCTCTGCATACACTATCATCTAAATTGACACTGTACTATGTTTCAAAGTTGAAATTAATACTTATATGCAAGTAATTAGCTCACACTTTCACTTTTAAATTGATTTCATGCTTAAAAGAGATCACATAGTCTAATTAGATGGTTTTTCAATATACAATTTAGTTGTACTATTTTTTATTTTCTTGCACACACTACCAAATCACATTATCTTAAAATACATTTAAATATTTGTCTACCCAAGGCCTACCTACTTAGATTTCATCACCAAGGGGGAAGTTGACTTGGTTTTTTGGTCAATTATAAACACATGGTTAATGATATCTATTGGAAAATCACCTGACACCCTTATCGCTATGGTGTGTGAAGTAAGGGGGTAGGCCTCAATACCAAGCCAATACCATTGCCAACACAAATCCCTTTTAACCTAAATTTCCTAAAACCATTTATAGATTGATTTCTAGTTACTTGCTTACATCCAACTTCCTATCACACTTAAAATCATACTCTAATAATCTAACAACATTCAGGATAACCACTTAGTTAGCATCTACTTTCCAAGTTGATTGCTTGCTCTTTATTCAATTTTATGTTGTCTTATAAAAACTTGCATTGGCCAGTGTTGGTGCAAGGCTTTGTGTTAAGTTCCTCAATTGGATCATCCTCATTAACCCAATTTATTGTGTTTATTTTCATTTATTGATTTCAAAATTACTTACAATTTTTTCTTATTTTATTACATAGTTATTCTGCTCGACACAGTCTCTTATAGATTATCTATTTTCCCTACCTACATTACTAGGTTGACCCTATCAACACAATACTCTTTTATACTTTCTTGAATATAGAACTAGGTTGACCCTGTTGACTCTGTATCTTTTTCTACCTATTTTATGCCTAGGTTACAGAACTAGGTCAATCCTATATCCCTTGTTTTCTAAAATTCTATACCCTATTTTTTAATTCTAGGTCGACCTAATTGACTCTGTAATATTATTTGTTCCTTCATATTTCCTTGTTTTTGCATCACATTTGCCTTATCAAGTCCTTCTCCTTCATCATAAAATTCTTGTTTGAAGATAACACCAAGTTGAATTCAATGGATATGATGAGTCTTACCAACTCTCATAGGGTTTCCCATAAGCCAATTAGGGCTCCTCTCCTAGATGAGAGTAATGTTCATATAACCACTTTCATAATGAACTATATGACCCCTTTTCATTCCTCTTCAATTCATAATCCTCTCTTCTCACTTGAAGATCAACCTAAACTAGAGTATACACCTAAAATGATCTTCTTTATCTTTGAATTTCCTTAAAATCAAGGAAAGGATCCTTCTACCATTTACCATCTCATGATTAGTGGTTAAGTTAAAGAGCCTCATTCACCTTCTCCCATGTTCTCACATAGGTTTGGGGACACTAGTTTATTTGATTCTCATCCTCTTCCCTCTATTTTGACCCCGTCTCATACCATGACTTCTTATTCTTTGACTTCTTCTACCTCCATGCCTAGTATCTCCACTAACATGGAAGGTTTTGCATCTAGTGGGCCTCTTCCAACACCCACTCTTCTCAATTATTCCACTAGTGCATCATTTGATACCCATGGTAACCATGCCTCTAGTGATCCCTCTTCTCATTCCTTCACTAATCCATCTTTTGCTACACAAACAAACTTTGCCACTAGTGCCTTACACTCTAACAACTCCTCTCAATCTCCTACTAACACCCATAGTGGTACGCAAGCCACTACTTCCAATTATAATACTTCAAATAATACCAAAAATATAACTCAAACCCATAAACTCTTATTAAAAATTCTTAATCAAATGAATACTTTTCATGCTCATAATACAAATCAAGTGATGCAAATACAAAACCACTTTATCCATCATCAAACCCACCCTCAATAGATGCCATGGGTCACACATAATCAAAATGTCCCCCACCTCCTATTCAAGATTACCATGGTAATATTATCCCTCAACCTCCTCTTGTCAACAAGACAATCAAGCATCTTCAAAATGAGCCTCTTACATCTCAAATTACTAATATCAACATAGGAGGTATCACCCCTACCATTTATTATAATGGGTCAATTGATCTTACTCTTCATCTAAAAACATTCATAAATATATATAAAGACTGGGTCAAATCAAATACCTTTGTCGATACCAATATATTAGCCAAAAATCTCACATATAATGCTTTAGATTGGTATAAACAACTCAAAACTCATTTTATCACTAGTTTTGAAGATTTAGTAAATGCTCTAGTCCAAGAGTTCCAAACTAGTGATCTTCTTGAGAATACCTTGGCCCATTTGATCAATTGTAAGGAAATTAAAAATGAAACTTCCTGAGCTTTCATTAAAAGGTGGAATGTTTTTCCAACAAATGTGAACATAACATGGCTAGTGATAACCATTTGCATCTCTTTACAAATGCTCTCTTTCTTAAGTTGCAATATCAGGTCTAGACTATCCATGTAATTTAGAAGAGGTCATTGAACAAAAAAAATGAAAAGATTTCCTTATGCATTAAATCAAGCCACCCCAACCTTCTGTGGGTACTCATTTGTTACTTAAAAATAAGAATCGTCATGCCACCAATGATGGTGTCATAGAATCTTATGATACCATTCAGACTAGTCAAGCTGTTATTCCTAACCAATCTTCAGAACCATCTCCTTGTTCTTAAAAATTCACCAATACTCATTTATATTCACCTAATAACATCAATGTTCCAAAACCTTTATCCTCAACTAAATTACTAAAATGTCTACCTAGCCCTCTTCCATGAGAACCTCATAGGAGTATGCTTATGGATCATGCTATGACTGGGCCCTATCATTTTTCTAGGTGCCATTACTCCTATAGCCTACTTATCCCTAAGATGCATGTAACTCTCCTTTATCCTTCTATAGATCCCACCCCTCCCTTAGTTTATCCTACCTTGGATCCCATTCCTACTCCCACTTTATCTGAGTCTATTCCTACTTCTGATCCCATCACTCTTTTCATCGAGCCTAGTCAAGTTCCTTCACCACCACCACCTTCTCTTGGTGATGGTTTGCTTCCTTTACCATAGATGGATACATTTCCTATCAAATAGGCTGATGAGCCTTCCCAAAATCCTTTCATTTTTATTATACCTCCTCCTATGTGTATCTATACCAAGCCTACTCACAATGATATCTATTGATTCTATGGCATAGATAACCAATCATCCATGTATTGTCAGAAGTTATGACAATATATTAACACTTTGCATCCTTATACCCATAAATCCTTAGACAAGGCCATACCTCCCCCAAAGGTACTTCATGATTATATTGCTAAATTTTAAGAGGTATATTATCTCTGGTACCAATGTGGTACCCATCACATTGATCGTTGCTACATCCTTCAACATCATCTTAAAGATCACCTTTTAACTATTCCTGTACCTTATACTATTCCTCACATAAGTCATTCCCTCAAGAAGGCTCCCCATTCTTCTCCCATGGTTCCACCTCCTATGGTTCCATCTCCTCCTATAGTCCTTTTTTCACCTCCTATTCCTCCACCTATGAATCCTTCACCCATGGACCTTCCCTCACCTGTAGATCCTTCTCCACTTGTGAGTCTCTACCTATGGATCCTTCCCCACCGGTGATCCCTTCATCACATATAGAGTCCATTCTCATGACATCTCTTGAGCATCCCTTACCTAATAGCCCTCATCAACATGATCCATCAAGCATTCTTACCTCTATTGAGGAGATTAGATGTGAAGTATTTTCCCAATTTTTTCTACAAATAGATAAAACATTAGTAATAGTTTGTATCTAACTTCATAGATACTTATTAGATGTTCTGGATAATATGTGTGGGTAAATCAATGAGTTATTATGAGCACATGCATGGTGTTCTTACATTTTCCTTTAGATTGGACATGTGCTCCAATATTATCTTTATCTATTTTGTTATATCATTTGACATTGTGTCAAATTCTTATTTATGTTACATGATGACCTTTGATTTCACACTTTATATTGCTTATAATGTCATTTATGTTTGCTTATGGATGTCTTCTTTATCATTGCTTTTTTTTCTTCTTCAATTTCTTTCTTAAAAATCATTTTTTCTTATTTTCATGATTGTTTGCTTTCTTATTTCTATATACATGGATAATTGTCATTAAGAATTGGTTATACAAATCTTATTTCCCTTAGTTATTCCTTATTTACCATGTGATTTTTAGCAAACAATTAATCTCATTATAATCTCCTATTAGCAGTCCACTTTGGATATCCTTTCTTCCCTTTATTCCATTTCAAAAACTAAGCATATACATGGTTGAGACTTGAGATAACATGTTGGTTAATTATTAATCCTATGTGTTCTAATCAGTCTTTTCTTTGGTCACTTATATTCCTTTAGCCTAAGCGTACAACTCATTTATGTGTATCACTCTATCTTTCATGATTGGTCATTCCAAATCTGTATGGAGGAGAAATCTTAAAAAAACCATCAAAATATTCAAAATTCAAATCATTTAATAAAAGGTAATAATACAAAAGACAAAAACATTCAAAACTTTCTTAAAATTCAAATCACACTAAAAGATGTGTTTCAAAACACATCACCTTCTTCTATTCAAAGCTCAAACTCCACAGTTGGCCTCATGATGGATTTGAGGTCCATTGGGGTATGGTATGTTAGTAGATTAGGAAAAAAAAAAGAAAAAAGAACAGGAAAAAAAAAAAAAAAAAAAAAAAAAACTATCTTTTAGTGATACCTACTTTCTCATGCAAGTACCCAATCTTTGCAGTAGATGGATGGATATGTAAGGGGTCCTGATCAATGAGGAACATGCCATGGGAAGGTAGGTCCATTTTAATTTTCTTATACTAATCTACCTTCATGAGTTGATCTTAAAGACACACTTATTTGCTTACACAACTTTGTGTCTATAGCAAATAGGTTTCCTTTGTACATTGATGGTCACTAGTCACTTAGTGTCTTCTTATGTATTTAGTATGTCTCTTGTCTCTTAAGGTCTTCTCATAAGATGCCTAAGTTATGATTTTTACATTCATTATTTCATTCCATAAATTCCTCATATTTCTTATTACCAACATCCCTTTTTACTAGATTTTATCATTATTCCACCTCATTGGTGCTCCCTTTGTGAGTTGTAGTGTAAAACCATGGATAGGACTTGGCCTTCCTCATAGAATTTTCCAATAATCTAAGTCACAACAAAATTACATGTGTCAAATATGAGATGAGATGTGATTGATTATGAAGTTACACATCATTGACATGCTTCCTAACTTAATTTAGTATGTTTTATGCTTACTTAGTTACTCTTTCACTTTTATCTTCTTATTTTTCAATTGAATGTAAGAATCCAACCATTTCTTAAAATTTTCATACTTCCTAGCTTAAATTAGTCTGATAAATTTAAGACTAATTTTAACAATTTAGTTTTTTTTTATACTTCCCAACCTGATTTAGTATGATTGATTAACGTAATTGATTTGTTTTTATACCATTGGTATTTCCCATGCTTTCCAATTTATCACATTACTTTCTTACTTCCCAACATGATTTAGTGTGATTTTACTTGTTTTAATTTGGTGCCAATCTTTTTCATGGTTTAAAAACAATTTTTTTGCCATCTTGTTTACCACCCTTTGGTTCTTTATACTTACTCATTTTATTATTACTACACATTTCCAAACATGAAATAATATTTAGTATATATTTTTTGATTAATTATACTTAGCCAAATCTTTTTTGCATGTTTCTTTTTAACCATGCATGTGTCTTACATAATGCTAGAAAAGAAACCACAACTTTTATATTTCCTATAACATATACAACAAGATATAAATAAATGTGATAGAAAGAAATATATCCAAGAATATACAACCACAACTATAATACATAATTCAAACAAGTCAAACAATAAGAAAATGACTTCCCTTTCACTCTATTTAAACTTACTTTTCACATTTCTTTACTGTTCAAATATTTACCGTCAGATTCCTTATTTTACCCATAACTTTGTTTTACTAACCCATTTTATGAACTATAAAATTTTATAGAATCATGATGTAATAGAGAATATTTTCCACTACTATATGCCTATATTCCAATTTTTTTGATTTTTGGCTATTTTTTGCACTAATCTCTACAAGTTCACCTAATTTTCTGCACATTTGGACACCTTCACTTCTCTTGCAGTATACTTATTTATCTATAGCACTAAGATAAGTAAAGGTATGTGTTTTTAAATTTTATCCTTTCATTTATCTTATTTACTCCTTATTATATTTTACTTAGCATCAACATTATGTGTTATCATGTTCTATTCCCAAAGCACCATCCTGTGTTTCACTAACGTGACACGTGACGAGCTTCGAGTGGGGAATATATACACACATAATATTTTCAAACTTTTATCACTTAATGATTCTCTTTATCTTACAAAAACCCATCACATCTCAATATCTTTGAGTGCATGACTTTAAAGGGTGCATCAGGAAAGGGGTGGGTAGACCATTCATGCTTCACAAGATTGTTGTCCCTTTTACCACTTGTTATCTACACACTTGTCTCTTGAATACCATATCCCTAAGTTTGTTCTTATCGATTACACACTCCTCAATAATTTCATACCTTTTATCCCCCTTTTCTTATAATTAAGCTCCTTCTACAAGTTCACCTAATGTTTTGCACATTTGGACACCTTCACTTCTCTTGCAGTATACTTATTTATCTATAACACTAAGATAAGTAAATGTATGTGTTTTTAAATTTTATCCTTTAATTTATCTTATTTACTCCTTATTATATTTTACTTAGCATCAACATTATGTGTTATCATGTTCTATTCCCAAAGCACCATCCTGTGTTTCACTAACGTGACACGTGATGAGCTTCGAGTGGGGAATATATACGCGCATAATATTTTCAAACTTTTATCACTTAATGATTCTATTTATCTTAAAAAAACCCATCACATCTCAATATATTTTAGTGCATGACTTTAAAGGGTGCATCAGGAAAGGGGTGGGTAGACCATTCATGCTTCACAAGATTGTTGTCCCTTTTACCACTTGTTATCTACACTCTTGTCTCTTGAAAACCATATCCCTAAGTTTGTTCTTATCTATTACACACTCAAAAATTTCATACCTTTTATCCCCATTTTCTTATAATTAATCCCCTTTTTGACCATTCACTATACTAGGTCAATTGGGTTGACCTTGTACTATTTTGGGTAAAATTCATTTAGGGTCTAGGTTGGATCTTGACTGACCTAGCCCATGATCTAGTGAATTTTTGTCCATAACTGTACTAGGTTGATTGGGTGAACCCTATCAACCAAAATTTTTGTAAGGGATTAGGGTTAAATTTTCCTATCTATACAAGTTCATTTCACCATTATTTAGAGAAGATAAGAAGTAAGAGCTATTGTGCATTTGCTTATCCACCGTTCTACTTAAGAAGCAAGCTTAGGGTTTCATACTTTCTTTGGAGATACAGATCTTATCTTATGGAGAATTATTTTAGATGCATTGATAGGTTATTTAGCCCAAAGATGATTTATATTTATCATCTTTACATACCACAACAACTTCTTGTGAATCACCTTGGCCAAGTAGGAGATTGAGGCTCGGTGGGTTCATCTTCAAAGGTAAGTATTCCTAACTTTGTTCCTCAATTGTAAGAGTAGATAGATATGCATTTGTACTTATCTTATATACATTAGGATTATGTATAAATTGACATGAGTATATGTATCTTATGCATGTATAGTTTTATTATTTATTACCCCCACTTTGTGCCACAAGCTTTGGTGAGCACTAGATTAGACTTTAGTTTACTTGTTATTAGTTTAGTGAATATAAAACATAGGGCTTAGTTAGGGTTGTTACGTGATTGTGCTTGATTGGAGGCTTTGGAATCCTCCCTAACATTGTGTATTATGATAATAAATACCCTAATTAGGTCTAACATAACCCCATATCGGTCATGTTCCTGATTATCTAATGTATTCCCAATCAGAAGTGTAAGTACGATCTATCTTCTCCAAATCAAGATTGATTTATAAACATGATGTATTTTTGATTACATACGCTTTCATTATGCCAAAATAATGTCAACCTATTTTTTCATGAGAAAAGGCAAGTGGCAATGGATTTTTCCATGTGAAAGGGAAAGTGACAAATGATTTTTCCATGTGAAAAGGCAAGTGGCAACGGATTTTTCTATGTGAAAAAGGCAAGTGGCAAGCTAGTGAGAGACAAGTTTATGTGGGGTGTAATATGATATAGTTTTGAATGCTAAGTTAAAATTTTCAACTTCAATATGGCATGAAATTATTATTTATATAGCTCATGGAAATTATTTTAAAAATAAATATAAAATAAAAAAAACTCTTGACACATAGGGTACGACATTTTGGAGAGAGTACAAATTAACCAAGAGATGGTACACCATGTTTTGTGAGTGGAGGGAATTTTTGCTAAGGAATAATGTGTCATGTGTTGAAGGAAAAAACTTAGTTGCTGAGAGAACCACTCAAGGAGAAGGAGGTGGGTTTTAAAGGTTTAAGAATGCATCTACCAAGAGCCTATTGGACTTTTCCCATGCCATGCTTGCCTGAGGTGCCATTTCGTGACAAAAGAGAAGAAGGGAGAGAAGATGGCACGATAGGAGTGTTGTGTGTATTATTTTTAGGAAAGTAGTTGTATTCAATGAATCCTCCATGCTTATTATATCAAGTTTATCATGATTATACTTAATTTATAATAAGTTTTTCCGTTGGCTATATGCTATAATTCTAGTTTTGTGTCTAGTGATTCCTTGATGCACAAAGAATAGATGTCTAATGATTTTTAATTTTCTCATGAAATATGAACTAGATATTCTTAAAATTTAGACATCTCACTATCAACTTAACTCTTAATGAGATCCAAAAAATTTAGATAACCTAGATGATGGATTAAAAGATACAACCATTTCATCTAATGAGATTAAAAAATAATAATTCTATTTTCCTCCTTAGTGAACTGCACCATATTTTATTATCCTTTTGAGTGGATTGTGTCATGGTAATTTTGTTTCGAGTAAGTGGAATGGTGCTTTGTTGGTGTCTCTTTTAGAAATCTAAATGTGTGTTAAATACAACACCTTCATTTTGGATGTGTGAGTGTGTAACCATTAAGTTGACTATAATTTAGTTAATAGTAGCCTTGCAATGCTGTGTTGAATTAATTCTATGATATAGTTATGTTTTGGTATGCCAAGTAATTGACCAATATTGTGGTGATTTAATCATACCCCTCATTCTTTATTTTAGGGGAATAAATTAATAATTTAAAAAACATGTATATAAAACATATTGGCTTTTATGCCAAGATAAATATATATATATATATATATATATATATATATATATATATATATGATTTTATGCCAAGATATAAAGATGAAAATATTATTAAATACCTCTCAAAATACTCATCTGTAGGCATAGAATGTAAATAGGCTTTTTATTTTATTTTAACAAAGTTGTACACATTTGAGGAAATGAGGAGGTTGGCCAGATGGGTGGCCAAAAGGAGTGTTAAATTTATATTACATTTAAATACGTATCCTTGAGTATAACATGTTAGTTAATTAATAGGAAAATATTTCTCATAGTGAAATGACTAGGATATTCAACAAGCATATGTGATTAGAGAACATGTCAAATAGCTTTGATAAGACAAATTGTGTGGTAGAGTATAATTGTTTTAAGGGGAGTGTGACTTACCTATTATTAAATGTTCGATGTGGAACTAAACTATTTTGAGAAGACTTGATTTTAAGAATATACATATTTTTTCATATTTATGTGATAACTTATACATATTCATGATGAGTTAAATAATGCAAGGTGATGAGAGCTCACAATGTATTAAATAGATTTTCTTCTCTTATTATAAAATTTAATATTTTTATGATTATGCAAGTTGTGGGAATGGAGTAACTTTAACAATATTATTTTAATGTTAATAATATCTTGAATGATATGCTAATGCTTGAATAACATAGTTGATTCTTGCAAAGAAAACCTTACCAGATTTATGTTGATTATACTTGTATATTGATTATAGTACAGGTCTACTGATGAAAGAAATTAGTATGGATTCAAGGACTATAACTCGTGGATGTACAAACTTTGTTTGCACAAGAGTTATCCAATTAAGGAGCATATATAAATTCCTTATTTCTTTATATATATATATTCTCACCCTTCCCATGGATGGAATATATTGTGGATACACCTTTATCTTTGTGTAATTATAAGTGAAATAGGATTTGTATGCTATAAATTGACTCATGAATATACATAGAAATATTTTTATTTTTCTCTAATATAAATTTAATTTGTACTTGTAATTGAGGTTTAATTAAAAGGGAGCATAAATTATTACATTACTTAAAACTCATTCTCATTGAATTTTGATTGGTTATATTAATTTAAATTCATGTTTGAAATATTTTTATTTCTTATGTTGAAAGAATTTGTGTGTTGGGATTTCGATAGAAGCTTCTACTTGCATAAGGTAGAACTCAGGCATCCATGTACAATAATTAGTTCTTGTTAAGTTATTTTTCCTTCTTATTATATAAGCGCTCTTGTGTGTTGATTTGTAAGCATCATAGCTTTAAAATTATAGGTTCATCTTCTCTTATGAAAGCTTATTAAGAAAGAATGGTTTTTTTTAATTCTTGTGTTTTTTATTGCATAAATATTGTCAAGCAACTGTTATTGCTTCTTTAGTCTAAACATAGAAGAAACATTCATATGTTTTCTATATAACTAATCTTCTTATTGCCATTTGATTTTAAACCTAAAGGAAGGAATCAATTTATTTTCAATAGTAACATAAAATGTAAGAGTATCCTTTCTTTGGAAATATTTGTGGTTAGTTTTGTAGCCTTGTTGGTTAATGGAAATATTCTCCCTAAGAGGCAACTTGAGGAAGCTATAGGCAAATGGGAGATTAACTTAGTAAAAGTATTATCCACATGAAGGATACATGCAAACCTTACCTTCATTTTAATCAATTCAGATCAAAAATATTAAATGAGAACTACTTATTTGACATCTATAATTTATAAAAAGGAAATGTGCAGTTTATCATATAAAGTCCACTTCCACTCAAGAGATTTTAATTTAATGCTTTTAAGTGTCCAAAGATCTTATCGGGGTCAACTAATAATTTGAATAAATAGAATAGTTTATATCTATATATATATTTTTTTTACTTGATGACCCTTTCCTTATGACTATTATACCATAGAGGAAGGAAAATGTTTAATGTGAAATAATTTGAGATTCTCTTTCCAAATGAGAAAATCATCTCTCATGGTTAATAAAATTGTAAAAACCTTAGATGAATGCTAAGTAACAATTATGATTGGAAGGTGAGCTATATAAGTGGAGATACTGAATCTTTTCTCTTTATAGATGAAATGTTTAAAATTTATGATACACCTTATTATTACACATATGCATTTTTAAGGGAATTGAGCCACTTGGATTAATTTTGACAATACCTAAAATCCACTTATTCTTATTGTGGGATAATATAACAAATTTTAAGTAGTATAATCTTATTATGAGCTATTGGATAATTGATGTTGGTAGGGAACCTTCAAAAGGGGATTAAAATAATTATGCTAAGCCTAAATTATTAACACTCTTTTAGAATTCAATAATTTGAAATGAAAATTATACCATTTGATTTCTATTTAGCTAATCAAAAAGGTTTGAAAGATTCTTTACTGACTATGAAATTCTCTAGTCTTCATCTTGTACATATTATAAGATAATAAATATATTAAGACAAAGATAATTACTCAATAAGCATGTCTAGAAACATAAGTTCAAATATTTACAAAATCAAATACTTAGACTTAACAATCAATGCCTTAATTCTTCATAATATGCAATTATGAAGAATATGTGATATCTCAAGCTTATTGTAATTGAGACCTTGGTCCATGTATGGACCAATTAAATATCCTATATTATACTCATGATGAGATAATTTTATCATGATACCTTAGTAATCTACATAATAATTATTCCCTCTTTTTCACACCAGTAAATATAAAATGAAAAATGTAGTGAGGGATTGTGGATTCTTGGGTTTGAATACAGTGTGGAGGATTGTCTCTTTGAGGTGTTAATACTTCCATGTGGTTTATGAATTAAAAACTAAGATAAAAATGTGTGAAATCAACCTTAATATAACTTCTTGAGATCATATTCATATTTTTAGTTCTTGAATGACTCCATCTCATTGACATATTTTATTACCAAGTAGTCACCTTTGTTTGGTCATGGCTGAAGTTTCAAAATAAAATAAAATAACACACACACACACACACACACACACACACACACACACACACACACACACACACACACACACACACACACACACACACACACACACACACACACACACACACACACACACACACACACACACACACACACACACACACACACACACACACACACACATACACATTACTCCTTGAGAGGATGTTAAGTAGTCATAACATATATTATTTTTAGAAATAAAACTTACATTTTTCTAAGGAGATTCATCCCTTGTTATTATCATTTTTGGTGATGGTTGTGATTAGTGTGAATACATTTTAAAAAAGAAACCAAAAAAAAAAGTTGTAATTTTTTTGTGTGGTGCGGAGGGAGTTACACTTGGTATCAGAGCATGGTTGTAACATCGAGATCTCTAAGATGAATTATTATCTTGGTGAATTTGCTTCCATGGTGAACAAAATCCTTATGTATGTGGTACCTTAATGATTAAAGAAATAATTGCACTAAAACCCTATATGATAAGAAATGATAGTTGATATTAATTTTGTTTCTAGCTTGAGTATCTTGTGCCTTGCATGTAACAAGGATACGAGTAGAAAAACATTGTTCTCCTTGAAAATTTAGTGGAAAGAGTCTTTGGTATATAGAGGATTGATATTTTTTTTTGATGAGTTTGATTGTCATATATTTTGGATGGATTATTTTTTTGACAATCCTTTTGATGATGCATGATTGAGGCTATTTTTGCCTATTATTATATGATAAATGTTGGTATTGAGAGAGGAATTTATTATTTTAATTTGAGAACATCAGATATGATCATCAAATTTTATTAAAAAATAGCTCATTCCATTGTGATAAAATACAAGCTAGATTTGCTATTGGATGGTTATAATGGAAAATGTGTACTAATATGATGATGGGGAGAGATACATGGAGCCATGGAGGTTGTATGTTGGTTCCCTTCCTATTATTATGATATATATACACACTATTGGATGAATATACATGGTAAAAATGAGTTGATTAATGATTTTGTACTTATATAACATTGTGATTGATCATAATTATGAAATTTATTGTTATGAATATGCTATGGTATGGGTTTGATTATCTTGCACGGATAATTTATTTTATGGTCCTATAGATTTTGTTATTGATTATTATGATGAATCATTATGTGTGATATATTTGGTATTGGATAACAAGGTATCTATAAAGTTGTTTTGATGATCTATGCAGGACTACTATGGTAGGTGACACTACCACATCTACATGTATTATTAGTCACTGCTCTAACAACATGTGTATGGGTGATGGAAAAAAAAAGGCGCATTACCATGAGGCTTGGAAGTATAACTTGGGGACATGATTGGATGCATTCTAGTTCCCTTCCTAACATCATTTTTATACATATGCATTATTATGAGATCATGAAGGAGAATCTTGGAGCCTAATGGGTTGCTTGTTGGTTTCCCTTTCTTTTATATACTTGAGGAGGAACTTGGGGCCATGATTGGATATTTTATGGTTCCCCTCATATTATTACTATGTTATATAAACACTATTGATGGACTCAGAGGAATAACTTGAGGCCATGATTGGCTATTCACTGGTTCCCTCATCTTATTACTATGTTATATACACACTGTCGATGGACTCAAAAGAAGATCTTGGGGCCATGATTGGCTACTTGATGGTTCCCCTCATCTTATCACTATGATGTAGACATATTGTTGATGGAATCAAAGGAGGAACTTGGGGTTGTGAGAGGTTTCATGCTAGTTTCCTCTTGATAATATATATATATATATATGTATATATACATATGTATGTATATATATATGTATATATATATATGTATGTATATATATATGTATATATATATATATATATATATATATGTATATGTATATATATATATACATACATACATACATACACACACACACACACACACACACACATATATATATATATATATATATATATTTCACGCTAGTTTCCTCTTGATAACCTATATATATATATATATATATATATATATATATATATATATATATATATATATATATATATATATATATGAGCTACATTTGTGATGGATTTTAAAAAATAAAGGCATGTATCACGTGGTAATGACAAGGGTCGTGGGTTAGTAAAAACTTAATTAATGCATTCATTTTGATTAATTATGTGTATACTCATAAATACATTAACATTAAATTTGGAATGCAAGTGGGAAAATTTAAGGTGGAAGGTAAATAAGGGAAGTTAATGCTCTATTTCCTTAATATTATGATTATCATATGATTCTTGGTGAATGGATAGATTAATATCTAAATTATAATAAGTAGAATTGTCATATGCGTATGCATTTATCATGTTGAATATCTATGGTGGTAAATGTATTTATGTAATAATGTTTTTTTAGGATGGGATTTGACAAAAAAATTAAAAACTCATAATCTTCCCTTGTGATGTGTTTGGAATCACTTATTTCTAGCACATACCTTATTATTGGTACTTGTAATCATAATAAAACATTATGCTTGACCTCTTATGTCTTTTTAAAACTGATAATTTGGTTGAAAGTGTATTTTAAACCTTGCTGAGAACTCCTTTTAAATTGAAAAAATTAGAGCTGATTTGACATATTTGGGTGTTAATATTGTATCTTGAGAGGATATTATTTAGCCAATGTTATCTCATGAGACGCACTACCCTAATAATAGGATTTAGTATCTTTCTTGTAAACATTTATGCTATGGTTATGTTGAAATGATCAAACCTCTTAAGAAATGAGTAGTGATTATCATGATGAACATTTTCACAAAAGTTAACTTTATCCTGGAATCCTTGAGTTAGTTGGAAAGGGATAACCAAAACAAACACAATATCAAGTAAAGTTACCTCACAATGGGAAGGATTATCTTTTTTTTATATTAACCTTAATTTTTAGGACTTCTTAAAACTATTTGAATAATCTTATGTTACTTTATAATTTAATGATTGCAAGTTCTATCTTATTTATGAGGAAGTAAACAAATATGTTATAACTATGTTGGTCACATTGAGGATGATGCTTTTATAAGGGAAGGGGGTTGTCATGCCCTGCCCTATGATACAAGGATTTTGTGAGATATCGACCTTATTCTTTCCCTTGTGGGATATTATTCGTGAATGTGACTCATAATAACTCTAATACCCTTCACCATGTCATAATTATTTTTGGTTGATCATGCATAAAGAGTTGGTCGTGATGCATTAATTATGTTGTGTGTGTGTGCAGTTTGTGCATGATTCCTTATAAGACGTATTATGTTTGATATTCATACTACCTTATGAGGATATCAAGTATTTTATGAGCATGTAGAATCATCTCAGGATGTTTTTTTTAATGTTGTTAGAGATGGTAAGTTTAGCCACTAACATCTTCTTAGTGCATCATCATGAGTTTCGACTTGGTGATGTTAGAAGGTGATATATTCTCATCATTTGGTCAACATACCATAAAATCATGATTGATGTGCAATCTTAATCCATCTTATCCATATAAATTTTGATCATGTGTAGATTCTAAATACCATGTTTGATAGTTATATAGGTTAATGTCTTTCATTTGGTCCTCACATATAATTTTATTAGGATCCATTTTGAAGATCATTTATTTGTTTAAACTTTAAGTCATTTTAGAGTTAATTAATGATTCCATGTTAATATAGGTTATTAATAATAATTATTACTTCTAAATAAACATTGTGCTCTTAATTATATTAAATCTTTAAAATAAAACATTAAAAAAATGAAATAATTTAGAAAGAAAATTATAATGTTATGTGACAAATTTAATGAATATTAGGTAGGAGCTTTCATTATGCCAAAATAATGGCAATGAGTTTTTCCATGGGAAAAGGAAAGTGAAAATGAATTTTTCCATGTGAAAAGACAATTGGAAACTAATTTTTCCATGTGAAAAGGCAAGTGGCAAAGGATTTTTCAATGTGAAAAAGGCAAGTGGCAAGCTAGTGGGAGACAAGTTTATGTGGTGTGTACTATAATGTAGTTTTGAATGCTAATTCAAACATTGCAACTTGCATATGGCATTCCAATATTTTTTGGATAACTCATGGAAAGTATTTTAAAATTAAATTAAAAAAATAAAACTCTTGACACATAGGGTACACCATTTTGGAGAGAGAAGGAATTAACCAAGAGATGGTATGCCATGTTTTGTGAATGGAGGGAAATTTTCTAAGGAAGAATGTGTCATGTGTTGAAGGAGAAACTTTATTTGTTGAGAGTTCCATTCAAATAGAAGGAGGTGGAGTTTAAAGGTTGAATATTTCATCTACCAAGATCCTGCTAGACTTTTCTCATGCCATGCTTCCTTGAGGTGCCATTTTATGACAAAGGAGAAGAAGGGACAGAAGAGGGCATAATAGGAGTGCTATATGTATGATTTTTAGGCAATTAGTTGTATTTAATGAGTCTTACATGCTTATTATATCGAGTTTATCATGATTACACTTCATTTTTAGTAAGTTTTTGTGTTGGCTGCATGCTATAATTCTAGTTTTATGTCTAGTAATTCCCTGATGCATAAATAATATATGTCTGATGATTTTTAATTTTCTCACGAAATATGAACTATATATTCTTGAAATTTTCAAATACAACTATAAAATTAACTCTTAACAAGCTCCAAAAAAATCTAGACAATCCAGATGACAGACTAAAAGATACAACCATTTTATCTAATGAGAAAATAAATAAATAATAATTTCATTTTCCTCCTTAGTGGATTGTGACTTGGTAATTTTATTCAAAATAATTGTAATGGAATTTTGGTGGTGTCTCTTCTCGACATCTAGATGTGTGTTAAATATAACACCTTCATTTTAGATGTGTGAGTGTGTAACCATTTAGTTGACTGTAATTTAGTTAATATCAACTTTGAAAGGCTACATTGAATTAATTCTATGGTACAATTGTGTTGTGGTATGCCAAGTAATTGACCAATATTATGGTGAGTTTGGTGACATCCTTCAAAAAATGATGCTTTCACCATGCCCCTCATTCTTTTTTTAGGGGAATAAATTAATAATTAAAAAAAAACATGTATATAAAAAATACTAGATTTTATGCCAAGATAAAAATATATAGATGAATATATGTGTGTGTGTGTGTGTGTGTGTGTGTGTGTGTGTGTGTGTGTGTGTATGTATACACACACACATATACACATATATACATACATACATACATACACACACATACATATATACATACATATACATATACATAAACATACACATGTACATATACATATACATAAACATATACATGTACATATAAATATACACACACATAAGTACGTACGTATGTACGTATTTGTGTGCACACACACACACACACACACACACACACACACACACACACACACACACACACACACACACACACACACACACACACACACACACACACACACACACACACACACACACACACACACACACACACACACACACACACACACACACACACACACACACAGGCGTGCGCACATGCGCGCGTGTTTGCTTTTATGCCAAGATATAAAGATGAAAATATTCTTAAATATCTCTTAAAATACACATATGTAGGCATAAAATGTAAATAAGATTTTTATTTTATTTTAATAAGATTGTACACATTTGAGGAAATGAAGAGGTTCGATAAATTGGCAGCCAAAAGGAGTGATAAATCTATATTACACTTAAATACGCATCCTTGAGTATAACATGTTAGTTAATTAATGGGAACATATTTCTCATAGTGAAATGACTAGGAGATTTAAATCGCATATGAGATTAGAGGACATGTCAAATAGCTTTGATAAGATAAATTGCATGGTAGAGTATAATTGTTTTAAGGGGAGTGTGGCTTACTTGCTATTACATGTTGGACGTGGAAGTGAACTTTTTTTAGAAGACTTGATTTTAAGATTTTTTTTTTTCATATTTATGTGATAACTTTTATATATTCATGATGAGTTAAATAAGGCAAGGTGATGAGAGCTCAAAATGTATTAAATGGGTTTTCTTCTCTTATTATAACATTTCATATTGCTATGACTATGCAAGTTGTGGGAATGAAGTAACTTTAACAATATTATTTTAATGTTAATAATATCTTGAATGATATACTAATGATTTAATAACATGGTGGATTCGTGAAAAGAAAACCTTGCCAGATTTATGTTGATTATACTTGTATATTGATTATAGTGCATGTCTATTGATGAAAGAAATTAGTATGGATTCAAGGACTATAAGTCATGGATGTCAAAACTTTGTTTGAACAAGAGTTATCCAATTAAGGAGCATATCTAAATTCCTTATATATATATATACATACATACATACATACATACATACATACATACATACATACATATATATATATATATATATATATATATATATATATATATATATATATATATATATATATATATATATATATATATAGTCTCACCCTTCCCTTGGATGGGATAAATTGTGGGTAGACCCTTATCTTTATGGAATTATAAGTGAAATAGGATTTATATGCTATAAATTAACTCATGAAAATATATAGAAATCTTCTTCTTTTTCTATAGTATAAATGTAATTTGTACTTATAATCAAGGTTTACTTAAAAGGGAACATACATTCTTACATTAATTAAAACTCATTCCCATTGAATTTCAATTGGTTATATTAAGTTAACTTCATACTTGAAATATTTTTATTTCTTATGTTGAAAGAGTTTGTGTGTTGGGATTTTGATAGAAGCTTCTACTTGCATAAGCTATAACTAAGGCATCCATGTACAATAATTTGTTATTGATAAGATATTTTCCCTTCTTATTATACTAGTGCTCTTATGTGTTGATTTGAAAGAATCATAACTTTAAAATTATAGGTTCACCTTCTCTTATGAAAGTTTAATAAGAAATAACGATTTTTTTTTTATTCTTGTGTCTTTTATTGCATAAATATTGTCAAGCAACTGTAATTGCTTCTTTAGTCTAAACATAGAAGAAACATTCATATGTTTTTTATATAAATACTCTTCCTAAAGACATTTGCTTTTAAACCTAAAGGAAGGAATCAATTTATTTTCAATAGTAACACAAAATTTAAGATTTCCTTTTCTTTATAAATTTTTGTGATTAGTTTAGTAGCCTTGTTGGTTAATGGAAATAGTTTCCCTAAGAGGTAACTTGAGGAAGCTATATTAAAATGGGAGATCAACTTAGTAAAAATCTTATCCACATGAAGGATACATGCAAACCTTACCTTCATTTTATTCAATTTGGATCAAAATATTAAATGAGAGCTACTTTTTTTACATCTATAATTTATAAGAAATAAGTGTGTGGTTTATCATATAAACCCCACTTCCACTTGAGAGATTTTAATTTAATTATTTGAAGTGGCCAAAGATCTTATCAAGGTCAACTAATAATTTGAATCAATAGGAACAAGTTATATCTTATTTTTTTAAACACTTGATGACCCTTTCCTTATGAATATTCTACCCTGGAGGAAGGATATTGTTTCATGTGAAATCATTTGAGATTCTCTTTCCAAATGAGAAAATCATCTCTCATGGTTAATAAAATTTTAAAAAACTTAGATGAATGTTAAGTAACAATTGTGATTGGAAGGTGAGCTATAGGTGGAGATACTGAATCTTTTCTCTTTATAGATGAAATGTTTAAATTTTTTGATACACCTTATTATTACATCTATTCATTTCTAATGGGATTAAGTCACTTGGATTAATTGTGATAATACCTAGAAACCACTTATTCTTACTATGGATTAATATAACAGATTTTAAGTAGTATAATCTTATTATGAGCTAGTGGATAATTGGTGTTGGTAGGGAACCTTAAAAATGGGATTAGAATAATTAGGCTAATCCTAAATTATTAATACTCTTTTAGAATGGTATAATTTTAAATGAAAATTATACCATTTGATTTCTATTTAATTAATCAAAAAGGTTTGAAATATTCTTTACTAACTATGAAATTCTCTAGTCTTGATCTTGTACATATTATAAGATAAGAAATATCTTAGGATAAGGATAATTAATTAATAAACATGTATAGAAACATAAGTTCACATATTTACAAAATCAAGTACTTAGAGTTAACAATCAACGCCTTAATTCTTCATAACAAGCAATTGTGAAGAATATGTAATATCTCAAGGTTATTGTAATTGAGACCTTGGTCCATGTATAGACCAATTCAAGATCCTTTGTTATACTCATGATGAGATAAATTTATCATGACACCTTAGTACTCTACATATTAATTATTACCTCTCTTTGACACCATTAAATAGAAAATGAAAAATGTAGTGAGGGGTTGAATACAATGTAGAGGATTGTGTCTTTGAGGTGTTAATCCTTTCATGTGATTTATGAATTAAAACGTAGGTTAAACATGTATGAAATCAACCTTAATATAACTTCTTGAGATCATACTCATATTTTTAGTTCTTGAATGACTCCATCTCGTTGATAGATTTTACTACTAAGTAGTCACCTTTATTTGGTCATGGTTGAAGTTTCAAAAAATAGACACACACACACACACACACACACACACACACACACACACACACACACACACACACACACACACACACACACACACACACACACACACACACACACACACACACACACTCCTTGAGAGGATGTTAAGTAGTCATAACATATATTATTGTTAGAAATCAAACTAAAATATTGTTAAGGAGATTTATCCCTTATTATTTTCATCTTTGATGATGGTTATGAATAGTGTGAATACCTTTGAAAATAGAAATTGAAAAAAAGTTTTGATTTTTTTATGTGTTTTGTGAAGGGGTTATTGACTCTATTTTTGGGCATCAACAACTAATTGACCACCCTTTAGGGTATGAATATTTTGGATTAACAAATTTTACATTATTTGAAAATATGTTACTATTCCTATATCTTACAACACCTCAAACAAGGGCAAAATGTAAGCACTCATTTTTGGCTACTTTCATGTCTAAATCAATATTCAGACTAATTTCTAGCAAATGACACAATTTAAACCTAGAAATCACCTAGAATGCCCAAATTTATCTATGTATGGGATTTAATTGCCTAGAAACATGTTGAGGCTTACTTATTTAGGGTATTACCCTATATGTACTAATAACCTAGTTTAGATTCAATCTTTGTCAAATTACAACCTAACAAATTGACATTCTTAGCCTGTTGATCAATTATGCAGAACATTTAAAACAATTCATAAAATCTAAAAGCACTAAGCAAGATTAAATTAAAAAAATATTGATTAGTTTTCCTAAGTAAAAATTCTAAGTTGAATTAGTGAATTACATTTATCTAAAAATGGAAATTTTCAACAGACATAAGGTCAAATTCAAGGGAGCTAGTAAAATGTTTTATTAATTCCTAAAATTCAATAAAAGGTCAGTCAAAATGTCATAAATATCTTCTATAAGTTGTCATAGATCATAAATATCTAAAATCAATTATCAAGCCTTCATGATTACTTTGGCCCAACCCAGGGTTAACCTAAACTCAACCTAGGTTATTTTAAAATCAACTAAAGTTAGAACTAAACCTAACCTCCCTAGGGTTATAGTTAGTTTTGAGACCTATAAATATAAGTGACCTCACTCTACTCAAATAATATTTTGCATGTAAGGTTATTCTATAGGAATGCCTTCAAGAAGCCATCAAAAGTAATGTTAGAATGCCAAATTGATATCAAGCTTAACACCATGCCAAGTAAATTCAATAAAAGACACATGTGGCCTTAAAGAAATACTGCCAAGAAGGAGAATGCATTAATTAAAGTCTTTATTCTATAGACCATGCAAGTATATCTTCTATGCCAATAAATAAACACTAATATTGATAAGGGAGGCAAAATTATTGTGCATTTTTATCTCTTATCTATAGTCTTGTTAATTTTGTTATGCTCCCTTTAGTACTTAGACAAGAGTGGTTTAGTTTCATTACATTATTATACATGAATTTTATTGAGATTCAATAACAAAGAACTAACAACCTTTGTGTGTTCTTTGGAATCATAAGATATACAAATCACATGAAATCAATACATTGTATGTTTTTAGTGATCATAATTGACATTAAATCAATACTAATAGAATCACATACATGCTTTTGATTTGTATAATTTCAAAAACATGCTTATAGGCTTGAAAATGGCTTAGATCCCTGAGCTTAACTCTTAGACTTGTACACACATGTGAATCTTTGATTTTAATTTAAAATAATAAAATCAAATGTCTGCCATGATAAACAATATGAATTTAATCTAGGCATTTCCTAAATTATTACAATGATGTATAACACACTCTCCTCTATCCAAATATATATATATTTTATTTTTTTGACTATTTTTAGGTTTTGACCTATATTGATTTATAAGTATATATTTTTTATGCCACTATATGTTGAAAATATACATGTTAAATATATTTTAATGTACATTTTCTTTCATTTATCTAAATGCAAAAATAATTATATGGTTACAAACTAGACCTCATTCTATACAATTTTTTTGAGGTAGTTAGGGACATGAGGGATGCATGGTCAGCTATCATTTTTTAAAATCATTTTTAGGGTCTATTTACTTTAAAAAATTAAGAAAAAATAAATATTCATTATTTATAAAAAATATAAGTTGCAAAGTAGATGATCTTATCTAACTTTCCACTAAAGAGTTTCAAAAAATACTAAATGATGCTCAAAATATGAAGGGGCACATGACTAACTATCTACTATATTAAAAAAAAAAATAGGATTTCTTATTTAAATTTTAGATTCTTGACCTATTTATACTTGACCATTTCCAAAAAAATTTAGAAAATTTGAAACTAGACTTGAAATTTTACTATTTATGTTCTTATATCATCTTCAAATTTTGAGTGTGGCTATCTTGAATAATCTATACAAGTTGAGGTTTCTTATTTTTGAAGAAAAACTGTCCACTTAAGATCCTCTTTTGACCCTTCAATTCTTTGAACTTAACCTATTATAATATTCCAATACATATTATCTATATATATTTGTTAGATTTTTGAACTCTATTTTTTTATTTTGATTTTGATTTAACCTTGTAGGGTTTTACATATGTAATTCCTATGTGGTTAAAAGGATGAGATGCCTAAATTAATGAAATAAATATACAATAGTTAAGTACTAATTTGTTATGACCTTTGACTTTGTTTGAATTTTTAATAATAATAAATAGGCATAAATAAATATTTATCTAAAAATTGACTATCATGGATGATTGGGATTCTAAAATTTGACATTTGAGCAATAGTCTATGTGATCAACAAGATTTTGGTATTCGTATGTTCACTAGATAGCAACACCCAATTTGAATAGTAGCACCATCCATGTGTAGTGTCCTTAATGTGGAGCTAATGTCCCATTTTTAGGACTATTCCTATTTTGTAAGAGCACCTATACCTGTGTCTATAGGTCTTATTCCTACATGACTGATACTTGTAGCTCTGTGTTGTACCTAGAAAACTTGATTTGATGTGCAAACTCTAATCTCCTTGTAAGTATGCCATTACCAAGAATTTTGTGTGTGTTAGTAGGATGAACTGGACATCCTCAACACCTTGTTGTGTAGAGAGTTGCCTACATACCAATACTCCAAAGAGGGATCAAGTATAATATAATTCTCCCACCTAGTGCTTGATGTATGTGCAAGTGAATGCTAAAATGAGAGTGGCCTTGGATGCCTTGAATGTGTTCGACCTTTAAAATGCTTGAAAACTAGACTTAGGGCTATTGTAGATGGTAGTATATAGAAAGTAGGGTAAAATATGGATAAATTACTTTGATTTTGCACAACTTTATCTTTGGTTTGAATAGATTTTGCATCTATTTTCCATCTAGTCAATAGAAGTGGATTAAACTTATATTTATAGGTTTTTATTGTCTATACAGATAAGAAAATGAGCTTAGGTTAACCTTAAGAGGGGCACACATTTGAAAAAATATATGTTGGGAAGAGATGGAATTAGGAACAGTAGCGCCTAGTTGGGGACACTAGTGATATGTGGTTGTAGTGTCCAAAATGTGGCAATAATGTCCATTTGGTAGATTGCTGAGAAAATTAGATTGTGATCTAGGAGGATAGTTCTAGGAGTGTGTAACTGTAGGTGACTCTAGTATGTTGAATGACTAAAAATGTAACTCTAAGGTTCTAAAATAGGTCTATGGCTAGCCTAAGGATAAGATAACTCAAGTGATACTCTTAGCATCCAAATACCACTTTTAGGTGATTACAAATTTATATTGTAAGTAAATTCAAGAATGAATTTTAATTTTTACATATTATACAATATTTTTATTAAATAATTTATATTAAAATAGAAAAGATTGATCTCTAGATGTGTGTGTGTGTGTGTGTGTGTGTGTGTATTAGATTCATCATCTACTTATAAATAAAATTTATTACTTTATAAAAAGTATAGTTATTTTATAAAATTTTGTTGCTGAGTAGATTAATCATATATTCAAAACTAAAATTTAATAGTTTGTAAGTTTTAGGAATTCTATCAAAACATAGAATGAAGAAGGGCATAATTTATGTCTTGTCCATTGATTTGATAAGGGTCATAAGGTGAAATGTGCTTACTATTTTTTTGGTTGTAAATAAGATAAGTTATTGAAAATAATAGAGAGTGCTTGATGGATTAACAAATCCTATGAATGCATTTTATCGGCTATCACCACTTTTAATTAATAAATCTATTTCATTTTCTCAATAATCTATTTATTGTAATATATAAATTTATTTTAAAGTTAATCACGTTCATTATAAATATAAGAAAAAATAATTTTTTTAATTAATAATTATTTAAATCTTAATCTTAATATACACTGCAATATTATTGGTGGAAAATTGGAATGATCTCAAATGATAGAGATATGATAATTTAGTCATTTAAATAATTAAACTAGGTTTAATATTTTATGTGGTACATTATTTAAGAATATTTCAAAGATAGTGGACTTTTGTGTAGAGAACTTGTTACTATTGAATTGTTAAGACGATATTCACATCTCTTCTTAACTTTGATAAAATCATAGTATTTTGTCTGAATTGTTAGTGATGATTAACATATTTGCATCCATATTTTTATTTATATTGGTTCCAATGTTGATTTAGTTCACTTTATTTTATTTTAACTTTAATTTATATTGATGATTAGGTTCCCACTTTAATTTACATCATGCACCTTTTTCCATGTTCATTTAATGATTTTATATTATGCTTTCGATTCTTTCATTTATTATATGTTCATATTTCTAATCTATGCATTGAAACTCTTACTGCAAGGCCATGAAATTAAAATATTGTTAAAAATATTAACAAGCTATGATATATTCCTTGAATACCTGTAAGGACTTAGGTAAGAGTAACATGCACTTTAAAAGTCGGCTCCTCCATTAGAGAGACCTAAAATTATAAAGACCATCTATTGAATGAACCTGAAATTATAATATTGTAAATAAAGTTTTACAGTGAAGTACCTGAATTTTTTTATATATACTAGTTTTACTTTTATAATTAAAGGTTGGATAGTTATATTTAAGTTGATGTATTAATATTTAAGGTAGGGTACTAATATTTTCACTTTTTAATTAATCATTTTTATTTTATTTTTATTTGTATATAATATATTTATTTGTATATAATATGTATATGATGTTTATCACCACTACTATCATGTAATAGTTTTTTTAAGTAATTATACATGTAGCATAATACAAGAATTAAAAAGCTTTTACAATTAAATCTAAAGAAATAGTGGTATTATGACTAATACCCAATCTTTTCTTTGTTGACATACAACTTAGTTTCCAATAAACTCTAAGCTTTACATATTTATTCACTTGTACAAATTGTCTTATGTTTGAGGGTTCTAATACAATTAAAATTAAGATTCTTATTATAATTGATATAATAGTGGTAGGAACTAGATGTTCTCTGACATTTGTTTTCTTTTGATCAATTAGATGCTTGTACTTTAGAATGTCTAAAATTTTATAATACAAACACATTTGCATATAGTTTTTTCTGTTTTAAACTTTTTATTTCATTGTTGTAACACATAATATTTTATAGTGTGGTTGAAATTAATGGTATTAGAGGTTTGTGTCAACATATGTTTAATCGACATTCAACTCTCAATTAACCTTTCAAATATTTATAATTTCAATTTTCATTTTTATAGCCTTAAAAAATGCATATGGTCCTTCTCAGATGAAAATTATACCCTATAGTTAAATTTTTAATTGCATGTAAATTCGTTAAATGAGTTTCATTATTTTGGATGTTTCTTTGACACTAACAAGAATCCTAATTAAAAGTTTGATAGGCTTTCCTGACATTAGCTCAACTTTATGTTTAGGTCTCAATTCAAATAAGAAAATGAAGTAAACTTGAATTATCATTATGTTTATTTTATTTCTTACAAAAACAAAAAAATCTCTTTCAACTTAGATGTTTGTATACTTTAAAATGGACTAGGGGTTTTACTTTCTTCTTTTTTGGGAGGGTGAGGGGTGTGCTTGTGGATGTAATATTTGTGTGCTCCATATTATGCATGTAAAATTACATTGACCATTTATATTTAGAATAGAATACTTATTTTTTTAGGAGGACAAGGGGCATGCTTGTGGATGTAATATTTATGTAATCCATGTTATTCATGTAAAACTACATCAACCATTTATATTTGGGGTAGAATACTTGTTTGTCATTGGAAAATGTTACACAGATTTTCATGGTATTTAAAAATTTTGTTGGGGTTTTAATTTTAGGCATGCTTTTAGAGTATCATTATGCATCTCTTCTTCCTTATAGGATTTTAAATAGGTAGTTTGATTTTTGATAGAAGTGGCTCCTTGATGTGAGAGAATAGGCATAAAATATAATATTTATTTATCATAAAATATTATGCATCTCATCATTATGTATCATATTTGTTTATCACTAGAAGTTGCCCCCATGGTGAAAAAAAAGCTAGAGGTTAGAATAAACTAGTTCATATTTAGTTTTCTGCAACAATAAATTTCTTATGCACTAGGCATGAGGCACTCACCATCAAGAGTATCTAATCTGCTAAGACCTAAAAAAAATGTCTAGTGTGTTGCTCTACCTAACACTAACTGACCCCACCTCCATGAAGCAATTGAGTGTCGATATAATGAGAATGAAAAATAATGTATTTATTTTTGTAAAACTATAATGGTCATGGACACATAGTGGCATTAAAAATTTATATTGATAGGGAACACATGTATTTTGTAATGGAATGTAGCATACTTTCTCCATTACATGTATCAATGTCAATAGATAATATTCCATATTATTTTCCAAAGGATAATTCCATCTTCTATCTTGATTCGGCATTTGAGTTCACTATAGAGATTGTGAAGGGTTCTAATCTAATGAGGTCAGGTCTACTAGTTTTAAGCTTTCTTCCCCCTATTCATGGTCTGGCCATTGAGATAGGTAACTCTGCTATTCGATCGATTAAATGTTTATGATATTGGATTTAAAGTCTCAGGAATTTTCATTTATTTTCTTAATTTCAAATTTATTTTTATTATGGTTGTATGCGATATAATGAAGGGGTGGTTCATATTGGTGGAGATATGTTCGAAAGCATGCCCTATGCATATGTCATATTCATGAAAATATGTACATTAATACTATACTTATGCAAGTCCTAACTTTGCATACACAAGACATAATAAAAACACCCTCATAATTAGTGGAAAGTAGAAGCAAAAGCACACAACTAATGCCATGTACAGTGTAATGTAACAAGTGAAACTTTGAAAACATACAACCAACTTCACAAAAGGCACTTGATTTCATAAAAACATCTATGATATCTAAGAATGAACAACATATATTCCTCTCCTCTCTTCTCCTCAACCCATGATGATCTTAAATTTGCATATATTTATATATATGTACATAAATATTATCCAGGACACTCTTATAGCAAGCATGTATCATTATTTATAATGAAGGATGACAAACCTCTCTCTGTATCTATATATGTAGAAGCCTCCATAAACTATGACAATGGTGATGCTGAGGTTGAAGTTAAAGCTGGAAATTGTAGATTAAATCCCCCCTAGTCAAGGCAAATGCTGAATTAAGTGATGCATAATAGAGGTTGAATGAAAAATAAAAGCAAAAATAGAATCAGAAGAAGCCATGCAGAATGAAGCTAAGCTTCCATCTCTCTCTTGCAATGGCTTTCTTCATGTTAAAAAAAGAAGATGATAAGCATCTAAGTGTGTTGTCGAGAAGTGGAGCCAATTTTAGTGATTATACCATGCATAAGGAGAATTATGCTTTGTTTAGAACCAATGAAGCTTTGCCTTCATGCAATCCTTGTTATATGTTGCCATATAAGTTTATGTTCTATTCTTTTGTTTAACTCAGCCCAAGAGTACTACTACCACCATTCTTTTTATGTCAGCTATTTTAACTCAAGCAGAATCATATTCCATTTCAATCAAGGATTTTAATGGACTTGTAAAGCCCCTCAATGCTTTACATAGACCAAATATATGTGTTTATCTCCATGTTTGGACAAGACATAGGTTTCATGTTTAAAATGCTTCTTTCATGATTTGAACAAGTGCCCTACTATAAACCAAACATATTTCTATTAGATGAACATGCAAAAAAATATTTAGATTGATGATGATGATGCCTGAGAAAAGAATATGTCCTACACAACCTTTTGTATCCATATGATAATTCATATGCCATACAAATATATGTTGATGTATCCACTGCCACCATTACCTTATCTTCCTGAAGTCACTTGTTTTGTTCCTACCCAAGCCGTCTCTACAATGACCTCTTCTACACCATGCCATTGATACTACATTCCATTTTAGTCAAGGATTTCAATGGACATGGAAAGTACCTCTATGCTTTAAATAGACTACAAATATGTATTTATCTTCATGTCTGGATAGGATTTAACGGCATCATGTGCCACCAAACTTCACTACTCTACATCACTGCTTCCCCCAACTAACACCATGCAAAACCAGGTTATTAAAAACAAAATATGCTCTTTTATTGTGACTCTAGATGAATCTTAGGACTTCACCCACTGTATAAGCCTCTGGCTTAATTACATTAAATGTGTTGTAAGAAAATCCACTAAGTAGAGGAGGCATGATGTAAGAGAAAAAACATAAACTATAATATTATTATAGTCTTATGACAATATTTACCTTTTAAATCAAAACAAAAATTTTACCTTTAAATCCTTGGAAAATATTATTTTGTTAAACATTATTTAAATGGTTCTTTATTGCTAAGGTGGTGGTTGTATTTCATATTCCAATTATAATTAATACTTGTAGATCATATTCTTAGGTATTAATAATGGATTTTTGTATATATTGGAAATGCACTAACATTATGCTTGACACTTTTATGAAAACCCTTTACTTTATCATAATTGTTAATACCAGTGCTAGTTTTTTAAAATCTCATTTTAGTGCTTTGTTTCTCTTTAGGTGATTGTCCTTAAACAACTTCCCATGTTGATATCATATTCAGTGCAGTAAGACTTCATTTTTTTTCTATGTTTTTATGATTAAATCTAAAATTCATTGGTTTTTTGGTAGGAAAAGTTCAGACTATATAAATAAAGGATAATTAGATTATAAAAATGCAAACGTTAACAACTCATTAATCTAGAATATTATTGAATACATTCCATTAAGATATTATGGGTTGTTTTAAAAATTTAATTCATTTACTTTCTTGAATATATAAAGTACCAAAGAAAATAATATAATTACAATACAATAATATCTGTAAGTCTATTATTTTAAGGGACATAATTTAAAAGTTTTAGAATTTTGTCTTGTTCATTTTTAGAATGAATATTTAATATAGGATGCCATGCCCTTAACCTATACCAATTTAGGGATATTTGTGACTGACGTATGGCTTACATAATCTTTCATATTATCTTGTCACATTTTTTTATAATTCTTATAATAAAAGCAAGGTCAGTCTATGAAATAATCATGGCTTAAATAGAATATATATAAGAGATAATGGTTAATCTTTGAGGAAGATATTGTGAATTATGTTCTTATTTCATTATTGTAGAGGTTTTCCCTTAAAGCAACTCAATCATATTTATTGAGTATTCTGATATTTCCTCAATTATTATTGTGGATCTACTTATTTTACTCATATTCTTGTGATATATCATTCCATTAGTGTTAATTATATAGAAGTAATTTCATTACAAGTGGTATCATAACATCATATTGGACAACTTTATGTGGTGCAATTTTTTTTAGATGTGGTGTAGTTGTTATTCTGAGAGCTAAAGGATAAAAAAACATAACTTATGATTCAAGAAAAATTTAATTTTTTCCTCACTACAATATTGTTCTAAGTCTTTTTTTTTAAGTTTGAATATTTTACACACTTTTGTGCAAATTATTATTCATTGGATTCATCTCGAAGAGATGACCACAATGGTATAATCCCTTACTACACTTTTTTTCAAGCCAAAAAGCCTTAACTCTAGGGTTTGTGCATGGTTATTCAAAACACTTGTCATTGTGGAGAAAGGGCAAAACACTCAAAAAATGACTCATAAGGATGACATGGAATCTAAAACTTTAGATCCTATATTTTTTGGGATGGTCACCAACCTCAGTTAAATAAGCAAAACATGGTGAAGAAAGATGATTTTGATGCCATAAAAGGAACATTATTGTGGTAAAAAGGGACATCGATGATGTAAAATCTCAACTGGTAACTATCAGTTGGAAATTAACCATTCTTGTGGCTGATCTTTAGCCAAATAATCCTTTGTCACTCCATTCAGGTTTTCCTAACTAGAACAATTAAAATTCCATTACCAGTTCAAAGAACATGATGCTAAAAATGAAAGTGCACAAATTTGATGGTAATAATCCACTCACTTTGAATAATCAAATGAAAAATTAATTTGATTTGCATTAGATCCCATATGCATAAAATGTGGTCATGGTATCTCTATATCCATAACATGAGCATTTTATTTGGTATAGGTGGTTGTGCACTCAAAATAAAAATAAGGTCCTTCATGTTAGCTAGTTTATATTTATTAATGAGCTATAGATGTACTATAACAACAATGTCTCAAAAAACTACTTCATTCAGTTAGTAAAGTTACAAAAAATAGGGATTGTCAAAGGATTATATTCATCAATTATAGAATTTATCCTTATGCATGGATGCCATTAATGAGGACAACATGAATTACATGTTAACTGGGTGGGCTCAAGGATAAATCCAACTTGATGTTTGCATGTTTAATCCAACTTTAGTATTTGAATCCATATCTTTAGCATACAAGATAGAGGAAATAGATATGGTGAAATGAAGGGCTTTCATTATTGTCCAATAATACAATTTCCCAACACAATCATTTCCTTAGCCTATAAGATTTACCCCTTAGAAAATGGAAGATAAACATGTAAAATATTATGTTTTGGCTATGATAACAAGTTGAGTAAAGGACATCAATCTATTGAGAATAAGTTGTTCTACATTGAAGCTAATGAAGAATAAAAATAAGATATGACCTCAGGTGAGAGTGAGGAAGAGACATAAGAGGATTATGTAGATTCACACCCTACTATCTCATGTCATGTACTTTTGTGTAATATCATGCATCAAGCCCTTAAGGTTGTGGGCTTATATAGACACCAAAAATATGCACACTATGATTCCAAATGTCAAAAAACCCCCTGGACTACCTAGGACCCTCTTGGGACCAATCTACTTTAATTTAGCCTAACCAAGCTCATCTACAATCAGTTTTACAAACTAGCTCAACCTAACCTTTAGCCCCTTTTTCCTTTGCGACATGACCATTGATGGTTAGGGTAACTATTGATGGTTACCCTTTGGAAACCTTGACCATTGATGGTTAGGGTGCACCACCTAAACATTCAACATTCACATCACTCTACCTTGATTTCTTATATGTCCATATCCATATGTGAATTTTTGCATGATCAAGTTAATTTTGAAGCATCTCTTGAACCTCTTATTTAACATCTTGTTGAGCCTCTCCTCTTTTCATATATAAAGAGGAGAGGAGGAGAAATAGAAAAAAGAAAAAAGAGGTGCACTAATCATTAGGATCAAGTCATCAGTCATCATCAACTTGTTATCCAAGTATCTCTTCATCAATAATCATCTTCAGCTAGCTCTAAAACTTCTCTGAGATATTAATTATCAACCACAAGCTAAGTGTATTATTCTTGTTTTAAGTTTCGGTTATTTAGTTTTGACAATTTTGTAACTCCAAACACCCTATCTCTATGGAGCATCCCTTGATCATTCTTAACCACCTGAGTACCAAACCTTTGCCCTTGATACCTTTGAGGCTCTCTCTAGCCCTCAAAACCATTAACCAACCTCCAACAACCAAAAAAACCTTTTTATAATGAACCCATAACCTATTATATCTAGAATTAATAAGCTATGGAAAAACCCACAATAACCATTGACGATTATCCTGACCACCAATGGTCACCTTCACCTTCAATCCTGATCATCGATGATCACCCTGATTGCTGATGGTCACTATGTAAAATCAGACACTAAAAATCAACAACCAAAAACCACTCCTCAACCTCAACCAAAACCTTGTTTTCTTGAATTTTGTCTTGATACAAACCAAAAACAACAACTTGACCATACCTAAACTATATTTTGATAGTTTGGCATTCACCTTAATGTTATCTTGTTAATTTAAGCATTTATTATGAATAGTATTAATTTAACCTAAATTAAGTACTTTCATTTATGTTATGCAACCTTCCTATATTAACATTAACTTGCCTTAAAAGGTGGATTGACATCCCTCCAAGGAAGTTATGTACTTCTTGGATCTAGCTTGCTAGGCAATCCACCTTCCTACCTAACTAATAAACCATTTATTTGAGTGTTTTATTATCTATAGGTCATCCTCCCAAGCCAAAAAGGATTTATTCATAGTCTTCTGATTCAATATGCATAAAAACAAACAAGTTTTTAAACCACACCCATATCGAGTTTCTTTTCTCTCTTCCCTATAACTTAAGTGCAAATTTACATGAAACATTTTAGCACACCCAATGGGACATAGAGTCTTTACTCACATTTTTATTTAAATTTGTATGCTCTTCTCTATCTATACTCATAAGTGAAAATAAAATTTATTTTGGGCTTAAAATTAAGTATATCCATTGCATGTTTCTAATTTTAGCTCATTTTAAATTAAATCATAGTAATCTTATCGTAGCATCACATTTGTTGCACACACTAGCCAAACCACTTTCATCAATTAAACATAAAAAAAATTTGAGACAAGGCTTGACTAGGATTTCATCACTTCGTGGTTACCTTACCCTTTCTCGATGATCTTACTTGGAGGTCATTACCAAGGGGAGAACCAACTTAGCTCTCTGGTTGAGTATAAACTCTAAATATCAATATATATTGGTTAATCACCCAACACTCTTATCATTGTGGGACTATGAAGTGAGGGGGCAGGTCCCAATACCAAGCTATATATTGATTCCAATATAGTTTTTTTTGAGCACCTAAACAACCTAAAACCAACCATAGACTACTTTTATAATACCTGATCTACAATCCATCTTCTATCACACTTTCTTATAACTCAAGGCATAATCCACAAGTGAGATTAAAATTAACCACATGATTTAATGTACTTTAGCATGTGTTGTATTTATTTTATCATTTTATTTCTTTCTCTTTGTTTGAGTTGTGAGGAATTTAACTCTTTTTGGCAACCTTCTCCCATCTTACCTTCACCTACCTCATCTCTGTTGCCTTGTTCAAAGGGGAGCCCATCTATATTCTCTCCAAGGGATCCTAACTTTGTTAGACTCATAGAAGATAAACCTCTTGCCTTAGAATTCTACCTTGAACCAAGATCCACTTATACCCCCAACCCTACCTACAACCAACCCAACCTTACCTACAATCAACCCAACCATGCCTATAACCAACATGACCTCACCTACAACCAACCTAACCTTACCTACAATTAACCTAACCTCACTTATAACCAACCAACCTTTCCAACAATCAATTCAACCTCAACTAAAACTAATTGACAACACTTCAATTACTACTTGATCATCACCTCAACCAACCAATAACCTTTCAACCCTTATTAGACCCTTATCATAACCCACCTCAACTATCTCAACCTCACCAATCTTTGGGTTACCCATCCCAACCATCATATCAATTACCTCAACCATAATATCAATCACCTATACCAACTTTGTGGTAACCTTATTTATCTCAAAACTAAGACTTGGTCTATCCCCCTAGTCATACCACCAACAACTATCAACCCAACCACTATCAACCTTATCAAATCAAACCAATAATCATCCAACCAACAACTATCAAACAAAATTTTCCAACCAATCAATATTATCACCCTTGCTAATGTTATCAAACCTATCAATCCAACCTACTTTACCTACCTTCTCAACCTTATCAACCTTATCAACCCCATCAAATCCAACCAATAACTATCAACCTACCATATTGAACCAACCAAAATTTTAAACTACCCAACCATATCAAACTTACCCACTATATCGAATATGTCAAATATATCCAATACCTCAACCTTACCCAACCTCTCAAACAAACCTACCTTATCTACCTTATCCAACCAACCAAAATTTTTGAATCCACCAATGTTATTAAACCAACCAACCTCACCAAATCAAACCAATAACTATTGACCAAATTTTTCTAACCTACCAACCTTATCAAGCATACCCAACCCATAAAATCACTCAAACTCTTCAAATCAACCAAACTTATTTGACCAACCAATTTTACCAAACCAACCAATTATATTACAACCTCAAGAGCCATTGGTGCACCCTCTTCCTAGGTAGTATACCCCATGGGGGAATCATATGCCTTGATATTTGACAAACTTTAAGGGATTATGTCATTAGACTCCCTCAAATTAAACCCATTAATGATTCTCTTCCAAAACCCATTTGGTTCATAGAGAATGAGTTTTGTACGTATCATCATACACATAGACATGTGGTAGATAAATGTGGGTCTTTTAAGATGTTTATCCAAAACCTTATCAATCAAAAGGAGGTTCTAAATGATATTTTCCATATTTCCCCCAACCTAGCCTTGAATGTCTTCAAGTAATCAATCATTGAACCTATTTTTGTACCCTTTATTGTGCAATCCCATGACCAAAGTCCTCAACACAATAAGGTCATTTCATTAGATTTGGTCCTTAGTGCATCTATAACTAGGGAAATCATAATCAAAACCCCAACCGATCCACTTGTTAACCAAGTTCACCCTTTTCAACTTCCTTTTTAAATCATTACTAAGGAAGAATCAATCTTAAACCACCCATTTGTTGACCAAGAAGAGCCTTCTCAACTCTCCTTTAAAACCATCATTAAGGAAACCAACCCACCTCTTCCACTTCTCCTTCTAATGGAGCCAACCCAAGCTCAAAACACATCACCTATAACTAAATCTAACCCAACCTCAACTAAAATCAATCTCATTCAATTCCCCTATAATCTTTTATTTTTCATCTACCTAATAACATTGTCTTTGGTTCGATTCCCTTTTAAACAAGGTCAAATCTTTGCCACCTTACCTTACCAAACAAACCAAATAAATAAGCAAATCCAACCAATAATCTGGATCAACCACCCATCCTACCTCCCTCAATCAATCAAACTAAACTCTAAACTATATCAATCAACTATGATCAACCCAACTTTTAAATCAACCATAAGGAACTTATCTATCAACACAAATCAACATCAACCCTCCATTCAAGATTTATTGAATCTCAGCTACCCTTTTATCTAAGCTACCAACACCTCACCTAAGTTAGCTCATGGGATAGTTCAACACTCTTGGCCACCCCATCTCTATTTTAGGATGATGTTCCCAACATAATTTATGGACCTCAAACCTATCCAAATCTAACCCAATAATTTTTTCCTCACCATAGCATGATAATGGTGATCTTACTTGAACTACCACCTATAAATATGACCTACTAACCACTAGCAAATAAAAACTAACAACCCTTGGGAAGAAAATGAAGTCATCTTTATCCTTCTTAAACCCTCTTATTAAGCAACACCTCATCTAGGGATCATTTTCCCATCTTCGACCATCCATGGAAAGAGCAAAGTGGGGGAACTTTCCCTTCATATGGCTTTTGACCATTTATCAACCCAAACCATACCTTAATAATTAGTCAAACTAACCCTTGGCATTTTTGCCTCAACCTATCAACCAACCAACTTTGAACTATTGGAGATTACCTTTCTCCATCAACCCAACCTGAACTAAGTGGTATACCAAATTAGGGCAACCTATTTGGACACCACCCAACCTATTTGGGAGTCACCTTCTCCATCAACCCAACCTGAACCAAGTGGTATACCAAATTGGGGAAACCCATTTAGGACACCACCCAACCTATTTGAGAGTCACCTTCTCCCCCAACCATTAGAGATTACCCTTCTCTAACACCCAATGGACCATTGGAGATTGCCCTTCTCCACCAAACTATCACGTAACCAACCCCACCTTTTTCTTTGTCAACCCAAATCTTTTCCACGTCTCATCACGTATTGGAGAGTAACTTGGGGACATCTACTCTCCTGATTGACATCAAGCATTTATGAAAGCATGGCTTTGGGGCATATCAAAACTTAAACCCCTGAATGATTTACATTTACATCATGTTATTTTGTTAAACCAAGTTCTTGGTTACCTTGTGTCTAACTTAAGCACATCCCTTGATTTCAAACCATATTCATCATCTTATTTTTTAAGGAAAACTGACTATAACTGAATCATGTGATTATCCATCACACTCATAGCCTAATATTAAACTATGGGTACCATGGCTCTACCCATGGCATGATTTCAATGGTACTTTACATCCCTCTTCAGGACAAATTCCCATTATCATTATCACCTAAGCCTTTTTTCACCTATTAAACCTTCTTATGATCTTAGTTTTTCCTTCATAAAGGTAATCCCTTAAGCATGTTTAAGCAATTCTATGCCAAGAAAAATCAAACAAAACATAAAATTAATATCAAAGTCTAAAACAAATCATGGGTCATTATTAGCATTCACAAACTGTTCCCTTGAAGGACAAATCTTGAAAACTTATTTGAAATTATAAACATAAGGTGGATTGATCCCTTGAAGGACAACTATCAAAAGCATTTGGACTGAGCATATAAACGTAGACCACTCCCTTGAAGGATGGTTGAGTAAAGAATTTGTCAAAGCTAATAATTTCTTAGAAGCTTTGCACATCGATCAATTTTCCCAAACCTCCAAGAAAAATTAAAATAAGCAAAAGACCCACAAGCAAAAATAAAAGAATTTTGAAAGCCACAATCATCTCTCATAAACGCAATAATCTTGGAAAGCCATAATCGAATCTCATAAGTATGCTTTTTGCATCAATCAGTCTACACTTTATATGACATAGACTTATTTACACTTACTCTTTAGAAACCTATAGAAGGAGGCATGCTAATCTCATAAGAAGGTTCCATTTTTTATCCATCTCCCTTTTATATAGTATAATCAAGGGATTTTGAGCTTACTTGACACTAAATGATCAAGCCACTTATTTTAACCAATGAACTAAAACCAATGCAATACATGAAAAGGGCTTATGTTCATATGTATGCCCATCTTGCCATTATGGTCTTTGCCAATTGGAGCATTTAGTCTACTCTTACTTTCATAGCCACTTGTCAAAATGTATGTCTTCCCCTCTTGAGTCATTAATGCCCCCAACTACCCACTTTGCACCCTTTCACTAAGAAATGGGGCACCTTTTTACCAAACCAAGTGGTACCCTAAATTGGACAACCAATTTAAACAACACCAACCATTGGAGATTACCTTTCTCCACAAACTAACAACTAGAGATCATCTTTCTCCACAACCCAACCTTCCCTTTTTATACCATTACCTACACTAACCATTGGAGATCACTCTTCTCCATTGACCATCACTCACCCATGAAGTTACCTTCTCTACTCACCCCAACCACCTTGTCATCTCACCATTGGTCCATTTTGGCCCAATTAGTGCACATTTTTATGATGATTTTTGCCTAATCTTTTTACCACAATGACAACATTACCATGTTGACCCTTTTAAATTTTGTGCCACCTCATACATACCAAACCCACTTATGTCTTTTTGGGAGCACTTCCTAACTCGAATACTTGTGACACATGACCCATTTGTATTTTCCCTAGGAGCACTTCCTACCTTGGATACCCATCAAAAATATAAAAATTGCTTAGGAGACTTACATTTATGAGTGTTCCCAACTATCACACCTATAGGTGGTCACACAGTTCACTTGTAACTTGTCATTATTCACATCAACCCTTAGTTTTACCACATTAACAACTTTAGTCTTTGCATGATCTTGACTAATTGCACTTAGTCACATTTTGTGCACAAGTTTGCATTTCAAATGCCCAACCTCATGTCACCACCTTGTGACTAACCATATACCACTTATAAAACCTGTACCTAATTTTAGTTTTCCCTCCTTGAATTTTGGTTTGAGGGGGAACACCTCCTCCTACTCTTGGGTTAATCAAACCCTTGACCCATACTCTATTTTTATTTTATAGCTCAATCACACAAGTCACACAACAAAAAAGGGGCAAAATGTAGACACCAAAAATATGCACACTACGATTCCAAATGTTGAAAAATCCCTTGGATTGCCTAAGACCTTCTTGGCACCAATCTACACCAATCTAGCCTAACCAATCTCATATATAGTCAATTTTACAAATTGGCTCAACCTAACATTCAACCCCTTTTTCCTTTGGGACCTGACCATCGATGATCAGGGTGCACTGCCTAAACATTCAACATTCACATCACTCCACCTTGATTTTTTATAATTAGCTTGTCCATATCCATATGTGAATTCATGCATGATCAAGTTAATTTTAGAGCAACTCTTGAGCCTCTTGTTTAACATCTTATTGAACCTCTCCTTTTTTCCTATATAAAGATAAGAGAGGAAGAGAATTAGAAAAAGGAAAAAAAAGATGCATAGATCATTAGGAGCAAGTCATTAGTCATCATATTATTATATAGGTATCTCTTCATTAGTAATCATCTCTAGCTAGTTCTATAACTTCTCCAAACTATCAATTATCAACCACAAGCTAAGTGTATTGTTCTTTTTTTAAGTTTTAGTTATTTAGTTTTAACAATTTTACAAATCTAAACACCCCATCTCTACTGAGCATCCCTTGACCATTCTCAACCACCTGAGTACCAAACCTTTACCTTTGATACTTTTAAGGTTCTCACTAGCCCTCAAAAGCATTAACCAACCTCTAAAAACCTAAAAAACCTTTTTATAACCAACCCATAACCTATTCTATCTAGAATCAATAAGCTGTAAAAAACCCATAATAACCATTAATGGTCATCCTGACCATTGACAGTTACCTTACTAAAAATTAACAAGCAAAAACCACTCCTCAAACTCAACCAAAACCCTATTTTCTTGACTTTGATCATGATACATACTAGAAACAACAATTTGACCATACCTAAACTATATTTTGATAGTTTAGAATTCACCTTAATGTTATCTTGTTAATCTAAGCATTTAATCTGAATAGTATTTATTTGACTTGAATTAAATACTTTCATTTATGTTATGCAACCTTCTTCTATTAGTATTAACTTGTCTTAAAAGGTGGATTAATAGCCTCCAAAGAAGTTGTGCACTTCTTGGATCTAGATTGCTAGGTAATCCACCTTCCTACCTAACTAATCAACCATTTATTTGAGTGATTTCTTATCTATAGGTCATTATCTCAAGCCAAAGAAGAGTTATTCATAGTCTTTTGATTTAACATATGCATAAACAAATAGGTTTTTCAACCACACCCGTATCAAGTTTCTTTTCTCTCTTCCCTAGAAATTAAGTGAAAATTTACATTAAACAAATTCTATAAGAAATATAAGGTGATGATGTTTATTGACTCAAATATTAAACATAACTTCATCAAAAATAAGTTGGTTATTTGTTTTAACTATTTTATTTACCTAACTCTTAAATTTTAGGTCACAATTATAGATGGTGGCATAGTCAATTGCTCTAGGAAGTGCCATAGTGTTAAGCTTGATATGGGAGACAATAAGCTTGATTATCCTATGTTATATATTCCCATGGATGAGGTAGACTTTTTTTGGGAGTCCAATGACTTATAACCTTGGGCACAATAGATATGAATTTACAAGAACTATTCATGTTCTTTTATTCTAAGGGTAGGACATTTGAAATACATAGATTAAAGAAAAAATATCCATATGTGGTGAGTTCACATCATTTGATGAAGATTATAAAAAAATGGGCTAGATAATTTGTATTATGATTGTTTTTCTCTAGAAGTTCAACCAACAAAGGTGTATACACATCCTAATCTATAAATGATTATTGATGACCACTAAGCTATTTTTGGTGCCATGCCGAAAGGACCACCATCAAGTAGAGAACATGATCATGTCATTCACTTGATTATGGGTAGTCAACCACAAAACATACGACCATACAAGTATCCATATGCCAAGAAGAGTTAAATTAAAATTATGGTATATGAGACACTAGAGGTGGGTATTATCAGATATAGCGAAAGTGAATATTCATTCCTAGTGGACATGGTGTGTAAGAAATATGACACTCAAAAGATGTGCCCAGGCTACAAAGAAATCAAAAAGTACACCATCAAAGATAAGTTTCATACTCTAGTAAGTGATGATTTTATAGATAAATGACATGGTGTTGTTTATTTTACAAAACTAGATCTTCATTCTAGGTGCTATCAAATTCAGATTAGAGATGGGGATATTCCCAAAATAACTTTCAAATCTCATGAAGGCCATTATGAGTTTATGGTCATGTCATTTAGTCTCACAAATACACCACCTACATTTAATAGTTTGATGAACATTGTTTCTAGGCCTTTTTTGAAGAAATTCATGTTGGTGTTTTTTGATGACATCCTAATATACAAAAAAACTTAGGAAGAACATTTACAGTATGTGAAATAGGTAATATTAGTTTTGAAACAACATCAAATTTATGAAAAACATTCAAAATGTGTTTTTAGAGTCTAAGAGGTGGAGTAATTAGGTCATAGTATTTCACATGAAGGAGTCAAAATTAACCCTCAAAAGATCAAATCTATGTTGGTATGGTAGGTGCTAAAAACCCTCACAAGTCTCATGAGTTTTTTTGGGAATAATAGGTTACTATCACATATTTTTGAAAAATTATGGGATGCATCAGGTTACTCCATTTTTGGCTACCCTTGATTTTTATAAAGCTTTCATTATTGAATGTGATACATCAGGTTATGGCATGGGTTCATACTCATGTAGGAAGGAAGACCCATTGCATTTGAGAGTCCTCAACTTAAGAGTAAAAATAAGTGAAATATAATATATGAGAAAGAGATGTTGGCTATTATTCATGCAATCAAGTAATGAAGACCTTATCTGACGAGTAAACACTTTAAGATACATACTAATCATGATAGTCTAAAATATTTTTTAGAAAAATGATTTTTTTTCAAAATAACAACAAAAATGGGTGACTAAAATATTTGGGTATGACTTTGAAATAATATATAAGAAAGGAAAATAAAATTTTGTAGCAGATGCATTATCTAGGAGGGATGAACCCACTAAGACATTTTTATGTGCAATGACCATTTGGTAGGAAAATTAGTTGGAAGAGGCACAATTATAATGGGAGAATGATAGGGATACATAAGTTTTAGTTTAGAATATCTAGCACGGTTCTGATGCCTCTACCAAATTTGAGTGGAAAGGGAATGTATTATGGTATAGAGACCTCTCACACCTATGTAAGAATTATATCCTCAAGCATAAGATACTTAAGGAGATTAATGTCTCTCCACTAGGGGCACTTAATATTTTTAAAAAACTATCATAGATTGAAGTAAGATTTATTTTGGGAAGGATTCAAGGGGGATATTCAGAAACAATAGGTTCATTAGATGCTACTAGCAAATTGGTGGTATAACACTTCCTTCCATTCCTCTTCTAAAATGTATCCATTTGTGACACTTAATGGTTATCATCCCATATCCATCACTTCATCTTGATGGGTGAAATCCAAGGTTAGAGTTGTTGAAGAACACATTCAACATCAATATGAGGTACTAGCTAGTCTAAGAAATAATTTAGCCATGGCACAAAATATAGTGATGCAAAAATAAGATTGACATCATAGTGAAAGGTATTTTAACATTAGTGATTGGGTCTTTATGCACTTGCATTTATATAAGTAGATGTCTCTAAAATAGTAGAAAAAAGATAATAAAATTTATCTTAAGGATTATGGACCTTATAAGATCATGTAGAATATTACCAGTGTTGTATATAAGTTGTTACTACCCCAATCCACTTGCATACATCTTGTATTTCATGTATCTTTCCTAGAGAAGGTAATTAGATAGAGTGTTTCTTCTTAGACCAAGTTACTAGAACTAGATGAAGAAGGCCAAGTCATTCTAGAACCGAGGAGATCTTGCATATATGAATAAAAAGGTTGAGAACAAGAGAGATAAAGGAGTACCTGATTAAGTGTAACAATTTGAACTGTAAAGATATAATGCAGGAGGATGAAGCTTTTTTGTAGCATCATCCTAAGTTGTCCAATGTTATGGGAATTTTTTTTTTGAAGGTAGGGTGCATGATACACCATTAACCTATGCTGGTATAGAGACATGTGTGGCTAAATTATGGCTTACATAACCTTTGATATTATCTTGTCACATTTCTCTATGATTCTATGTTGTTAGTAGGGTCAACCTATGGAATAACCTTGGCATAATTAGAGTATATATAAGAGGTGATGGTTATTTTTGAGAAGGATATTTCAAATTATGTTTTTATTGCATTGTTGTGGAGGTTCCTCTCTCAAAGTAGCTCAGTCATATTTATTGAGTATCATGGTTTTTTGTCAATAATTGTTGTGGATATATTTATTTTGATAATATTCCTGTGATATACTATTCCATTGGTGTGAGTTATCTTAGTAATTTCATTACATAACATTTGGTTTTATCTCCAAGATTTGAAGGTTGTGTAAATCTTCCTCCACCTCAATCTCTTTTTTTGAATGATATCCAATAATAGTGCCTTCCTTACTGGTATAAAAGTGTTGATGTATGGTTTTTCTATTTGTAACTTTCCCCAATGTTGATACAATATTGCAGGAGGTGGGTAAAACATTAAATTATGGGATTGAGTTGGATTATTACTCTAAAGAGGCCTTTGGAATGTTCTCTTATCACATCACAAGTATTGATAGCTCTAAATAAACTTGAATTTTAGCTTGGTGCATTGCTATTATCTATGAAACTTATCTTCATAAAGCTTGACCATCTAAAGTATAATGTACATGTGCATCTAAATGGATAAGCAATTGATGTAACCATTGTTAGGGTTACCTATAAAAGGGAAGATAACATAGGATGATAAAGAAAATGACAAGAAATAGGAGATTTTTATGAGCACTTATAACATTCCCTAATAGAACACCCATAAAATAGTAGGAGATCTATCAAATATAAGGAAACATAGTCAAAACCAATCCATATAGATGATACTGATAATGAAAATGATAGTGAGGCCAATTAATTATCTCTTAAGGGAATATATTATTTTAGTGAAATATATGCTTCTTCTATTTGATTATACTTATAGGGGGAAATTTTCATCAGTGCATATTTGGAGATCATTATTATCAAGGTCCATGCTCCATTTCATGTTTTTATGCATAACAATAATTATTACTACTTTTATGGACATGTGAAGGATTTTAGGTTGTTATTATTCATAGAAATATTGTGTAGTAATTAAAATTTGGTCATGAATACTTGAGAACGTTAGTTTTGCCCTTATTTCACTTGACTTGACTTGAGAACTTAATATAGACCTATTTTTCCACCTCACTCTATCCTAAACATTTATATAGACTTATTCTTTTCTAAATTACTATCTTACACCTAAAAAATGTTCTAAATTACTAAAACCCTCTATAAACATCTATATAGACAACCCAAGACCCAAAACTCACATGTATCCCTATAGGATAAGATCACTAGTAGGGGACAATAATGGTAAATATTTTTTGTCCCTTATGGTTCAATCCCATCCTTAGCCCTTATAATTTTAACTTTTCAAATTTGGACCCTGCCTTACATGTTTTTCATATTTTAAAGATAGTTAGCTTGAGGTTTTCCCATTTTGGATTGCTCTAAACTCACACTAAGTCACCTATTTTTTGGAAATATTGTCATTGATGTCAAAGGTCTAGTATTATTGGTGATAAAGGCCCCAATGCATTTAATGTTGTTTATCTTGGCTAATGTGAGTTAATATTTATTTAATATTAACAAATATATTTTTGGTTGCATATGAGACAAAATAAGGGCCCATGGAGAAATCGAACAGCCACAGGGTAAAGACAAAAGAAGGATGGGATGCATTTTCCCATGAAGAGTCATCTTGGGGAATACAATTTCTCATGAAGGGACACTTTAAGGAATATGAAAAGTCACCAAAGATAAGGACAAAAGTGGGAAGGATGTTTTTGATCATGAAGGGTCACCACATGACTTTTCAAAGGCTTGAATATGAAGGGTCATCCAAGATTGGTGCCATTTTCCATGAGGATTGAAGGGTCACAAAGGGGGAAGGCCAAAGGTCATTTGGAAAGATATAAATAAAGACTTGAGAAGCCATTTGTAATATGAGTGTGAGAGGTTGATTTGATATTGTAATATCTAGCTTAGAAGAGCAATTGTGAGAGATGAATATGATTTGTATTTGTTATATCTAGCTTAGAAGATCAATGGTGAGAGAGAGGAAGGAGATGTTGTATTGATCTATCATTTGTTGAGATAACAACATTGAGAGATAGGTGTGTAGTATACACAAAGGGGTTGGTGCTCCTGTGGGTTGGTGCTCATGAATTGTTGTTGGGTTGGTGCTCGATAAAGGGGTTAGTGCTCCTGTGAGTTGGTGCTCATGAATACTAGCTGGGTTGGTGCTCAACAAAGGGGTTTGAAGTCCCTGTGGGTTGGTCCTCATGAATTATAGCTAAGGTTGATACTCAAAAAAGGGGTATGGTGCTCCTGTGGGTTTGTTCTCATGAATATACTTGAGATTGTTCTTCGTGGGTTTTCCCACATTTAGTTTCCATGTTATATCTAGTGTCTCTCTCTATCTTGTGTGATGTTTATTATTTGAGTTTTATTACATATCTTGAATGTTTGATTAAGTGGAATTTGATAAAGGTAAAGTTTTATAAGATATATAATATAGTGATTCACCCCCCCTCAGTATATTCCATGCTTAACAATTGGTATCAGAGCAGGTTCCTTTTTGAAAAATTTTACAGCTTGAAGGTAGATCAGGAAAGCATGATGGTTGGGTCACAAGAAGGATTATCTACAAATAAGACACCTTTGTTTGATGGGATGAATTATGCCTTTTGGAGCATGAGAATGAAGGTTTATTTGATGGCCCTTGGATTTGACATATTGAAATCAGTGGTGGAGGAATATGAAGAGCCACAGACATCTATAATTACTCCAACATAAAAGAAGGCAAGTGAATGTAATGCTAAAGCTTTAAATGATATCTTATGTGGTTTATGTGAATCTAAATTTGTTAAAGTTATGCAATGTAAATCTACTCATGAAACTTGGGTGAAACTTGAAAATATTTACAAATGTGATGGAAAGGTTCAGCAAGCTAAGTTGTGGACTTTTAAAAGGTAGTTTGAAAGTTTGAAGATGGAAGAAGAAGATATAGCAAGTTATCTTTTACGAGTTGATCAAGTTGTAAATCAGATTCAAGGTCTTGGAGAAACATTGGATGAGTCAACGGTGGTGTAAAAGGTTTTGAGATCTCTATCAATGAGATATGATGCAAAGATTTTGGCAATTGAGGAGATGAAGAATTTAGCCAAGCTAAAGATGGATGAGCTTCATGGTATTCTCACAGCATATGAGATGTGGACAGAATAAGATAAACCCTTAAAGAGAGAAGCAGCTTTCAAGACATCAAAGAAAGAGAAAGCTAAGATTTAAGAATCAAGTGATAGTTCCAGTGATGATGAAGATGACAATGGAGCACTTTTCATTTGCAAGACGAAAAGAAGAACAGGTAAATATTAAGGAAAATTACCTTTTAAATGTCTTAATTGTGGAAAGATTGAACATTTTTTAGCTAGATGCCTAGATAAGGTTAATGATGATGAGGAATAAAAGCCTACATATAAGAAGAATTTCAAAGGAAAATCTAAGAAGGGTTTTGAGAAGAAGAGCTTGTATTCTAAGGATTCTAGTTCAGGTGAAGATAGTAGAGTCAATGATTCAGAAGAAGAAGAGATTCTATTCATGGTCATACATGAAGATGATCAAGAAGAAGAAGAGGAGAAAGCTGAAGTGAACAAGGAAGGAAAGCTCATTTGTGCCTTAGAAGAGTTAGAAGCTATTTAGAAGAATTTCAATGGAAAATCTAAGAAGGGTTTTGAGAAGAAGAGCCTGTTTTCTAAGAATTCTAGTTTAGGTGAAGATAGTAGAGTCAGTGATTTAGAAGAAGAAGAGATTCTATTCATGGCCATACATGAAGATGATCAAGAAGAAGAAGAGGAGGAAACTGAAGTGAATATGGAAGGAGAGCTCATTTGTGCCTTAGAAGAGTTAGAAGCTGTTCAGAAGAAGAATCAAAGATTAAAGTGCCAGATCGAGAAAAATGAACAAGAGCCAAAGGAAATGATTGAAGATCTACAAGCACACTTTGAAGAAGCCAAGAAGAATGAAGAAGATCTCATAGCACAGTTGGAAATAGCAATAAAATATTGTGAAGTGTATCTTATTGAAATTGCCTCTTTAAAAGAAGATATTAAGAAAGCATTTAGTGATAAAGTAGTCAGTGATTCAAAATTTGAAGATAGCACTAACATGCTAAATAAGATATTAGAAAATTAAAAAGCATATTTAGATAAGATAGGGATCGGTTTTGAAAATAAAAAGAGCTATGTTGAAGCTCTTACACAAGAGGAAACAAAAAGGGGAGAAGTGAAGAATATAGAGGACATTTCAAATAGAGAAGGCTGGAAGGAATAAAACTACAAAAGGCAATCAAGTCAGAGATATATAGATAGGTCTTATTTTTATGGCTATTGTTTTTATTGTAATGGATATGGTCACAAGAAATTAGAATGTATAAAAAGAGCTAACAATTTTAGAAATAAGGAGAAGGAAAGTCAAGTAGAGTCAAGTAGAAGCCACAACTCTTTTGCTCCTCTATCAAGCTTTAATGAAGAGACCATAGTATGCTACAAGTGTAACAACATCGGACACATAGCTTGGTATTGTAGAAGTGTGTTTGAGTCAATTCATAAGGATCAAATTTTCAAAGCTCCATTCATCAAGAAGAAGGATCAGAGTGTCAAATCTCCATTCATCAACAAGAAGGTTCAGACATGTTCATGGTAGAAGAAACAACCTGGAGATTCTATGATGGTGCAAACAGCTCTGCATGTGAGAGGTAAAGATTAGCCATGGTTAATTGATATCAGATGTTTGAGGCATATGATAGGAGATAAAAGTAAACTCATATCTCTAAAGAAGATCAATGGTGGTACAGTGAGATTCAGAGATAAAACCACTACCAAGATAGCAGGAACAGGTACTTTGAGTTTGGATTATGGTAGAACTAAGACTAAGAATGTTTTGTATGTAAAAGGTCTTAAGCATAATCTATTAAGTGTTAGTCAAATATGTGATCAAGGATACACATTAAGGTTTCATGCCAAAAGTTGTGAGATTAGAAGAAAAGATTCAAATGAGTTGATTGCAGATGCTCAAAGGATATTGAACAATGTGTATGTATTGTCAGATATCTTCTCAAAGGCACAATCAAAGGATACATTCAAAGATTAGCGAGAGGAGTTGGGAGTAATTTCTATTACTTCTTGCCATTGATGTTCAGCATCAAGTGAGGGGGAGCTAAGTGTTAGCTCTAGGTAGGCCCTTTGCCATTGATGTCAAAGGGGGAGAATAACAGGTATAGGTACATGTACATAAAATAGGTACAAAGAACATGTATAGGTTGCTATAGTAAGGGGGAGTTACTATATGTTTGTAGATGACAGGTGGTGCAGGTGACAGGATGTGGCAGTTTTAGGATTGAGGTTACCATCAATGACAAAGGGGGAGATTGTTGAAAATATTGTCATTGATGTCAAAGGTCTATTATTATTGGTGATAAAGGCCCCATTGCATTTAATGTTGTTTATCTTGGCTAATGTGAGTTAATATTTATTTAATATTAACAAATATATTTTTGGTTGCATATGAGACAAAATAAGGGCCCATGGAGAGGTCGAAGAGCCACGGGTTAAAGACAAAAGAAGGATGGGATGCATTTTCCCATGAAGAGTCATCTTGGGGAATACCAAGAGTCACCAAGTGAAGACAAAAGAGTAAGGGCACAATTTCTGATGAAGGGACACTTTAAGGAATATGAAAAGTCACCAAAGATAAGGACAAAAGTGGGAAGGACGTTTTTGATCATGAAGGGTCACCCATGACTTTTCAAAGGCTTGAATATGAAGGGTCATCCAAAATTGGGTCCATTTTCTATGAGGATTGAAGGGTCACAAAGGGGGAAGGCCAAAGGTCATTTGGAAAGCTATAAATAAAGGCTTGAGAAGTCATTTGTAATATGAGTGTGAGAGGTTATTTGATATTGTAATATATAGCTTAGAATAGCAATTATTAGAGATGAATATGATTTGTATTTATTATATGTAGCTTAGAAGAGCAAAGGTGAGAGAGAGAAAGGAAATGTTGTATTGATATCTCATTTTTTGAGATAGAAACATTGGGAGATAGGTGTGTGGTATACACAAAGGGGTTGGTGCTCCTGTGTATTGGTGCTCACAAATTGTCGCTGGGTTGGTGCTCATGAAAGGGGTTGGTGCTCACGAATAGTAGCTGGGTTGGTGCTCAAAAAATGGGTTTGAAGCTCCTATGGGTTGGTGCTCACAAATTGTAGCTGAGGTTGATACTCGGCAAAGGGGTATGGTGATCCTATGGGTTTGTTCTCATGAATATACTTGAGATTGTTCTCCGTGGTTTTTCCCACATTGGGTTTCCATGTTATATCTGGTGTCTCTCTCTATCTTGTATGATGTTTATTGTTTGAGTTTTATTGCATATATTGAATGTTTGATTAAGTGGAATTTGATAAAGGGAAAGTTTTATAAGATTAATATACTGATTCATCCCCCCTTAGTATATTCCATGCTTAACAATTGGTATCAGAGCAGGGTCCTTTTTGAAAAGTTTTACAGCTTGAAGGTAGATCGGGAAAGCACTATGGCTGGGTCACAAGAAGGATTTTCTACAAATAAGGCACCTTTGTTTGATGGGATGAATTATGCTTTTTGGAGAATGAGAATGAAGGTTTATTTGATGGCCCTTGGATTCGACATATGGAAATCAGTGGTGTAGGAATATGAAGAGCCACATACATCTATAATTACTCCAACAAAAAAGAAGGTAGGTGAATGTAGTGCTAAAGCTTTAAATGCTATTTTATGTGGTTTATGTGAATCTAAATTTGTTAAAGTTGTGCAATGTAAATCTTCTCATGAAACTTGGGTAAAACTTGAGAATATTTACAAAGGTGATGGAAAGGTTTAGCAAGCTAAGTTGCAGACTTTTAAAAAGTAGTTTGAAAGTTTGAAGATGGAAGAAGAAGAAGATATATCAAGTTATTTTTTGTGAGTTGATCAAGTCGTAAATTAGATGCAAGGTCTTGGAGAAACGTTGGATGAGTCAATGGTGGTGCAAAAGGTTTTGAGATCTCTACCAATGAGATATGATGCAAAGGTTTCGATAATTGAGGAGATGAAGAATTTAGCCAAGATAAAGATGGATGAGCTTTATGGTATTCTCACGGCATATGAGATGTGGATAGAACAAGATAAACCCTCAAAGAGAGAAGTGGCTTTCAATAAATCAAATAAAGAGAAAGCTAAGATTCAAGAATCAAGTGATAGTTCCAATGATGATGAAGATGACAATGGAACACTTTTCATTCGCAAGCCGAAAAGAGGAATAGGTAAATATCAAGGAAAATTACCTTTTAAATGTTTTAATTATAGAAAGATTGGACATTTTTCAGCTTGATGCCCAGATAAGGTTAATGATGATGAAAAAGAAAAGCCTACATACAAGAAGAATTTCAAAGGAAAATCTAAGAAGGGTTTCGAGAAGAAGAGCCTGTATTCTAAGGAATCTAGTTGAGGTGAAGATAGTGGAGTCAGTGATTTAGAAGAAGAAGAGATTCTATTCATGGCCATACATGAAGATGATCAAGAAGAAGAAGAGGAGGAAGCTGAAGTGAATATGGAAGGAGAGCTCATTTTTACCTTAGAAGAGTTAGAAGCTGTTTAGAAGAAGAATCGAAGATTAAAGTGCCAAATCGAGAAAAATGAACAAGAGTCAAAGGAAATGATTGAAGATCTACAAGCGCACTTTGAAGAAGCCAAGAAGAATGAAGAAGATCTCATAGCACAGTTGGAAATAGCAAGAAAAGATTATGAAAGGTATGTTATTGAAATTTCCTCTTTAAAATAAGATATTAAGAAAGGAGTCGGTGATAAAGTAGTCAGTGATTCAAAATTTGAAGATAGCACTAACATGATGAATAAGATATTAAAAAATCAAAAAGCATATTCAGATAAGACAGGGATCAATTTTGAAAAGAAAAAGAGCTATGTTGAAGCTCTGACACAAGAGGAAACAAAAAGGGGAGAAGTGAAGAATACAGAGGACATTCCAAACAGAGAAGGCTTGAAGGAACAAAGCTACAAAAGGCAATCAGGTTAGAGATATATAGACAAGTCTTATTTTTATGGCTATTGTTTTTATTGTAATGGATATGGTCACAAGAAATTAGAATGTAGAAAAAGAGATAACAATTTCAAAAATAAGAAGAGGGAAAGTAAAGTAGAGTCAAGCAGAAGCCACAACTCTTTTGCTCCTCTATCAAGCTTTGATGAAGAGACCATAGTATGCTACAAGTGCAACAACTTTGGACACATAGCTCGGTATTGCAAAAGTGTGTTCGAGTCAGTTCAGAAGGATTAGAGTTTCAAAGATCCATTCATTAAGAAGGATCAGAGTGTCAAAGCTCCATTCATTAGGAAGAAGGTTCAGACATGTTCATGGCAAAAGAAACAACCTGGAGATTCTATGATGGTGCAGACAGCTCTGCATGTGAGAGGTAAATATCAGCCATGGTTAATTGATAGTGGATGTTTGAGGCATATGATAGGAGATAAAATTAAATTCATATCTATAAAGAAGATCAATGGTGGTATAGTGAGATTTGGAGATAAAACCATTTCCAGGATAGCAGAAAAAGATACTTTGAGTTTGGATTATGGTAGAACTAAGACTAAGAATGTTTTGTATATAAAAGGTATTATGCATAATTTGTTAAGTGTTAGTCAAATATGTGATCAAGGATACACATTAAGGTTTCATGCTAAAGGTTGTGAGATTATAAGAAAAGATTCAAATGAGTTAATTGCAAATGCTCAAAGGATAGGGAACAATGTGTATGTATTGTTAGATATCTTCTCAAAGGCATGATCAAAGGATACATTCAAATATCTGTGAGAGGAGTTGGGAGTAATTTGTATTAATTCCTGCCATTGATGTTCAGCATCAATTGAGGGGGAGCTAAGTGTTAGCTCCAGGTAGGCCCTTTTCCATTGATGTCAAAGGGGGAGAATAACAAGTATAGGTACATGTACATAAAATAGGTACAGGGAACAGGTATAGGTTGCTATAGTAAGGGGGAGTTATTGTATGTTTTTAGATGACAGGATGTGTAGGTGATAGGATATGGCAGTTTTAAGATTGAGGTTGCCATCAATGACAAAGGGGGAGATTATTGGAAATATTGTCATTGATGTCAAAGGTCTAGTATTATTGGTGATAAAGGCCCCATTGCATTTAATGTTGTTTATCTTGGCTAATGTGAGTTAATATTTATTTAATATTAAAGAATATATTTTGGTTTCATATGAGACAAGAGAAGGGACCATGGAGAAGTCGAAGAGCCGTGGGGTAAAGACAAAAGAAGGATGGGATGCATTTTCCCATGAAGAGTCATCTTGGGGAATACCAAGAGTCACCAAGTGAAGACAAAAGAGTAAGGGCACAATTTCTCATGAAGGGACACTTTAAGGAATATGAAAAGTCACCAAAGATAAGGACAAAAGTGGGAAGGACATTTTTGATTATGAAGGGTCACCACATGACTTTTCAAAGGCTTGAATATGAAGGATCATCCAAGATTGGTGCCATTTTCCATGAGGATTGAAGGGTCACAAAGGGGGAAGGCCAAAGGTCATTTGGAAAGCTATAAATAAAGGCTTGAGAAGCCATTTTTAATGAGTGTGAGAGGTTGATTTGATATTGTAATATCTAGCTTAGAAGAGCAATTGTGAGAGATGAATATGATTTTTATTTGTTATATTTAGCTTAGAAGAGTAAAGGTGAGAGAGAGGAAGGAGATGTTGTATTGATCTATCATTTGTTGGGATAGCAACATTGAGAGATAGTTGTGTGGTATACACAAAGGGGTTGATGCTCCTATGGGTTGGTGCTCGACAAAGGGGTTGGTGCTCTTGTGGGTTGGTGCTCACGAATAGTAGTTAGGTTGGTGCTCGGCAAAGGGGTTTGAAACTCCTATGGGTTGGTGCTCACGAATTGTAGCTAAGGTTGATACTCGGCAAAGGGGTATGGTGCTCCTATGGGTTTGTTCTTATGAATATACTTGAGATTGTTCTCCATGGTTTTTCCCACATTGGGTTTCCATGTTATATCTGGTGTCTCTCTCTATCTTGTGTGATGTTTATTGTTTGAGTTTTATTGCATATATTGAATGTTTGATTAAGTGGAACTTGATAAAGGGAAAATTTTATAAGATATATAATATACTGATTCACCCCCCCTCTCAGTATATTCTGTGCTTAACACTATTATATCACTTGGAAATTTCAAAATAGGGGCAGACTTACATTGTTACACACTAAGCAAAACTTCATTATTCTTCCCAATTATAATTTTAATAATTTGAAGTAGTCCTTAACCAAGTTAAAAACCTATTTTATCTTATCCAAAGTAAAACATTGTCAAATATTCAAGCCATCCTAACTGCATTCATATAGTCAAATGAGCATAATTTCACAAAACACTCCAAATGGGATAACCATATGGGAATAATTTCCCTCTTCATAGTATTAGAAACGTAGGTAGAAATCAATAATCATAGGGGTATTTGGGGTCAGCTTATCCCATTACACTCATTTGTTCTATTTGTAGGTTTTTAATTATTGCAAGCCATATTAGGGTTTCAATTTTGAATATGTCATTTGTAAGTCTTTCACACACATCTGAAGGTCAAAATCATACACATAATCATGATTTAAGATGTCACATATGATTATTCCCTAATTTCCAATATTTTAATAGAAGACATAATTGACCAACTCAAGACTATAGGTTAGTTGACCCTATCTCATTTTAGATGATCTTATCCTTCATAAGTCTCAACAAAAATTTATAAAAACTTGTAAAATCAACCTTTATTGATCATTTTTAGTCACTATTCAATTTCACGTGCAGTCAAATCACAAATAATAAACAATAAAGTCTTTCATTTTGTTTACAATCAATCTTTTTTCATTTAATAATGCCTTGTCACTTTTAATATTTCACTTTCATTCCACTTGTCAGAACATGATTTTTAACATTCTAATATACTTTATTTAATTTATGTGAATTAGGGTTAATCACCTCATTAATTCAAATTGTAATAAAATATATTGGTGAACCCACTTTTTTTGAGTATTGCTTTAAAAAAATTATCCTAGGGTTTAGATAAATTTATGATCATCCGACATTAAAATAGAATTATTTCAAACTTGGATATAATATTTGACACTAAAATAAATTTATTTTGACTTTAGATTTAATTGATGACACTGAAAGCACTTTATTTTGACTTAGAATATGATATCTAACATTGACATCAATTTATTTTGACCTTAGACTTCACTGGAATTTATTAATCTCCATATACAAAATATTTCCTTATGTTTTTAACTTTGTGTTTTTAGTTATTGTTTACAATATCATTTCCATGTTATTTTTCTATGCCATCTAAAAAACCTACCTCCTTTATTCCTTTAAGATGAAGTGATAGGTTAAGTGGGATCCCTTTTGAACACATTCAAATTCCTTAGACCATTGTTAAAATGGATTATATGAATGCAAACATTGGTTCTTCTTCTTTTGATGAAACAATTTCTCATGAATATTTTTAATAATATAATCATAATGAACAAGCTAATCATTATGCATTACATACTCATGAAGGATCAAATATGATCCATCTTAATGAACTTAATGGAGTAGATCATTCACAAGTCTGATGTTTATCAATATTTCACTAAGGACTTCATCAAATGCAATAAGATATACTAAAATTAATTGAAGTCCTTTTAGCTTATAAAAGTGCAAAAAAATAAAAAAATATACTCTCAATGCACAAAAATAACCACTCTTTCAAATTGTTAACCCTACCACAAGTGTTGATAATTATACTATTGATAATGTTATTAAATATACATATTTGGATTTGGGGGAAATACAAGGATTCTAATAGATATATATTCCCATGAATGACTAAATGAATCATATAGGACCTTTTATAACTACGCATACTAAACCACATACCTTGCCTACTAGACAATCCCTCATACAAATTATTTCACTTTTGCATGCTAAGGTGTTGTAGTTAGAGAAAGGTATACCAAAATCTATCCAATCAATGGATTCATAAGACATGATTTAAATGTAATCTATTAGCTCCTAAGATTGTATCATAACCTTTACCTACATGATTTTTAGCTCCTAACTTACAGTATATGAAGGTAAAGGAGATCCTGAACAACATCTTAGATATTTTCATGCAACTTGTTTGGATTATCCATTCAATGACAAACTTATAATTAAGTTGTTTCCAATAAGCTTAAAATATTATACCTTGTGTTGGTTTTTTGATTTGCTTATTCAATCAGTCAAAACATTCAATCCATTATAATATTTGTTCTTAAGAATTTTGATATCAACATTGATGAAAAGGTTTATTATGCAAAACATGTGAAGTCTTATTAAGGAACTAATGATCCTATCATTGATTATGTACTTCATTATAAAACCATGCTTTCTAAAATGACTAACACCTTGGTAGATAATGATTACAAAATATTTTCAAACAAAGTTTACCTGTACCTTTGTATGAGTTAATTATTTTCAAAAAATGAGATCATTTGAGGAACTTTATCATAAAATAAGAGAAAGACAAGTCAAGATTCTTGATTTGAAAAATATTAAGTATGTACCTACATCTACTTCAACTTCCACAATGAAGTTTCAAAGAAAACCACCTTAAAAATTTAAGCAAATAGATAATGAAGCAGATGCAAAGATCACAGTCAATGTTATTTCAAAAGCCGCTAACAATCTTGTTTTATCAAATAAACCAAGGATGATATTCTCTATATTAACATAATAACCTCATAAATTGCTACAAAAGTTACTAATGTGCAATCTTATTATTCCACCACTTCCACAAGAGGTTGATATGAATAAAACTTAAGGTATTTTTAAAATAATAATACATGTTGGATTACCATAAATGTAATGGTCATTCTACTAATAGTTGTTTCAACCTCAAGCATATTATTCAAGATCTTATAGACATCAATTTTATTGAGATAGGCACTCCTACAGAGGAAGTTGAGCCTTTACATAATGAAATTGCTAAGTATAAATTTTTTAGTGAGCCATTTACAAACCATGATAAAAATAAGCATAATTTAGTAGTGCATCATACCTACAATGCATACCCACCTCTTGAGTCATATGATCATCCATTATATGGAATTATTGGTATGATTTATAAAACTACTCAACCATGCCATATGATTACTTTTGATGAAAGTGATAAAATAGATGATGATTTTTATTTTCATGCCTTATATATAAGAGCATATGTTGATTAACAATCTGTATACACACAATATTTTAAAACTTTATCATTGATTGAAACTTTATTTATTATATTAACCTATTAAGTTTCAATCTATTTGAGTGCATGACTTAAAGGGTATGCCAGGAAAGGGATGGGTATACCTGTGGTTATTTGAAATATTGTTAGTCATTCTATCATTACATAAAACCATTACAAATCCTAGTTATCCAACTCCCCAAGCAAATAAAACCCATTTATCTATTTACCTAATAAATTATCCTTTCAAATATCCCCTAAATAAGTAAACATCATCTTTTCCTACAAAGTCAGCCATGTTGACTCTGCTATAAAATTTAAAGTACACATTATGGAAATAAGTCAACCTGACTAACCTAGTTCAAGGCCAAATGATACATTTTTATTTAAAACTGGATCATGTTATCTGACCTCAATGGATAAAATTATATAAGTGTTGTGACTTATCCATTGTTATAAATACAAGGCTCATATTAATCCAATAAAGAGGAACATTCATTTTCACATTATTACAACTTGTAATTATACTAGATCTACATTTGAAGGAGCCATTGCTTAGGGTTTGCCTTGGAGGGAAGATAAATTATCATGTAGGAAGTCTTGTATGTAAAGAAAGAGTATTTTAGCTAGAGATGATAAGTGTGCTATTTTCAAATACACAATAACCTCTTGCAAAACACCATTAGCCAAGGGAGGGATTAAGACTCAACATGTTCACCCAAAGATCAGTATTCCTAACTTTTGTTATTTCATTTGATAGATATATATTACACAAAGTAATAGGTTTTTGATAAATAACTCCTTGATTAGATTAAATTTATACTTAAACTTAGTATAACTATATGGTCTTCTTCTTTGATTGCCATTTTCCACCTTAGGTGATCTAACCCCCATTTGCCTACCATGATACCTTGATTATTTTTTAAATCATCCCCATTTATGCCATAAGCTTTGGTGAGCACTATATTAGTTTTGTGTCATGTATTTAGACTTATCTAGGGTTATTTCATAATGTTATTTACCTATAGGCTTCAATACTCTCTCCTTTAATTTTATGTGATAAGTGTTCCCTTAGTTAAGTTTAGCAGATCTAATTTGTTTATGCTCCTGATATAAATAGTATTGAAATATATTTTTATTGAATACTTTATTCAATCTTGGATTTACTAAGATAAGTTGTAGATTTATCTTAATTTTTTATTTTTAGATAACTAGATCATACTGATTGATATAGTTTAAACCTCTATTTACAGATTCACGACCCATAGTCAATTAGGTATCACTATTCAACCTAGTTTTCTCCTTTGTTTACAAGTTTCCTTCAATAGTCAACTAGGTCACACTAGTTGACCTAATCATTTTATTTGTTTGTAGATTCAAGATCCATAGTCAACTAGGTCATGTTGGTTTATCTAGTTTTATCCTCTACTTGTAGGTTTTTATTGATAGTAAACTAGGTCACATTAGTTGAACTTGCTATTTTTATTATTTTTTATTTTTTCCCCAAAAAACTAGATTAGGTTGGTTGATCTAGTTCCTTTTGGTAGTCTTTACTTTTTCAAAAAACTAGATTAGATTGGTTGATAATTTTATTTTACTATTTCTACATTTTAACTTTTTATAGACTAAGTCAACTTGGTCGACTCTATTTAACCTCTATATTTTTTTTATATTTTGTGCCTTTGTAGGACTCAATTAGGCCTCGATAGAACAAAATGTAATTAGATATTCATTATTTTTAGTCAAATAACTAAGTCAACTTGATCAATGTAGTTATATTGCCAAGGTTCATTCTAAACAAGCTTCATACTTCAAATATTATCAATTATCTCAATTTGTCATTTCTATTTTAAAGCAAAATTACTTAATCTTTTAAATTTCTACTCTATTTTTACCAATTTCTCAATTCTATAGAATTGTATCACATAGTCAACTAAGTTAACATGACTGACTTGGTTATGTGTCTGTATGCTCTACTAAATAAACTAAGTCGACCTAGCTGATTGTGTTTATTTTTGACCTATCTTCATAACATACTAAAGTGACCTACTTGACTTTGTTATATTCTATTTTATAACTAAATCAACTTGGCTAACCTTATTTTTTGTGTTTCTCTTTCAATATAATCAAGTAAATTCACTTTCTTTTCATAGTAATTAATCTCACAATTTACTTTCAAAAGAGTTGGCTGCCTATTTATTTACTTTCTAGAGTTACAAACTAGTTTTTGACACCTAATTTTTGCCTTTATTTTTCACTTTGTCTTGATTTACCTAGAGACTATGTACCATCAATTTTAAAATTACCGAGCTATTATCGTGAAGGGCTATGTGATACTCTATTTATGATCATTATATATTTTTTATAGGTATCATGGCATGATGGGATTACACCAATCCTTATAGCCATAGTGTAGGTCTAAATACAATCTTTAGTTTCTACATACCTTCTATTATTTCAAAAATGCCTAGGATTTTCCTTTGAATTGAACCTTAGGAATCCAACCATCTATTTGATCTTGTGGTGTATTAGTTAATAGTTATCACCAAAAAGTTATTTCCAACTTACCCTTGAAATAGAGTTTGGTATATTAGAACAAAACTTCTTTCGTACTTAGTGATCTAAAATAATGGGTTATCACTATCTAATAGATAAAAAAGTATCTTTGGAATCCTAAAAATAAATCAAAACCTTTTAGTACATATTCTAGATCTTATTTTCAAATAATTAGTTAGTATTAGTAGTTATAAATTTAATTTTTTGCTTGATGCTTTCTATTATTTGTTGTATTATAGATTGTATTGACCAACACTGATACAATTATGTGTTGTGTGCTTCAACTAGATCAACCAATGTTGACTTAGTTCATTATGTGAATATACTAATTTGACTAGGTTTGACTTAGTCTCCTATATTATTTCTAGTTTATTGTAAAAAAACTCTAGACTTAATTAAGTCAACTAGTTTAATCTAGTAGAATTATATCTCCTCTTGCATGTATAACTAAGTCAACTAGCCCAACATAGTAAGATGTCAATTATGTATCCTCCTACCTATAATACTAAGTCAACCAACTCAACTTAGTAGGCTATTGATTTTGTTTTTTCTTTCCTTTATAACTAATATGTCTAACTCAACTTAGTAGGCTTTCAAAAATTGTGTATTTTCTACCTATACAACTACATCAACCAAATTGACTCAGTAGATTTTCAAAACCTCTATTTCTCTATGTATACCCAACTAGATTGACTTTGTTGACCTTGTAGGTCCTTACTAACTTAGTCTAATTTTCCACTACTTTAAAAAATTATTCTCGATCGACCTGGTTGACCCTGTAGGTCTTGGCTAACCTAATCTAATTTCTAAATATAGTTTTAGATTTATAGAATTATACTAAATTGACATAGTCAACTCTGTATGTCTTAAATCACTTAATATGATATTTCAACCCTATGAAATCAGCTAGATCAACCTGGTCGACCTTATAGGTACTAGCCAATTCTATCTTATTTTCCTCTACTTTTTAAAATTACACTAGATCGAGCTGGTTGATCCTATAATCCTGGATAACTTAGTTTAATTCCAACTATAGTTCTATACTTATATAATTATACTAGATTAACCTAGTTGACTAAGTATGTTCTATCTTAATTAATATAATATTCAAACCTTATGAAATATACTAGATTGACCTAGTCGATCTTTTAACACCTGACCAACTTAGTTTATTTTATCAACCATTTTTTGTTTCAACCTTATAGATTGTTAATTCTCTTCCTACACTGATTAACATCATGAAATCACCTATTAGGATCTTCCTTGATAGTATCAACTAATTTAGAGTTTACATGGGTGATTCTTTATTACTCACCTTAGCCACTCAAGTGGATAGTTTTTCATGGCATAATTACTCTCGACCCTCATCTAGATCTATGGAATACAACATTGTCCACATTACTTAAAACGAAGGTCTAGATGATCATAAATTCAAAGTTCAACAACACCTTTCCAAACTTCCCTACTTTACCATTGGAATAATTGATACCAACATAGGGAACCCTCTCATAGGGAACATTCCTATCTCTAAGATTTGAACTATTCCTCCTACCAACACTCTCCACCTTCACCACTATCACTCCCAATCCACCTATAGATACAACTAAAATTCTTGTTCAAATGGTTCAAAACATGAAGGTTATGTAAACAACTAACAATTACCAAATGCTCCAAATCTAAAATCATATCTTACAAATAGTAAGGCAAGCCCCTATTTTCATGTTTTAAAATAATCATAATTTTATCTCCCCTCCTCGTAGAGATTCTAATGGGAATATCACCACTCAACCTATCATGAATAAAAAAATGGTTCAAAAATTTCAAAATGAGCCTTTAGCTCTATTCATCATATCCATATATATTGACAATGTCTCCCCAACCATTAAGTATTATGGAATTAAAGACCCTGCTATCTTACTTAATTCATTTGGTAATCTCTATAAGGATCCAAACCAAAGGTTTTGATATAACTAAAATTAAAGTCAAAACTCTTAGGGAGATGATTTAGAATGGTATAATTAGCTCCCCCAACATTCCATATGGAAAATATAAGATCTCATAAATGCTCTCATTAAATAATTTTAACAAAATGATCTTCCTAAAAATTTTCTTAGTCATTTCATCAATGCCAAACAATTACCTATTGAATTTATTCATACATTTATCAAAAGATGGAAATCACTAGCCCATAAATTAGATCATAACATGAGTGATGCTATTATATTTAAATTATTTATTACTTCCCTTAGACCTTAATTTTAGTACAAAGTTCAAATCTTTTCTCCTTAAACCTTAGAAGCGACCCTTGATCAAGCTAAAAGACAATATTTCCTGATGAATCAATACAAATTGTCTCATAAATCAATCAAGGAATATTTACAAACTTCAAGCAATGCCATCACTAGCACAAATTCTCAATCTAAATCTCCTCAACTAAAAATTGGTGCTATCAAATCAGAGACTCAAAATTTTTCCCACTTACTCTTGACAGTGTTAGAAATGAAGTAGCTCTTATCTTCATCAAAACCATTTATTTATAACAATACTACTCCCCCATCATGGTATGATCCTAATTTTTTTATTGGTTCCATGCTACATTAGTCATTCTCACACTACATGTTGTGCATTCATAACATTTTTCATTTATTTTAAGTTAGGAGATTTATTTCATCATGATGCCATGATAAAATTATGTCATCCTAATTATATCAAAGTTTTTCAAAAGATAAAATTTACCAAACCTAAAATTTTAATCTCACAAACCTTCCTCAGATCCTAATATACAACGCTCTAATGACAATATTTGTGTTATTGACGTTGATTATGATTAATCTTATATTAATTCTAAATATGTGAACACGGTTAAAATTAATTATCACTATAAACCTACTAAAAAAGATCTTGTTACCAAACCTAATAAGTCATTTACTAACAATAAATATTTAAAGACACTACCACTTCTCAGCCCTCCTCTTTAGAAGCATCCATGAGTGACAATCTATCTCCCCTAGTAGACCCTTAAATACATCCAAAAACTACCCTGCTTAATCAACCTAAGCCTCATTTTCATTATTATCCTAAACCCCACTAGATTTTATTAGATGAACTTAATTCCATGCCTTATAAAATTTCCCTCATGGAATTATTAATAACTTCTCCTTATCATCACAAGTTCCTCATGTGAAAAATACAAGACATAAAATAAATCTCATCTAATGAATTTGAATTACCCCTTGATGACCCTCAACTTATAGAAGTACATGCTATTAGCACAATCCCATCTACTAGATCTCCGTATAATTCCTAGAAGAAGATATGATAAATGATGAATTTTTATTTTGAGATGATGACATACCTATTTTTATTAAAATCATTATCAATAACATTCTAATATGAAAAGCCTTTTTTTGATGAAGGATCTTGTATTAATTTTACTTCTCTTTTAATTCAACAAATCAAATATTCTAAAGAAAAACTTAAACAAACCCGACTCATGTATCATGGATTTGATAAAACCAACCAAAAACCACTTGGTTTCATTTGGCTCCCTCTTACCATTGAACCCAAGACCATCCACACCAAATTCATGGTCTTAGATCTCCCCTTATCTTATAAAATTCTCTTAGGTCATCCTTGGAATCATTGTATGTGAGCTATTGCATATTATAACAATCAATGTATCAAATTCATACATAATGGGAAGCATTGCAAACATGAGGTTGATCCTAGTCCTTGGAGTATCCAACTTACAAATCCTAAATCTAAATATCATATTATTATATAAATCACATCAATAGTCTTCCTCTTATTGGATTTATCAATATGCATTTGGTTCTACATGTCACTCTCATAGATTCAGATGATGATGAACCCAATGAACTACCAAATATTTGCAATACCACTCAATTTCCTCTCTATATTATTGAATGGATTCCTCTTTCTCCCATGAAATATAAAACTACCCCATATAATGCACATGAAGCCTCTTACACAAAAAATGATTTTTCTTGCAATGAATATGGGGTGACCAAACTATTTCAAGATCCTTTAGCCATGTCTCCTCATAATTTCAATAAGATAGGCATATCCACTATAAATTCTCATATTGAAACATATACATGTGCTATTTACATCCTATGATGATACCTACATTATGGCACAAACTCAGTCATGATATTTAGATGTCTTACATTATCAAAAGACATTAGCAAAAATTCATGCCTTTAATTGTTATTTTCATGTCATTCACATATCCTCTAATAGTGAATAAAAATAATAAGGTTATGTACCACCTAATAACACACCTTTGATAAATACTCCATGGGTCATCCAACAAATTGATGAATATGATATAATACAATCTACAATCCCTAATTAAATTGAGCATATTAATCTCACAAATCAAGATATATTATCTCCAATCACTTCTACCAGACAAAATAATTCCATACCTATTATACACAATTAAACCACCACTGATAATAGCACTTCTCCCATTATATCGATAAATGTTCCTCCTAAACAATCTCCTACCTTTACTCCTAAAATTACCTTAGATGCATAAACTATATCCATTTGGTAAATATAGTCTAAATTTTATATTCATGGAAATCAAATTTTGGATCTTGAAGTAGATGTTGAATATTTTGGACCCTTACACTCCTTATAAATGAAGCTATTTTGAAACTAATTCATCCTCATGAATCTCAACTTCCATGAAAACATAATAATTTTGGTCATTTTGTGAAAAAATATCCAAATTTAAATAATTTTAGTGCTATTATCAACCCTAAAACACATCTAGTTTCTCACTCCCTCCTGATCCATATCATTTTCAAGATGGAAATGCTATGCTTATTTAAGAAACTATCACCATTAATTATGGAACCACTATTATCCCTCGACCTATTCTTGTTTCTAAATAACTTCACCCAACTGAACATGATAACTTTAATTTATTTTTTGATAAATATCATGAAGCTTTTGCATGGTCATATGAAGACATGATCGGCATTGATTATAAAATTATGGTCAATAATATCATTACCTATCTAGATGTGAAACTTGTGCATCAAAAGTAAGATAAATTTACTCCTAATATTTATAAATTCTTTATAAAGAGATCACTAAACTATAGACTACTTTGAATGGGTATCCAACATTGTCCATGTATGCAAAAATTCACCATGGTTATTTGTATTTGTATAAAATTTCACAATATTAATGTAAAATGTCCCACCAATAACTTTCCTTAACCATCAATTGATTCCATTGTTGATTCCCTTGCCAGCTATGAAATGTTATCTCTAATGAATGGTTTCTCAGGATATATTCAAATTCATATCACTCCTGAAGGTCAATATAAAACCACATTTATAATAGAATTGGTCACTTATTACTATGTTAAAATTCCTTTTGGTATTAAAAATGTGGGTTCCACTTAACAATGTGTAATGACCCATACATTTCATGATCTCATACATAAAATCATTGAAACTTATGTGGATGCTATTATCACTAAATCTAAGCATCATGAAAATCATCTTCATGATTTTGCTATCATTTTTTATCATCTCATCAAATACAAAGTTAGAGTCAATCCTTACAAATATTTTAATGTCACCTCCATAAAAAATTTAATATTTTTTGTTTATTTATGTGGGATTGATACAAATCCTACTAAATTTAAGGCCATTCTTAGCATGCCTATTCCTCATTCCATTCCAGACATACAAACATACATTAGAAAACTTAGGGAAATCTAATGACTCATGACCAAGATGGATTACTCTATTTATCCAATTAACTCCTTTCTCAAAAAAGGTATTACTTTATAATGGATTTATTCATGCCAAAAATAATTTGATAACATGAAGGAAATATTACTTCATCCTCCCACTCTTTGACTTTCTTCTAATAATCTACCTCTTATCTTTTAGACTTCTTCTACCCCCATATCAATTGGGGTAATGCTTACAAAACAAGATGAAATAATTTGTGAATATTCCATATATTATATTAGTCTTGATATTATAGATTATGAGATACGTTATACCAAATTCAAATGTGATTGTCTTGCCATTTACTTTGTTGCTGAAATTTTTTCTCCACTACATGCTTTACTAAAAAACTTATGTCATCATCCATTCCGATCTTCTTCATCATTTTTTCTCCAAAGCTTTCTTACCTAGTGATAAAATTGGAAAATGGAAAATTATCTTGATGTAATTTGACTTATGAATCATTAAGTAAAAGTTAGTTAAAGGCCAAGTAATTTCTGATCAACTTGCTAATGCTCCTTTACTAGCCACTGATCATCTTCAAGATACTCTTCCTGATGAAGAAATCATCTTCAAAGTATTCTTCCTGATGAATAAATTCTATACATTGAAGGTCTTAATCAAGATTTTTCACTCAAATATTATTTTCACAATTTTATAGTTGACCTCAAAACAAATAATCTCAATGAATCATACACTTATATTTCTAAAAAACCCTAAAGTCACCATCAAATCATTATTGGAAGTTACAATTGACTTACATGAAGATACTTGGACACTCCATTTAGATGGTGCTAAATTTCTTCAAGGAGATGGGGCATGATGTGTCTTAGATTATCCTCATGGAAAAATCAAACCTCTTAATTTTTTTATTAGCATTTTATGTTACTAATAACATGGTTGAGTATGAAGCTCTCATTATATACATGCAATCTGCCATCAATTTAGACATCCCTTATCTACATGCTTTAGGTTATTCAAAACTCATTTTTCATCAAGTAAATAGTGACTATCAATGTGAAAGTAAAAATATTATTGATTATCACCAAAATACCACCACTCTTTCTAAATAATTCAAATCCTTCACTCTAGAACCAATTACATGAGCATAATGCCACAGTTGATTAATTTACTTCATTTACTTCTCTCTTTCACTCTCATCAAGCTCTTCATGATTCAAAATTTCTCATCAACATATGCAAATCACCATCTTCATTACCAATCACAAATTATTCTCTTATTTGTCATATTTAATCTATCAATATACAACAAAGCCCATGGTATACGAATATCATCCAAATTATCTAGCACCACATGTATCCTACTAAAACTAATTCTCATGAAAAGACTAGAATTCATAAACAAGATTAAAAATATGCCGTATGATATGACATATTTTATTATTGTAACACCATGAGTACGTTGATCCATTTTACCACCTAAGATGAAGTTATTTCTCTTCTTGAACAAACATATGGGGGAATTTGTGGTGTTCACTATAGTGGCTATGATACACCCTAAAAATGCCTATGCGTGGGATACTTTTGGCCAACACTTGAAAAATATGCTATCGTATTTGTCAAAAAGTGTAATACCTACCAACTACATTATGATCTTATTCACTATCCATCGGTTAAACTTCAAACATTAGAATCTTCTTGACTATTTTCCATGCAGGGATTATATCTCATTAGAAAATTACCTCGCTCTCAAGATGGTCATGTCTTCATCATCACAACCACAAGTATTTCATTAAGTGAGTTGAAGATATGCCTATTTTTATTATCACAGGTATCACTATATACAAATTCATACTTAATCAATCTATTTATCGATTTGGAGTTCCCCACACCCTTATATCTAATAATGGTGGGAATTTCAAAAAATATTGATATGAAATAATATGTGCTAAATTTAAAATCATGCACAAATTTTACACACTTTATCATCCTTAATTCAATAGCCAAGTAGAGGCCACTAAAAAATCATTAATAAAATCTTACAAAAGAAAATTCAATATTTTTGTTTTGACTGGCATCTTAAGCTTTATCCTGCATTATGGGCTTATCTCACTAGCATTCATACTATTATTGGAGCAACCTCATTTTCCTTAGTATATAAATTTGAATCTATCTTATCTTTATAATTTGTGTTACCTTCCTTATGCATTTTTATTCATGACATTATCCCTAACGAAGATATTTTTGAGGCTTTTCTTCATGTTCTAGACCTTATTGATGAGTGTCATGTGGTTAATTTGAAACATAACCACCAATACAAAACTCGAATTGCCAAACAACATAACAAAAAGGTCAAAGTACATACCTTCAATATTGATGATTTAGTCCTTAAATTATATTATACACACAACAAAGAGGGAAATTATGCCCAACAATGGTGGTGTCGCTATCTCATTAAAGATATTCTTGGTCCTAGTACCTACATATTAAAAACTAATGAAGGACACATTTTCAAAGAACCCACTAATGCTCATTTTTTAAAGAAATATTTTGCTTAGATTTCCATTTCCAATATTAGTTTTATTTTACATGTATTTGATATATTTCTATATGTTATGGTGCTATATTTCTTATAATTTTTTCATAGCTTCCCAAAGTATAGTATTGTGTTAATTTTAATAACCACAATTCCTATTGTTGGTCCTTTGGTCTATCTACATTTATTCACTTATATATTTCATGATTTTTCATCATAATACCATGGATATGACCCATCCATCCTCATGAAAATTATTATTATTATTTTTTCATTTTGTTAGTTAACCTTCAAGTCTCTTTAGAGTCATTGGATTTTATATTTACAAAATTAATTACTACCTTTTACACCTCCACAATTTTTCCATTTATGAGTTACAGTGTAAGACCTTGGATAGGATCATGCCTTAATAAAAAAATACCATTATTTACTATAAACACCCTTAATTTTATGCCTCTTTAGTTTCCCTTTTATCAGTTGTATTGTAATACCTTAAATAAGACCAAGCCTTCCTCATGAATATTCATTTTATAAATTATTTTTATTTTCAACATTAGCTAATTATCTTCCCCAAAAAATACAATAATGGTTGAGAGTTATGACTTAACACTCTTAAACTATAGTCATATTATTTTTATTACAATAACTATAATAATCTACTCTCATGTATCCACTCAAATACACTATTTCTTATGATGATGATTCATATTTACTTATCATTGTACCATGTTAAAACTACACTTTTTTTATGATTTGAGATTATTACATGTTCATTTACATCCTTTCTATTCTATCATTTTCACTATGGACACACCAAGTTGAGATTCAAGATAACACTCTTATATAACATGCAAATATAAGAGTCTTAGACACCATGCTCTCTAAGTTTTTTTTCCTAGCCACCAAGTGTAAGTTCTCTAGTGATATTAATTTTTAACAACCATGTTTGGTTTTCTGAATTCATATGGAGGAGGAGTACAAAAAATCCATACATTATTATTATTATTATTAGGCACATCTCCTATAATAGTCTAAGATCAAACTCCTCAGTTGGTCTCATGATAAGGTCAAGGTCCATTGGGGTATAATAGGCCAATAGAATGGGATAAGAAGTCTCATGATTTAAAAAATATTCTATTTAGTGCCACCTAATTTCTCAAACAAGTACCTAATCTTTACATTAGATGATAACTTTGTAAAGGGTCTTAAGGAATAGGGGACACATTATGGGAAGTGTTGGGTACAACATGCCCCATACTTAGATTTTTATATGGTGACCCTCTTGATTTAGCATAACTATTTTCTTTTCATGTTTTTACATATTAGTAAGATTTCATTTATGAATGCTAATAAAATTACAAAGTTTTAGTTTTATTTATAATATCTAACTCATGAGCCCAGCCTATTTATCACATGCAGAGTTATTTATGCATCATCAAGATATATTCTTCATGTAATTTAAAATTTCAAGTGAAATGTAAATTATTACATGATCATTTTATCATATATTGGCTTAGCCTGGAAATATTTGTCTTGTGTTTAATAGTTTGAAATGTTCATTTAAGTGTTAAACTAATTTATTTCACTCAGTATAGTGCTTGTTCAGTCATATTTATATTGAAATATGTCTCTAGTTATCTTCATGGGTTTTACTTTTGGAAAATATCATGTTTGATCAAGTTTGGTTTACATTTTCACTTAGTTTGGATTAAGTTATTTCATTCTTTCTTCACATTTCCTTATTCATATTTAGATGGATTTTAGTTTTTGACTAATCTATTGATTGTTTCTGATTCTATTTTTTTTTTTTTTTTTTAAAATTTTTATATCTCCCAAAACCATAAATATTCATCCTCATGTTGAAATCTCACTAGCCTAGAGGGATCCATAGTCAAATCTATTCGAAAAGTGACCAAGTCTTTTAAACCCCATGTGGCCCTAAGATCATGCCACATGACATAATTAGAGAACCTTGGAACCTCAGAACCTTAGAACCTTGAAACCTCAGAGGCATTAAGGCATCAACATGGGAGTGAATCAACTATGTAAATCTTTGTGGCTCTTTATACCTGATATTGTGCCACATGACACCATCCCAGAAGCTCAAAAGCCTAAAGGATTGACAACATTAACCTGAAATCTTAGAGTATTAAAAATATTGACTCATTAAAGCATTAAGATATCGAGAACCTAAAAATAGGCCATGTGGTGATAATAGAGGTAGATAGTGAGGTAATGCTTGGGAATCTTGAAAGACTAAAAAGTGGCAAAGTTGGGACTCGATAAGAAAATACATGAAGTCTATTGAAGGGGAAAAAATGAAGAGATGAAAAAGTGACAAATGGTAATGAAGAAGATACATAAGTGTTCCCTTTAGTGATAAACATGTGAATTCCTAGATAATCAAATAGAGAGATAAAATTTGATAGCTAGGGAAAAGACCAAGTGATAGGTAAGTGATAACTTATTTCCAATTACAAGTAAAAATAATGGGCAAAGGAGGTTAGGCAACTACAATCCATAGACCTAAGAATTGTGAACCCATAATCAATTGAAAATAAACTATACTGAAGATCTATTGAGTTAGCCAAAGGAGAAAATAAGTATGAAGATGGTAATGGATGGAGCGTTGACAAAGATATAGCTAAAAGAAGAAGCCAAAATTAAATATATTGTGCACAACTCCAAGGTATAATCAACCTACAGGATAAAGATATCAGTAGGTTCATCAAGAGAATTGAATGCATCTATTTATAGGATTGAAACAATCCATTATTCCAATGTTGCCTATGCATCAATATTTAATAGGAAATGGGACATATAGAAAGTGATATGTTGTTATCTTGAATATAAAAATAAGAAATAAGGAATGGGAAAAGATAATGCTAGGACCAATACCTTAATTAATGAGATTAGTCAAAATTTAAGTGGTTTCTTATCATTGGGTTACTTGACGGTTAGTAGAAGAAGTTAAAATATCACATAGTGCCTTTCGATCATTGGATAGTGGAGTATGTTGAATATTGAATCCACTTTCACCCTGAAAGTTATATCTAAAATTGTGACATGACTAGACTAGTCATATCTTCTTCCTTCTTGATGTGTTATCACATAAAATGAGTTCTAATAAGTTATTCTATTAAATATTTGTATTGAAATCATTTAATTTTTGGTTGTCAATCATAACCATGATGGGTTAGCCCTTTATATATAAAAAACATTACTTGCTATTAGAAAGGGTAAGAAAATTTGGTCTCAAAATGCTAGCATAATCATGCCAAGATTACACCTATTGTTTCCTCATGCTTTTATAACTTTGATTATCCACTAGATCAACACATTTTAGTAAAAAATTTATGTGGATATTAATTTAGGAGTTCACCTTCCCTTTCTGCTAATGATCTGTGTGAAAAATATTTTTGATGTTAGATTTTATACAATTAGATTATGCAATAGTTAATTTAGTTGGATTTGAGAGCTCATTCTGATTATTTTGAGGCTTAGATTAGTCATAGTGTGCAAATAGATATAGGCTTATATATTATATTTATTTTGAATAGAGTTCTATATTTCATGATCACATAATTTTCCTTGAGTCTTGCTCATTGTGGTATTCTAGTTTATGCATTATCTAGACTTAATACCCAATGATTTTATAATAGCCAACATTGATTTAATTTTTGAGTATTGGAAGACCTATATTGATCATGGAATTTATTTATTTTTTGCCTGCTTTCTCCCTCTCTTTTACATTTTTTAATGAGAAATGATCTACCCATTTCATTATAAATAATCCACTTGTAAAGGATACCAATAGTGAGATTTTAACTATTCTAAGGAAACCATTTAGAACTTTTGATGGAAACAAACATAGCCTACCAATGCTAGATCATTCAAAATTTATTAGACCTTGGATTGCCAACATGTCCTAAAAATAAGGGGATGATTTACCCCATGAGCTATAGACTAATTTTATTCACTTAGATCAGTTAGTTCTTAACTGTGTTTGAGTGAGTCATAATTTCAGCCTAATAAAAATTGGTGCTAAAAAGAAGGCTTGAAACCTTAGGTCTTTGAGTAAATATTTTATTGATTGTGTCTTGCTACCCCTCCATTTGTGCTTTCCTTCTATTGTCTACTTAAATATGAACAACAGACAATAGTTCTAGAAGGAGGGCCTTTTAAAAGAGTATAAATAAGAAGGAGGGCCTACTTTTGAGTGCCTTCAAAATATGGAATTCACTTGAGATTGCTTAGATAAGAAGGTACTATTAGAAGGGTGATAGAATTGGGAATTCTTATTGTGTGCTTCAAATACACTAATAAAAATTTCCATTGTGCTCTATTTTCCTATCTTATAAATATTTTGATCTTAAATATTTGAATACTCTAATTTTATTAGTGATTATATAAAATAGTTCATCTATATTATTTTCATTTGTTGTGTGCCTAAAACCCATACTAACAAATATTATTATTTTTTCACTCTGGGGTCTTCTTCTAGGATCACATGATATGGAGTCAAGTTGGGACATAGAAAATTATTTCTTCTCTCTAAATTTGTAGACATCCTAGATCTGATCGAGGTAAACACAAAATATTAATTTACTTGACCACATCATCTCTTAAATATATCACCAATAGACCCATCCAAATAGATTTATATTGTCTAGTTGGATCAACCATAAATGTTCTAGGTGATGTGTATGATTTACCCATAAATCTTGAGCATTATCTTCTAAAGTTCACTTCTACATTGGAAGGACTGCAAAAGAAAACATCACATCTTACAAAACATCCTGTAGATTTCTTAATGTTGAACATGAAGATGTATCTTATAGGTTATTTCTATTCACTTTGCTTGATCCAGCTTATGAATGGTTCCTTAATCTTTCTAAAAATTCAATTATGGGATGGAACCAATTTAATACCATGTTTTTATCCTAGTTTTATCAAGAAGTTGATCCAAGCATCTTATAATAGGAATTTTCTTGCATGAAAAGGGAATCAAATGAGCCTATATGTAATTTCAATGCACCTTTTCATAAAATATATAATAGGGTAATTGACTTGTATAGGCCAAATGCTCAATTAGCCTTAGAAATGTTCAAAAATACGTTAGACCTATGGACCACCATTTTTTTAAGGAGAAATCCAATTATTACTAACTTACCTCTTGCATATGCGAAAGCAATAAAATTGGACAAACAACTCAATCCATAAGGACATGTTGGCTCTGATTCCTAATGTTCTCTTAAACATGCCTGACCTAAATTTAATCTCACCTACAAACCAAAACATGCCATTATCACAACCTTTCCTAATCACAAATAAGTTGTCATTAGCTCATGCTAGTAGTGAATAAATACCTCAATATTACAATAAATCCTTAATTCTAGTTGCAACCAATAATACACAAAACTATCCTCAAGATTCAACTAAACTTGAGTTAGATACAATCTAAAGAATGGTCTAAAGATTGAGAAATTATTTTCTAAACTTGTAAAAATAAGTAGGAATTTCAAGTAGTGGAAATTCAACTCCAAATTTCACTTATCAATGCAATTATAACCCTTTAATAGAGCTAGTAAATAAGTTGAGTCTTCATCCAACAAATTTCATGAGATCAACGTCATGGAGATTGCATTGCCTAATTGGTGTCATTTCTATAAAACATCCCAACATGGAGAACTTTATTGTGTTGAGTTTTATCTATCCTTTTACATTTTTTAGAAAGAAATTGATGAATATGAAGTTATCCCAAATGATCACAATACTTTGAATAATTTTGATGCTTTTAATTAATCAAAGTATCCAAATACAACCATGGTCTTTGAAAATCTAAATTTCTTAAATGTAGAAGATAATGAGCTTGAAGATAATACCAATGCTATTTAAGATTTCCAATGATACCAAAAAGGAAACTACACTCTTATGAGTAGAGCACACTAACCCTTGACTACCTAAAATCCACCAGATAATATTGCTACACCACCCGATCCTAAACCTAGAAATGATCCAACTCCACCAAAGTCAAATGAAAATCAACCCTTTATTAGTAAAATAGGTCACAACATTGTGAAATACATGAAAAATATAAAAGTGAACATCACTCTCCATGAATTAACACAGATCAATGAACAAAAGGATTTGTTTATTAAGTCATTTATAGACAAGAGTAGTTAGCCCAAACAAAAGAATCCTACCAATACCAATGTGGTAATAAATAAGATTAGAGCTAAAGTTCCTACCTTCTTACATATAATTAAATTTTTTGATAAGAACCTTCACATTTATCTTGTAGATTTTGGTGCATTAGATAATGTTATGCATGTAGGTGTTTTCAAAAATTTAGGATTATTTCCTATGAAATCAGATAAAATGGTAGTTCAATTAGACAAGTTTAAAGTCAAGGTTGTAAGTTAGTTATTCAATGTCCATATGTAGTTGTAAGCTAAGCCAAGAGTGCAATTTTTTATATAGATATATACAAGTAGTGGAGATACCTAAAATGTATGGCATGCTACTAAGCTGAGATTAGTCAAGATCACTCAATGGTTATATGGAAACAATTTTTTCTCACATGTGGCTGCCATGGAGAGGAGTGCCAAATAAAATCAGAATTGATGGAGATACATGCATGAAATTGATGATAATAGATTATAATGCAATAAACAAACCATTTAAATTAATTTCTATAGATGCGGGTGTCTATACCTTGTCAACCAAACTAATGAAGAAGAAAATCTTTGATCATGATCAAAATTTAGGTATGTGGTCACTGCATTTAGATGGAGTATGTTACAAGCAAGGAGCTAGGTTTGACATTGTCCTCATTGATTCCAATAGTAAGATATAAGTTTTAGCTTAAAGATTGAAATTTCCTTGTACTAACATGATAAAATATGAAGCCTTAATTTTGGGTTTGTAGTTTAAAATCAGTTTTGATGTCCATGAATTAATTTTTTTTAGTGATTATGAATCAATTGTCAACTAGGTACATACAAATTTTCAATGTAAGATTTACTATTTGAAGAAATAAAAACACTATGCCATGGACTTAATTAAATCTTTTAATGCTTTAAACATTTTAGTCATACCTAGAGATGACAATATAATGACTGATTCATTAGTCATTTCAACTGCTAACCTCACTCCATTAGACAAGACCAACTTGCACATTTTATTAATAGAATTAGTTCCATGTGCCTTTGTGCCTAATAACGTTAAATATTTCTAAGTTTTTGATGATGATAAGAAAATTCCTGATTTCTTATCTAAATCCAATGCTTTTGATGCATAGGCAATTGATGAAGAAGAGAGATTTAATTTTGAAGAACAAAAATACAACTCTGATGGAGTGCTTTAGCTGAAAGATAATTATATTTATAAAGGGATGCTATCATTAGAGAGATTATTTGATAGGGTTCATTTTAAGAGGCCCTACTGGAAAACCTATTGGAAATATTTAGCAAATATAGATAAATTTGATTCATGGGCATGGCAAATCCTTTGAGGGGAATGGAAAATTCTCTATTGATGTTTTTTTCATAAACATCACAATAACACTGTTGAAGTGAATGACTAAATCAAATGGAGAAGACCAACTTGCACATTTTATTAATAAAATTAGTTCCATGTGCCTTTGTGCCTAATAATGTTAAATAATTCTAATTTTTTGATGATGATAAGAAAATTCTTGATTTCTTATCTAAATCTAATGATTTTGATGCATAGGCAATTGATGAAGAAGAGAAATTTAATTTTGAAGAACAAAAATACAACTCTAATGGAGTGCTTTAGCTGAAAGATAATTATATTTATAAAGGGATGCTATCATTAGAGAGATTATTTGATAGGGTTCATTTTAAGAGGCCCTACTGGAAAACCTATTGGAAATATTTAGCAAATCTAGATAAATTTGATTCATGGGCATGGAAAATCCTTTGAGGGGAATGGAAAATTCTCTACTGATGTTTTTTTCATAAACATCACAATAACACTGTTGAAGTGAATGACTAAATTGAATGTTTATGCTGAATATTTAGACCTAACACCCAAGTTTCACAATCAATATGAATGGTTGCATTGAATGTCTAAACCGAATGGCCAAGCTGAATGACTAGGTTGAATGAATGAGCTAAATGGTTAGGCTGAATGATCAAGCTGAACGGCTAGACTGAATGGCCAAGTTGAATGATTGGATTGAAAGGTTGAACTGAATGACTGAACCAAATGGTTGGACTAAATGGTTGAACTGAATGGCTGAACTGAATAGCTAAACTAAATTTCTAGGATAAATGGTATATTCAAATGGCTAGGTTGAATGGTTTGACTAAATGCCTGATTTGAATAGTTCCACCAAGTGACAAAATAAGATAATAAGGCTAAATGGCTCATTAGTGGGTGACCTGCATGCCTGGAATGCTATCTAGTTGCCTGGTTGTCTCCCTTACTCTATAAATACTCACCTTTGCCCTAATTTATAACATTTTAAAGAACTGATTTCTCATCCCCATGGAAAAAAATTCATTTTGTATCCATGGAGAGAAAATTCATTTGAAAGAACTTGCTATGCCTATACATTTTGAATATTGTACAATAACCAAATGTGTATAATGATTAGATTTAGAAATGATTATTTAGTGGCCTTCTATACATGCTAAAGTATGATATAGACACTATGATTCTAAAAATAATCATGTATTCTTATGACCCTAATGAGAAGATCTTCACCCTGCAAGTGGAATGCAAAACTATTTCATTTGGTACTTTACCATTCCATTTCATAATGTAACCCCTGTGAGTTCTAAATCAATACTGTCATATGAAGATAAGACTTTTTTGGATTTTTTTTTTGATTTACACATCATTCAAATCGGTATGTACTTATAAATTTGTTTGTATATTTAAAATTCAAGTTTCAAATTTTGTGATCTAAAATCCTCTTTTTCTCTTTCATTTCAGATAGTTATAAGAGGGGCATCCACATCGATTACATTAGTCACCCTTTTTAAAAATCAATGGTTCAATTTTTCCAATCCAAAATAGTAATGTAGGGAAGGGTAGTAGATATTCCCTATTTGGTACTATTTTACATTGTCCATACTATTTTCAAATATAAATTTGACTGGTGCTCTTTTTATTTCCTCTAGAATAAAGCTTGAATTGAATTCTACTGTTACCAATCCCAATTCCACTATTTATTGTTCTAATTTTATTTTGGCATTGTAATATGAGGCCTTCTTTGACCTCCAAAAAACATAGGTTCCAACTATGCTAGATCCAAAAAAGATGATAAACTCTTTGTCTATGGATGAGCAGGGGGTTACTTTATTTATTCATTTATTGATCTAGATTCTAGGGTTTAATATTTGTTTGTTTGTTAAATGGTAACTGAGGTAAATATTAATAATTATTTAATATTTGTTTTTTATCACTAATAGGTGAGAATGCATGCCTTGAAAAAAGAATCTACCTCAAAAAGACAACATGCAATTGTAGTTGAATAATATGTAGATTCAAAGTTTGCAGAATCATCCATGCAATCTTATTGACTTAAAAAACATCCATGAGTTTATTCAATGTTGTCTCCATGTATAATTTTTATATTTGAAAATTTCAAATGAGATTTTAATTTTTAAGACTCAAGTTCATTATTTTAGTTATTTATTTTATTCTTGTAGTTGACTCGACAATAACTCAGATGATAGAACAACCACCACCACAATAAATAGTAACATCTACTGTGCCTTCTCGACCTTATGTGGAAGGTATTTTACATTGCAAAATTTATTTTTTTTATTTTTTGGATTTTGATTATTGTTTTTTAGATTGGAATATTATGCAATGTACTAGCTCAAAATACCCTTGTGGCTGTCACTCGTAATACACCACATATATTAGAGGATATACTGTCTCCAAATACAAGTCCTAACATTTTAATTTCAATTTTGCATATAAATTTGTTTTTTTTTAAATTTATTTTCTAAAATAACTTACATTTTGTAGGCCATCCTCTATCTATGAGGAATATTATGCCACTGCCTCCACCCCTGAATGCATTTCATGGATAGTGGAAGGCTCTTCCATTAACACCACCAAAATGAATGACAACACTGCAAATATCAGGTTCCCAATTCCCCTCTTTCTCTATTGGAGGTTTATTGAGTGCACAAGGATTGGCTTCTTTGTTATAAATTAAACTTGGATGAGAAATATCTAGGGTTTAAAAGTGGCACTAATGTTGGAATTACTTTGGTAATAGATAGTATTACTACTAGTTTTTAGAAGGGAGTAATTAATGAACTAAAAAATTTGCATTTATGGGAGGTTCAAGTGAAGGCATTGATAAAATAAATAAATGCCTATTATCCCAACCACTCTGAGTGAGATTTTTTTCTATATTAGTATAATATGAACCCACAAAGATTGATGATTTATTTGCCAAAGCTAAATTTAGGTCAGTTATTATTGCTAATACTTACAATGTTAATGTGTTGACTATCATGCTTAACAGGTTGGAGAATTTGAATGCATAAGCCTAGACATATTTTAATAAATGATTAAAATACATCAACCTTGTTGTGATTACGAATATGGAGAAGGAGAAATTTCTGGTAATGTATATTCATTTTAATCAAATTTCATGTCATTCTTAATCTTGTTCACATCTAATTACATTACATTTTAACATGCAGGAAGAATATGAGAACTTAAAAAAGAAGCTGAGGTTCTTAATGTGCATCTAAAAAATGCACAAAAAAGTTTACAATCTACCATTAAATTCAAGGATAATCTTATTTTGTTGAATAAGCATAACAACACACTATGAAAAATCATTAAGGAGCAAGGACAAGATCCTGATGCCTTATTTAAGTAGAAGATAGTTACTGATCTAAGTCTACTTTCTACAAGAGATATTGGAAAAGAGGATAGGTAAAATCTTGAATATATTAATGTTACAGCTTTGGATCTTGAAAAGGTAAGGATATTAAAGGATAATAGTGACACAAAGGATGTTATGATTGAGAAAGTAGTTGAGAATGAAGCTAAAAAAATGGTTGAGAAATTAGTTGAGTAATTGATAATTTGTTTTAAACTTTTATATATTTGTAAACAATGTTTTCTTTTAAAATATAAATTATGATTGACAATTTCAAGTTTGTAGATGCAGTGATCAATTTATTGAGTTTTAATTATTGGATGAACCATGTAGATTGTAATTCAATTTCAATTTTATGATGTTGTAAACTTGAATGGTGTTAGGCCCCGTTTTGATATTTCTGATGCACTTGTGAAACTCATATCTGAATATAAATGGATTAATGTCAACATATTCATTTATACAGTGTTCCACCTAACATAATCATAACATATTAATCTTGTGTAGTCATCACTTAGCAAGAAACACATAAATACATTTGAAAAAATATATAATAGTACATGCATGTTATGATAAAAAAATGAGTTGTTTTCTGTGGAAGATCTATTCTTTTTTATATTTAGGTTGTTTCTTGAGTAAATCATGATTTGAGATGTGTTTGTGGCCATTAAAAAAACACATTCATATTTGGTAGATGTCTGTGTTGAAGATAGTATTTTGATAGTAATAATGAGGATTCAACAAAGTTGAAAATATGCATGGTTAATTGTGATCATGAACTATAGAATAGGTTAATAGATTGTTTAATGTTATGAGGATGTTTAGATAGATAAGGACTCATGAAATCAATTTTATTCATATGAAAATTGGTATAAACAATAGGTAAGGTCTTTACAAATTTGTGAAAAAGTTATATTTTATTTGATCACTTTATTCTTAAAAAAATCAGTTTTAGGGACTCTAAAAATTTGGACAACTTTTTAACTATACGTTATCTACTCCTATAGGAGTAGATAACCTACACTAGCCCATAGGGAGGCACTATATATGCCTTGTCTAGTACCTATATAGGGCATATATAGTAGTATATAGGAGTATATATGAAGTATATACACTTATATACAGTAGTGTGTGTGTGTGTGTATATATATATATACAAATTTGTGAAAAGGTTATATTTTATTTGATCACTTTATTCTAAAAAAAATCAGTTTTAGGGACTCTAAACATTTGGACAACTTTTTAACTATAGGTTATCTACTCCTATAGCAGTAGATAACCTACACTATTCCATAGGGAGGCACTATATATGCCTTGTCTAGTACCTATATAGGGCATATATAGTAGTATATAGGAGTATATATGAAGTATACACACACACACACACACACACACACACACACACACACACACACACACACACACACACACACAAGCAATACATACTCTATATATATATCTCACTAAAGTGATTTCATTTTTACATAAAATATCCAAGGTTTAGGACTATGTTGGTTCAATTTCAGGAATTTATAGAATTAAATTGAAACCCTATGCCAAAAATGAAAAAGGAACAAGTAGTGTTCAAATTAAAATGTAGGTTCACCAAAATGTTTATTAAATATAATGTGAACTGTAAGGTATTGAAATTATATAAGAAGTTACATAATAAATCATACAAGTATGAAAAGTCTACATACTTTATAGAAGTTGTAAATTGATAAAAATATAAATTATGGTTAGGGTTATAAACTTGTACTTGCAAATTGATTTATTTTAGTCTGTGTTATATTTTAGTCAACTATAAAACCATGAAGACATAAATGATTTAGAAAATAAATATCTACTATGTATTGTGACAAGGTCAAAGAATATAGACAAGATCATAGTGCATCATTGTCTGACACTATAGCTTTGTCTAAACACACTGTGCACTGGGTGTAAAAATATGGGCTCATTTGCCCTTATCTATGGGGAACTATTTTCAGACAGAAATTTTTATGATGTAAGAAAAAAATAGATCTATAAAAAATATGTATCAAAGACATAAAGAACCATATTAACCTAAAATTTTCCCCATAACACAATCACAATAAATTAATATTTTACATTCAACACTTAGAAAAAAGTAAGGAAATGAATTTTATAAAACATGTAATAATTATTTCATCTCTTGATAAACCTGTGAAATTGAAATTCAGAAACTCTATTTCTAAAAGTCTGGTAGTTGAAATAATCTTGCATAAATCTGATCATCGATAGTGACATTTGCATCTACCATGTTAGTGCTATATTCAATGTCATTATTTACATCCTCTTTATTTGTTTCTATATTATTGATGCCTTTTCTTTTAATTAGAGAACTCTATATTGCCATATCTCTTTCATATGGAAACATATCCACTGCATAATGTGAAACATATAATCTCAAATAGGTTTTTAAATTTTTATCCTTTCTATTTCAAAGTTTTGACTTTATGAAGATAATGCACTGAATACTCTTTCATCTTCCATTGAGCCCAAAATCATTGTTTGATAGAGCTCATATAATCAAAAATATTCACTTAGACCTTTCTACAATATACTACTAGGATAAAGTTTTTTCCAGTCTTGTAATTGCCCCGTTCTTTTATTGGTTCACATAGAAGATGATATTGTTCAAACATTGTAATACAAAAATGGTTTGATTGGGATATCAGTAAATCCTTTCCAAAAATACCTTTAATTTCTAATCCATTCACCTCTACAAATATATAGAAATGCATTACAAGATAGTGCATGTATTTTTGAAATATATTGCTAACCATCTTATTACTGTTATTACTATTCTAGAAAATGGGATTGACAAATGCCATCGCCTCCAAAAAATCATCCCTTTGAAAATAATCTCTTATCTCTGCAGATAAGTTTTGAGAAACTTTACTTAGTTTCATTTAGGTTTTAGATATAATAGTGTCATATAGAATACATGTTATAGGTAGTTCTTCAGATTTAGCTCTCACAAGATCAGGGCTTTTGTAGAAAGTGTGCATTGGAATCACAATTCCATTAAAAATGAAACAAACATGATCATTGATATTCAAATTTAAATAACTATTAGGGTTCTATAAATTGGTCAAACATTACCAACTGCTAAAAATAAGGCCTTGAAACATTTCATTCGAAGTGTATAGTATGTCTAGAAATTGACATACTCATTTTCTCAGCCTATGAAGTCCATAATATAAATGGACCTCTCTTGAGCATGTTTCATTAAATAATTCATTTCCTTCAGCATTAGAAGAATTTCACATAAAGTCAATAGTGTTTCCAAATCTGTTAGCTAGTACAACAAATCTTTTACCTTGTCAATTTCTCTATGAAATTTATACATGAAACCTACTAATGATGTATATTCTTCAAAAATTTGGCAAGCAGATTCATACATAGAAATCCACCTTATATCAACATCTTTCAATAGTTTCTTACCATCAGTCACTCCTATTACAAATATTTATAACTCTAAAATTCTTTTTGGACTACTTGACATATAAGCATATAGGCCATGAATGAGATCCTCCACTTTGACCACATTATCAAATTTGCTAACCATTTCATATGCAAGATTCATCCTATGAGCCATGTAGTGAATTAAAATCATATATGGGGCAACTACTATTTTCAATCAAACACACAAACCATTTTTATGCCCCTACATAACTGATGCACCATTAGCCCCAACACACACCAACTTCGTAGCTATTGCATAATCATCCATTCCAATTTTATCTTTCAAATTCGATATAACCAATTTGTGAAGATTTTTTGCATTATAATTTTCTACCATTTTATGAACTTCTAGTAGATGAGATTGCCTTGAATAGTTCTCAAAAGTATACACATGAATGCAAACCCAGGCTATGTTGTCAATTTTTGTGACCTCATCAATGGATAGTGAGATAAACAATGATTTTTGAACACTTTCTTTTAAATCTTAAATCTCAACCATTGCTAGATATTTTTTCATTTCCCAAGCACCACTATCTGACCAATGTGATTGTGCAATATCCATAAATCTATTATGTTGAAACAAAATCTTATAATCTAAAAAATGAAAAATAGGTCTGACTTTTTTAATAATATGGTATATAGTAGAGAACTATATGTATTTTGCCTTCATATGGGGTTGCTTGACTTTTAAAAAATTTATTTCAATTCTTACCCCTTTCTCCATAAGATGTTTTCGATGTTTCTTATCATTTTCATGCTCCTATGAAATCTTACATGCATGCATTCTTTTATAGTTTTCAACCTGTGTGTTCTTGTTATAACTCCATTTGGGTGCTTCATTGTCTCATATAATTTTCCACAATATTTCTTAATCATGTCTAATTTCAAATGCATTTTATGTTCTTTTCCTAGTTTTTAACTACATATTATATATCTGCATTCTTTTGGAGTATCATCAACATTTTTAGGCTCTACAAGTTCTATTAAGGGAAATTTTGTTGCCCAATCCACCTTAAAGGATCTTCTAATTATCCATCTACTTCTCTTTAGGAAGATATCTGAGTGGAGGTTTCAGTTGGACTTTGTGTTTGGTGAGATGGTCCAATCTCTTTTGCCACTTCAGTGTCATTATCATTTTCATCAAAAATTAGAGGAACATCTTCGAGTGGTGGCATGTCATAATCAAAAAAATATTTAGGGGTTTGTAGACACCTAAATTTCATTTAGTGTTGAAATGCATCTTAATCATTCTTCCTAAGTTTATTAATCATTCTTCTTAATATAATAATTAACAGTTCTTCCTAAAATCAATTAATTGATTTATTCAAATAATTTAAAAAAAGTCAATTATGCACCTTTTATTCTTTATTTTAATTATTTAATTCCTTAATTTACCAATTCAAACATTCCCACTTTTCTCTCCTTTATCCCAACCAAATCCATGAAAACCTTCACTTCTTATGACTCCACTGAGTTATCACTTTATTTTAACTAAGTCTACTAACCAACCCCTCTTTTTGATCAACTTGGTTGAAATAGTTCCCATCCTCATGGATGAGGACTCATCCTCAATCATTGATCATTTGGAACCTTTAAAAAGTCCAATTGATCTTCCACCATCAGATTGTAATTTAGGCTTCTATAAATAGGCTTGAAAATCTTCATTTTCAGGGCATCCTCTTTTGAAATCAGAAATATTACAATCAATCACAATCCTAAGAGATCACAAACAGAATCAAGAGAATCAAAATCATCCATTTTTTGCTTCCAAAACACTGCTTGTTTCACCTTTGTATTGGAGAATAGGAACCACATTTTAATAGATAAATTCATATTTGAATCACAATGGAAGATTCTTGTATCTAATCTATGAAGGTTTTGATTATTGTTTCTTGCATTTTTTACTCTAACTTTGGTAGAATTTATCTTAGAATAGACTTATTCTTTATTTTTTCACTTTTTAATTCATAGATTTCTGGCACGCTTGATAGTACCTACCCACATCTTTTAATATTTTTGTTTTCTTTTTTTCATCTCTTACATTTAATACCATTTGTTTTTGAGTTGGTATAGAATACAGGTTGTTGTCTTGAATTTTGTGTTCAATTATACATTTTTATTATGCAATAATGATTTTGGTGCAAAATTTAGTGATTTTTTTGGACTTAACAGTATTTTTGTCACCTTTTTTACATTTTTGTGCTATTTTCTATCTTTTCTAGGTGAATAGTGATTTTGTCAGCCAACAATGATATTGTCTTATTTCGCGGTGATTTCATGTTCTCCTGCAATGATTTTATCATTTTTTATAGTGAGATTATCTTTTTATGCAATGGTTTTATTCAACAATAGTTTTTTCTTTTGTGAAGCAATTTCATGCTTCTGTGCAGTGATTTTGTTGGGAATTATAGTGATATTATTTCTACGAGCTTTTTCTATTTTCTATATTTTTCCTTTGTGATCATTTTTTAATTCACTTTTTTGACTTGACTGTGTAACAATGATTTCATCACAGAGGCTTGTTTTTTGTGGGTTTTCATTCCTTTTTGTAGGTTATCTTATTTTTAATCTCAAGTAAAACAAACTAACACCTTATTTGTAGAACTTTGGCCAAAGAAAATTGTAAAAAAGCAAAAAAATCAAACTAACTTTATTTCATTTATTTTCACTAACATCTTTTGTTTTTAGTCTCTTGCATTCCTTGTAAATAAATCACACTTTATTTTCTATGAAGTAAATTTATTTGTTATTTTTGTCTTCTTATTTGGTTTTAAAGGTCATGTATGCTCTTTCTTTGGCATCACACTAGTGACAATACCTATAAATCAAAAGTAATCTTGTAACTTATTTATTACCTTAGTTGATCTTGTGTATGCTCTTTCTTTGGCATCATACTGGTGATGATATCAAGAAATCAAAAACAAGTATTAACTTTTTATTTTTATTTTATTAGAGGCTCTATTAAATATGGATTTCACCACCATGCAATAGGCCAATCCTCATTTTTTTGTGGGGTATATAAATCAAGACCTAGCTATTTCAATTGCCTAAGAGGTTATGTGCTTTAAGCTATTGTGATGTGAGGGGATTTCATGCTCTAATACTCAGAGTTTCAATAGCTAACTCAAGATCTGGTATTATTGATTGTCAATACATTGAGACCCCTATGGATATGTTGGGCACTTTGGGATAAGACCTAATAGTGTGCATCCATATATCAATCTCTTCCATAGTTTTATTTCCCCTTATATAAGCTCATGTATACCTTAATCCTAGGATTTCCTCTTTGCTATTCAAATTTGGTGCATTAGATAGTGGTTAATGCTGCTAAGTTACTTTCCACACACCCTCAAAATTAGACTCAATGGGCTATGGGCATGGTAAGATCCTCCATGGGTATCACCTTGAAACATTAGGCCATAACTAAGAGCATGAATGAGTAAGTGATAATGGAAAGCCCAATAATTGTTCAACACCCTTTTTGCCTAGTTTTCACCCTTTTTATGTAATTTCTTATTTTTTTAGAATATAAATTATTTGTTGTTTTCTTGTGATTTACCATGTGCTAAAAATCATTATTTTGAAAACTAATTCCTTTCAAAAATTCACATCCTTAAAATTAATTGGTTTAAAATTTGAATATTTTTAGTCAAATCATTAGTTTATTGTAATTTTAGATTGTCATTATTTCTTTAAAATATTTTTTCTCTTTCTTTCCAAAACCATGCCTATTACACATCAAAGGGCCATGTTAAATCCTCATACAAGGGAAGAGCCTTTTGGCAATGACCCCTTTCAGTTTCTTGGTCAAGAGCATCATGTAGAGATACATGAAATCATTGAACACGATGATGAGGAGGGAAATCCCTATCAAGATGAAGGTGTCCCCAAAGTTACCCAACCTCCACAATCCCTAGATGAATATATCATGTCTAATAAAAATGAAATGATACTTTAGGTCTTAGGTTTTGGTGCCAAATTCCCTCCTGATTTCGATGTGCATAACTTGCAATACCTCATTACAATTCAATAGCCTCCTACCAATGTTAATCAAAAAAATATCCAAATATATTTATAGGGTAGTAATACCATCATTCCTTCTTCATGGACTTATCCCCAAGTCTCCCAAAATAAAGGGAAAACCATCTCACATGAAGAGTCATCCCAAGCTAGCCATGGTTTTTCTATTGAAATCCATGAAAATCAAGGAAATTAAGAGATGATGAAGTTGTATTCTCATCAATTAAATAAACCATCTGGTAATCTTATCATGAGTGCAAATATAAATTTAAAACATCATCCTACCAATCTAAGTTTGAATGCCATTTTAAACTCCCAAATCTTGCAATCAACTAATCAAAACTTAAGCCCTATTTCAAGTTTGCCTATCATAAATCAAAATCATCCCAACTTGAGTATGGGTTTCACATCCAATTTAAATCAAATGAAACAAAATTTGACCACACCCACTTTGGGTATGCCCCAAAATTGGCAAAGTTATGATCAAACTAATCAAAGTGTGAATGCTTACCCACACTCACAAATCAATCCCATTGAGAGTTTACAAAACTTACCCATCATATCTAATCCTAATAAAAAATTGAATATATATTCAAGTTTTCCCAATAAAGTACTAATCATGGTTTGAATGTTGCTTCAAGCACATTAAAAAACCTAGTTGTATATTCAAATAAGCCAAATTAATTATTTTTAGGATCAACTCTTGTGAGTTCTAATCCAAATCTAAATCAATCAAACACTAATTCAACCTTTGAGTTTCAAAATCCTAACACTAATCAAATGCAATAAAATATTAACACCAATTTCAACCCAAATCTAAGTTCCAACCAGTTTAGCTCAAATCCTAATCTTGGCTCAACCCAAAATCCAAACTCAACTCAGAGTAATTTTAGCTTCAACCCAAATCCAATTCAAACAAATTATGGCACTAATCAAAATCTTAGATATAACACAAATACCTTTTCCCAACCCTAAAACCTTGGTTATAATAATCCCAATCCTAACAACTTTTCAATAATGCCCCAACAAACTAATCAACCACCTACAACCTCTAGTCAAATAGATCATATATCCCCTTTCTAATGCAAGAATTTCAAAATGTCAAGGATTAGGTCCAAGGTTTACAAGAAGGGTCATATAATTGACAAAAGCAATACAATTTTGAGGAAATTTGTTCATATCCTTATGATGTGAGCATAATGACTACACCATTCCCTAAATATTTTGAAGTTCATAAGTTTGACAAATACAAAGGAAAAGGAGATCCTAGGTAACACCTAACAAAATTTTATCATGCATGTGCAAAAGTTGTCTATCACAATGAGTTCATGTTACGTCACTTCCCGCAGACCCGTAGAGGTCAAGCCCTTGAATGGTTCTCTAGACTACCAAAAAAAATCTATCTTCACTTTTGTGGATTTATCTAAAAAGTTTGTTTATTCATTTTTCATACAACATTGAGAAAGACTTGACCACTCTAGATTTTCACAACACTAAATAGTGACAAGGAGAAACATCTACTCCATTTATTCAAAGATGGAGAGCAATGGCAAGCCACTTTTCATGGTCATTCCCAAAAACTAAATTGGTAGACATTTTCATGAACAACTTAAATTCAGATTTAAGCCATCATTTACTCCTTTTCCCACAATATTTTGATGAGATAATTGAAAAGGGCATTTAGATAGAGATAACTTTAATTAATAGAGGAATCATTAAAATCTTCAAACTAGACAACAACAGTTATTCTAAACTAGTGGATAAATCAGTAGATAAACCCAAGTTATTTACTAAAAATAGGAATCTTATGGGGGATGGTGTAACTAATGGGAAGCAAATTCAAAACTCAAAAAACCAAACACCTAAAAATTCAACCCATAGCATAACAATTCTAGGGGGATGACCAAAATAAGGACAACTAAAGTGCAAGTTTACTCAACTAGAGGACACTTATGAAAATATTTTTTAAAAGTTAACCAATGTAAACATGATAGTGTGGCCCAACATAAAGCCTTTTGAAGATAATGTTCCAAAACCTGATTGGTATAAGGAGGATGAGTACTATGCATACCATTAGATATAAAGACATTCTACAAATAGATGCATGCATATCAAACATTACATCCAAGATCTTATTGATAAAGGTGACATAGCAATAGAAAATAGTTCAGCCAAAAAATCTAATAATAAAAAATTAGGGATATATCAAGATCTATTCCATAACCATGAGCAAGGTAAAGGTAAGCAAAAACAAGAGCAACTAGAGTCAAGTAATGTCAACCAAGCCAATCATCCATTTGATTCTATCATTAATAACATCAATATGGTACACAAACAAGTTATTGTTATAATCCCATCCAAGTATGAATGTGTAGTTACTTCAAGATGTGTAAAGCTCACCCTACCAAGTGCACCACCACCTAATGACAAATGAAAGCAAGACATCATAGATCACCTTGAGCAGATGCCTATAAACATATACATTTTAGATCTCAAAACTTATACTGTATATAAAGATATTTTGTATAAAGTCCTTCAAGAATATAATGTACTTAAAAACATTGATCCTACAAACTTTCAAGTGCTAATCGGTTATTTGGAAACAAATAACCAAGTAACATTTGATCATTTTGATGTCTTTCCTTTAGGTTCAAAGCATAATCTACCTTTATATATAGAGGTTACTATTTCTAGGCACAAGGTAAAAAGGGTTTTTATAAATAATGGTTCAACCCTTAATCTATGTACAGTAAGACTCATAAAGCATCTTAGATATCTGATAACAGAATTAAAAGTAAATATCATAACAATCAAAGCATATGATAATAATGAGAGGCAATCCATTAGCATAATTCATCTTCCTTTAATGGTAGGTGCAGTTATTAAGGAAATGCTTATTCATGTCCTCGATCTTGATTTACCATATAATATACTCCTTGGATGCCCATGGATCCATGCCATGAATGCCATACCATAAACCCTTCACTAGTGTTTGAAGTTTTTCCATGCAGGAATGGAAGTAACCATTCAAGGGGATCTTCATCCCTTCCAATACTACAAATTATTAGAAGGTAAATATCAAAAATCTAATTATCTCCCTATCATAGATGATAATTTCACCCTTGTTGAGGATTACCCTTCACTCAAAAATTACGTCAATATTGAGAGTTTTTTTCAAACACTTCCCATTGGTGGTTGGATTAACATTCTAAATCCATACATATCTATTGAAAAAGCATTAACCAATGAGCCATCCATTAAACAAGTTTCCAATAACCCATTTTTGGAATAAATCTTAGAGATTCCTTCTATTGAGTCAACTCCATCCATATCTGCTTCATTATCCAATAAACCTTCATCTTCCACTTCTTCTCATTTCAAAATCATTGATTGAGGTATGAATGCATATGTTATTCAATATTTTTATATAATTACAATCCATGCAAATCCTAATGAGTATGATAGGTCAAACCACCTAAAGGATCAAATAATGATAAAAAAGCTTGGGTAAAAAAATTTCTAAAGGGAGATTTACTTTCTGAAGAATATGTTGATGATTCCAATTCCTCTTGGCTTTATTCAGATGAATTAGCTACTTGATTTTCCACTAACTGATATCCTATTGTAAAATTTATAATGTGTAAAATAATGGACTACAAAGGCAAGGGTATTGGTATCTATGAATAAGGTAACATTGAACCAATAAACATAAAATCCAACAAAGGGAAGAATGGTATAGGATTTAATCTGCTTTATGGAAATCTAACAAATTCTCAAAGTGATTCTTCTAGTGAGTCTGGAGATGATTCATTATATAGTGAGACAGGTTCCATCATTAGCCATTTTGAAGATATAGAATTTACTAATATTTTCCATGAACATGCCATCTTAACACTTGACCTTGCATATCCTTCTTTAATCCATTAGGACCAAACATCCACGCCTCAACTTGACTACTCCCAAAATGATGAAGCATTAAATAAGTTCCTAAGAATAAGGGATCAAATTCCTATAAGTGACCATAAGAAAGGTTTCTTAATACAACTATCAGATTACATATTTTAGAGAACAAAGATCACATCAATTTATTAATTCTACATCAACATCAAAATAGGAAGAGTTAGATGAAGATTTCCATCTTCCCATACCACTTTAAGTCTACAAAGATGAATCTAGTCTACTTATTAAGGAAACCATTCTTATAAACATTGGTAGCAAGGATGACCCAAAAATTGTAAAATTAGTTATCTCACTCAATTCAGAGGAAAGGGAGATATTCACACTATTGCTTCATGAAATTTCCAATGTATTCACATGGTCTTATTTAGATATGCCAAGACTAGATCCAGAATTGGTAGTTTAACATCTTGTAGTGCATCCATATGTGAAACCAATCAAATGAAAACATAGAAAAATGCATCCCAAAATATCACTACTTGTCAAAGAAGATCTAAATAAATAATTGGTGGTGGGATTTATACGCCCTATTGATTATTTAGATTAGATATCAAACATTATGACAGTATGTAAGAAACTAGTAGGGATCAAAATATACATAGACCTTTGTGATATCAATAAATCATGTCCAAAAGATGATTTACCATTACCCAATATAGCTATGGTAGTTAACTCTACTATAGGCCATCAAATGCTATCCTTAATGGATGGCTTTTCTGGTTACAATAAGATTAAAATTGCTGAAGAAGATCAACATAAAATAACTTTTACAACTCCATAGGGAACATTTTCTACTAGGTAATGCCTTTTGGGTTGAAAAACATAGGAGCTACATATTAGAGGGTAATGACAGTTATCTTTCATGACATGATAAGTAATATTATGGAGGACTATGTGGATGAAATTTTAATCAAATCTAAATCTAGAGTAGACCATCGTCAGGTGCTTCATATTTTTGAAAGAATGCAATAATATAGAATGTGGTTAAATATAAAGAAGTGTGTATTTGGTGTTACATCAGGAAAGTTGTTAGTATTCATTGTTTTATATCATGGTATTGAAGTTTACCCTTCCAGATTTTTAGCTGTCATGGATATGGTACCACCTAATAATCTTAAACAACTAAGGAGCTTACAAGGAAAAATATAAGACATCATAAGATTTATCTCACAACTTGTAGATATCTATCATCCATTTACATTTTTGTTGAAAATATATGTCACTTTCACTTGGATAGAATATTATGAAAAGGCATTTGATACTATCAAGCAACATCTTTCCAATCCCCCAGTTTTGATGCCACTAGTAGCCGATAGGCCATTTTTTCTATATATCTCTGCTACATAGTATGCTCTTGGAGCATTATTAGCACAACTTGATGACAATGGGAAAGAGAGAGTAGTCTATTATTTGAGAAAAACCTTGATATCCTATGAATTAAATTAGTCTCAAATGGAAAAATCCTATCTTGTGGTAGTTTTTACTTCTTAAAAGTTATGACACTCCATGCTTAACAATCAAATAAAAATCATTGCTAAAATTGATCCCCTTAAGTATATTTTATCCAAAATAATTCTAATAGGAAGGATGGCTAAGTGGGTCATATTACTTAGTGAGTTTGATCTTGAGTATGTTAATAAAAAAGCAATCAAGGGTCAGGTTCTTGTGGATGTTCTATCAAAAGCACCACTTCATGGGAAGACACCAATTATTATAGAATTCCTTGATGATGTAATTATGTCAGTTGATGAATCCTTTCTTTAGAAACTTTTCTTTGATGGATCTTTTATGAATCATGGGTCTAGAACTGGTATATTGTTAATAACACCCAATGAAGGTTGTATACCTAAGGGATTTCATATTGAATTCCCATGTACAAAAAATATAGTAGAGTATGAAGGTTTTATCATAGGTCTCAAGATAGAGATTCAGTGAGGCATTCAACATCTCCTTGTTTTTGGAGACTCCAAACTCATTATTAATCAAGTAACTAACAAATTCCAAGCACATGATGACAAAATCATACCTTATAAGAAAATGGTGGATAAATTAATCAAATCCTTTAAATACATATAGTTTGAACAAGTGCCTCAAATCAATAATAGGGTATCAAATGTTATGGCAACAATAGGCTCCTTGATGGATTTAAACACCAAACATAACAAGTTTTTGGTTGAGTACTTATAAATGCCTTATTATGATACACCAGAGTTTGGTCCCTCCTCACCATGGTACTTTGATATATATGCATACCTTTCTAGCAATACACTACCATATAATCTATCCTCAAACCAATGCAAGTCCTTCATTCAAAGAACATCCCATTACACAATCCTTGGTAATACTTTGTATCATTGTGGCTATAATGGAATCCCTCTACATTATTTAAATTTTGATGATTTTGTTGTGGCTATTTGAGAAGTTCATGAGGGAATTTGTGGGTCACATTCAAGTGGTATTTTCTTAGCTAAAAAACTTCTCTGAGTTGGTTATTATTGGCTAACAATGGAATCTGACTCATGTGCATATGTCAAAAAATGTATATCTTGTCAAAAGCATGGAGATCTTATCCATAGTCCTTCACAAGCTTTACATCCTATAACAACACCTTGGTCATTCTCCACATGGGGATTAGACCTCATACGAAAGATTAATCCTAGCTCTTTTTATGGGCATAAACATATTATCACCGTCACTGAGTATTTTACCAAGTGGGTGGAAGTAATGCCATTAACTTATGAGACTGGCAAACAAATTTCCAAATTTATCCTTAACCACATTATTTTCCACTTTTTTATTCCATCCACTCTTATTTATGATAATGGAAAATCATTCAATAATAAAACTATAAAATCCCTTTGTCATATATACCATATAAAGCACAAATGGTCTACTCCTTATTACCCATAAGGAAATAGCCAAGCTGAGGCAATAAATAAGAATATTTTACATATTCTTAAGAGAGTTGTCAATAAAGTTGGTCATGACTTGCATACCCAACTATATCATACCATTTTGGCATATTGTATAAGTATCCATACACCCATAGGGTAAACCCCTTATTCCCTTGTTTATGGTAGTGAGTCTATTTTCCTATTGAGGTTGAGATTCCATCAATAAGAATATCTTTGTAACAAATCATAGATGAGGAATCATATTGAGAGTCACGCTTAAGCAAGCTCAATATCTTAGATGAAAAATGACTCAATGATTTAAATCACCTATAAGTTTACCAAAATCACCTTCGTCATAGCTACAACAAATGGGTTAAATCCAGGTAGTTTGAAATTGAAGATCTTCTGAAGGAAAATTAGCAAAACACTAATGTTGACAGAGAAAAAAAGGAAAGTTTGAACCTAATTGGTTAGGTCCATCCATTTTCATAGCCAAATATGGATTTGAAGCTTATAAATTGGCCATGGAAGATGGAGAGAATCTTGATGAGCCTATGAACATCATGCACCTTAAGAGATTTTATGCTTAAACAATTGGATCTATGTGATGTTATCAATTTATTATACAAAAAAAAGGTATATATATCTATAGAAAAAATATAAAAAGTGTGTACATAAAATATCCACAAGTGAAAACCATGTCCATGGTGCTTTGGATAAGTACTGTGATGAAAACTAGTTATTCTAGCATCATGTGTAAAAGATGTTATCTATAACTACTCCTTTTGCCTGGGGGCATGATATTTGAAATAGTTCTGCTACATAAGTCCATTTTTTCCATTTTGATTTTTTAAGAATTTTTCAAATTTGGAGTTATAATTATATTTTCAAAATAAATTCTCTTATTCATAGTTTGGGAGAGTGGCTTCCTTAGTCTTTCCATTCAAAATGTTAGAAAATTACTAAAACATTTAAAATATTTCAAAACCCCCTCCCCAAAAAAAAACACACACAATTTCAAAAATTAAAAAAAAATCACAAAAACATCAAATTTTTTAGATAACATACCTACAAAAACATGTATAAAGCATAAAAACTAAAACAAACCAAGTCCAAACAAAGCAACCAAATTCATGCATCCTGTAGTATAACCATAGTAACCGTTGCCCTTTCCTTCCATTTGTTTGTTCATTAGGTGGGTCACTCGCACATCACTTTCATCATACACTTCATTTGCCTCATCAACCATCTTCTTTTTCATCACTTCTCATATTTGGGAGAACTACATATGGTCTGATATCCACACATAAACATTATCTAAGTGTATTATGTAGGCAATGCTTAGAGACATGAGGTCTCTAGGGTCAGCTCAGCCACTGCCTTCACCATCATCCATCCCCCCTATCCTTTACCCTTATGTCTACTCTCTTATCTATCTAGTGTTCATTCTTGATTTTGAACATGAGTCTTCTTCCATCCCTTGCTTCTTTCTTTGCCTTAGCCATTTATTTGGTTAATTTTATCCTTTGTTTCTTTGATTTAGCCATTTATTTGGTTAGTTTTATCCTTTGTTTCTTTTCCTTAGCCATTTATTTGGTTAGTTTTATCCTTTATTTCTTTCCCTTGGCCATTTATTTGGTTATTCTAGCTTCGTAAATCTTATAATTCTTTGTTTTATAAATCTTTGTTTCTTTAGAATGCATTGATTTACATTTGAATCAATTAGCAATTATCATTCATTTAATATTATTAGTTTATGTTTATGCCTTTAATTATTCATGAATATATTGTTTTTTTGTATATATTAAATCTTGTTGTTTTATTTTCTTATTATTGAAAGGATTATTTTGTGTAATAAGCATACATAGTATAGTTATGACTATATCATCTCATACTTTGCTCAAACACACAAATTATTCTTCATTTGTTTTTACATGCTTAAAACATCAAAATTAATCATGATTTATCCATATCATCGGTGATACTTTGTTTTAAATCTAAATTAAAAATTAGGTTACTCAAAATATTTCAAACTTTTTTTACCAATGCAAAGATTGGAATTTCATTTTATGCAACAAAATTTCATCCATAATCATACATTTTAAAATCAAGTATCCATTTCATTTTATAAATAAAGCATACATTTCATTTCATTTCATAACAATCATGCATCTCTACACAAAAAAAAATGATGAAGAAAGAATGCTAGATATACAATTGCATACATGCTAAATACACCTAATATGCAGGACAATATAAATAGTGATATCCATGTAGCCTAGTTAAAGCAATAAGTCATAGTCCAAAGTCCATAAATGCTAAAGTCATCATGTATATATATAAAAATGTGTCTATACAATAGATACATCATGTGTATACATCCATATAGGTCAAAACTACATCTCATCTTATCCCTCAGAAGGGGTGTCCAATCTTTGAAACAACTCTAGCTATCATGGGATAGATATGGTGGCCACATCCCTCATAATACCTATCCAACAGATCTCTCAGAATTTATTGGCCACACATATCTAGTCGACATTGATCATCTAATAAAAAAATCTCTAAATGATGGCTCTCACTAAGTACTAGTACAACATCCTCATATAAACTCTTATAGTAAGTGGCCTACTCCATAGCCCTCATCACTCTATCCAAAATAGGTAACTGACTTATCTTAGCTAGTTGTGTCCTTTCCTCTGCTAGCTCTGTCTAAGATGTATCTCTCTCCTATTTATATCTATGTATAAGGGATATATAATCTAGAGTCTGTGTCTCTGTATCATAAGTAATCACCCCTATCCTCATAATAACACCATATATCCCATCCAAAATATCCCATAATATATGAATCTCTCCTTGTAAGCACTCAATCTCTGCCACCTACTCATCTCTAGTAGTAGCTATACCTTATAACCTGGCCACCTCATGGTGTAAGCCATCAATCTCTCTATCCCTCACCTAAATATCCTCGTGTAGTCTCTCAATCAAGGCATGTTCCTTTGACATCCATGAGGAACCAATAGTCTCTCCTCTATCTATCTATGTAATATGAGGAGGTCATACTATCGTATCATGCCTTGTGTCATCCTCACCCTCCACATATATAATAGGAGAGCTCTTCCTTCTAGTTAATCAGTATCTAAGTTCATAGCTATACCTACCTCTCTAAGAATCTCCATATCCTCTACCAAAGTAATGGGAACATAATGCATCTATCTAGTCTTAATAGCTCATCTTATGTCACCATCTCCTCCTCTATCACCTACAACAAGCCTTCTAATCTGAGCTCCCAAACCTGTGCCTTAAGGTTGCTTGCTCTAGCTCACTACTAACCTCTACCTCCATGTACTCGATGGTTTATATGGTAATGTCAATCTCAATGGCCTCTATTGTGCCCACCACTCTATGTAACCATCAACTACCCTTTCATCTATCACATCCCTCCTATCTCTCCACCTCATTTTTTGTTATTGCATCCAGCTGTGATTAACAATCAAAGGATTAATAGTCATCCCCCATTGTCACCTCTCACACACTATCTAAGTAAATATGTGTGGACCAACAAGAATATATTCTCTCACATCAAACTACCTCATCACTCTATCTGGTCTTTATCTCTCTATAATGTATACATGTCTCCCAATGATGTAACATGGATTCATCAAATAATCCATATCTAACTCCTCATTTGGCTAGTCAAAAATAATGTCAATATAAGGTATCTATGTAATTTGTGTGTCTATTATCTCATCTTCAGATTGCCTATAGAACTCAAAGTCACCAAGATGTGGTCTATGTACACCAAAATCATGTGCCATGCATAGGCAATCGACTCTTCTGCCTGTCGAATATTCAACTATCCAACTAGTCTCTCAATAGTAATATGCTCCCAATACCAAACCTATAATAATGTAGACAACCCTATCTCAACTTAGCTTGAATACAAAAAGTAGTGAATATCATGATATAAACTAGCTAAAGCACAAGGGCCCCATGAAATCCTAACCTCCATCTCCATCATGTTACCAATAACATCTAATAATCTAATAGGACATAGTTTACTTCTCTTATCATGTAGCAACATGCCATTGACAATAACCATCAGAACAATAGTCAATGAATCTATCTCTAGATCCATGCAGTAATCAACATCAGTGTTATTCCTCACAACTAGGAACATTCCCTCACCAAAAATCCTAAATAGAGTCTAATCTTGTGGACCTTATCCCTAATAGACTAACCAGCCTCGAATAAGAATGTCAAGTATCTGATATGTATCCTCTAATGTAATGATCATCTGACTTATTAGTAAGTGAAACATATTCATCTCATGATGCCATCTCTTAGCAAGTACAGTCAATAGTTCTTTGTCCACTTGTATCTTAGGCATTCATGTAATATAGGCCATCTCGATTGCCTCTAACACACCCTACTCATACTTTGTGAAAGTCAACAATAATGACATAACATGCACCCTACACTCCTGAGTCACTATCACTGGTAATACCTTCTACATATTAATGATGTTTAATATTATGCAACATTGTTAGACAATATTACATGAAATTAAATTGCTTTGATGTTTAATGAAATCACACAAATCGTTAATGATATCACAATTCCTAGAATAGTGATTTCATTTTAGTCCATTTTAAACCATAATAAATTCTTAAAAAGTTCAAAAATTTGAAAAATTCAATGAATTACCAAAGGGCCACTCCTCTTAGGTTTCTAGAAATGTCTCACTCGCTCCACGTGGTTCTCGTGGTGAGGAATGTGGTCCATTTATTCTCGCTGGCCTTAGAGTCAAATTCTTTCTAATAACTTTTTTAGCACTAATTTTTGATATTATTTGTGCAAATGATTTTCTAAACCCACCCCTAAGCCCCTATTTTTATTAAATCCCTAAGCAACATTTCCTCTATTCCAACCCAATAATAATTAATCACTAAGCATTCCATCAATTTATTTTCAAAAAGCTATCAAACCTTTCAAATCATTTATCAATGTGAAAAACAAAAAATAATTTGAAAACTCAATTATTTTTTCCTATTTATGGATACATAGTTTATTACTGCTAGGATATATTGTTCCCACACCTACTTCTTCAGCACCTGAGCCATTAGCAAACAAAACTAAGCGTGTAATATCTAAGTGGTTTAAATTATTTATTTTCAAATCAAAGCTCTGGTTTTACTCACTAGGGGAAACTCTTTTTACTTTACCCACACATTGTAACTCTAACATCATTCTTGAAATAGATTAATTTTGTTCAGCCACTTAACTATTTCCTCTTTTCATCAAATTTTGGAGTGTTTGTCTATTTCTTGCACAAACCCTTGAGGGGGCATCATCATACTAATTTTCAATAATTTGGGTATTTTTTTTGATTTTATATCATCAAAACTCTACTTCTATTCTTCAAAATAGTATTACTTCGCAACACCATTTCAAAGAGGGTCAAATGTAGACACCTAAATTTTATTTAGTGTTGAAATGCACCTTAATCATTCTTCCTAAGTTTATTAATCATTCTTCTTAATTTAATATTTAACATTTCTTCTTAAAATCAATTAATTGATATATTCAAATACTTTAAAAAAATTTAATTGTGCACCTTTTATTATTTAATTCCTTAATTTACCAATTCAAACATTCCCACTTTTCTCTCCCTCATCCCAACCAAATCCATGAAAACCTCCACTTCCGATGACTCCTCCACTAAGTTGTAACTCCATTTTGACTAAGTTAGTTAACTAACCCCTCTTTTTGCTCCACCTAGTTGAAATAGTTCCTATCCTCATGAATGAGGACTCATCCTCAACTGTTGATCATTTGGAACCTTGAAAATGACCAATTGATCCTCCACCATTAGATTATAATTCATGATTCTATAAATAGGCTTTTAAATCTCCATTTTTAGGGCATATTCTTTTGAAATCTCAAATATTACAATCAATCATAATTCTGAGAGATCAAAAATAGAATCAAGGAAATCAAAGTCATCCATTTTTGCATCCAAAATGCTTCCCATTTCACCTTTGCATTGGAGAAGTGAGCACCAAATTTTAGTAGATAAAATTAGATTTGAATCAAAATGGAAGATTCTTGTATCTAATCTATGAAGGTTTTAATTATTGTTTTTTGCATTTATTGCTCTAACTTTGGTAGAATTTAGCTTAAAATAGACTTGTTCTTTGTTTTTGTACTCTTTAATTCATACAAGGGTGATATGTTATTTTGGTTGATTCTATCTTGTGAGATAACAAGGGGGATTTATGCATGTAAAATTATTTTAATATTATTGAATAGTTGAAGTCAAATTTATGACAAACTAAAAAAAATACATAGATTTTGTTTGCATTGTGACTGTATGGACCTTTTGGTTGGCTCTTTAAAATAAGATAATATGAATGATTTCCCTAATGATTAGCCTATCCTTTTACCATTCCCACCAGATTTATGATGTGTTATGCTTTTTGGCTCTATCATTTGATACTTCCATTTGGTATACTATCATCTGATAGAAGGGTTTTGCCTTTAGTTCACCAATCCCCCACCCAAAAGTACCATTTAGTTTTACCATTTGGCTATGTCACTCAACTTACCATTTATCATTGGATTCTATATCTAGAGTTTGGATCTACCATTCGATGTTGTCATTCAACTCTATTATTTGACTGGGTCATTCAGCTTTGTCATTTGGTCGGGTCATTCGGTAATTTCATCTAGTTGGGTCATTCAACTATGTAGCTCAATTGAGTCATTTGTCTTTGTCATTTGGCTTAGGCATTCATCTCTACCATTTGATGATGTGGTTTGGCTTGTTTTTCACTACTGTCATTCATTTTATTCATTCATTCATTGTTATTGTTCAATTTTGTGCTCCTTCAGTTGTGGTTCTACTTGTTCCCTTATTTGGTATAACTCAAGCCCTCAAGAGATCTACTATATATATCTAGATAAATTAAGTTTAATCTTATATATCATTGTAAAAGGTTGGAAAAATGAACCCTCGAAAAAAACATCCCTAAAATTTTGGTGATTTGGTGCCATTTACTGACCCTAAAAAATCACAAAAACCAAAATTCTAAAAATCAAATATTTTTGAATTAATGAATATTTACTGCAAAAAAACCCTTTTATTTAACTTGGATAACATAGTGACTACATCAAAAAAAAATCCTAGATCGAGTCAATAGTCAAGGATTCTCAACATGGGAACTCTAGACAAGCCTAAAAATATGGTGGTTAAACCTAAATGCAATAATGAAGAGATGCAATCATTGAAGATGTTTATACACTATCAAGATATCATATCATGGAGTTGAAATGACCTAAATATATTTGACCCTCATATTATAACACAACATTCTCCTGAAGCCCAATCAAAAACCTTCAGGCAATGTCAAAAGCCAGTAAATCTAGTCCTAGAAATATTCATTTTGAAAGAAGTCTGGAAGATGTTACAAATGGCATTGTATTCGATATGCACCATTCAACTTGGGTGGAAAACCTAGTACCTATGAGGAAAAAAAATGGATAAATTCATCTTTACATAGATTTTAAAAATATTAATCATGCATCAAATAAAGACAACCATCTCTTGCCTTCACTAGATGAAGTCATTCAACAAGTAAATGGTTTAGAGATGATGTCCTTTCTAGATGGATTCTCAAGGTACAACTAGATCTTAGTGGACAAGATAGATGGAGCCAAAACAACATTCACCACCAAGTGGGCACCTACACTTACAAGAAAATGTCATTCAATTTAATCAATCTGGTGCCATATTTTAATGAGCTATGGACACTATTTTTAGAGGCCTAATTGGGAAATGCATATTAGTATACATGGACGACTTGACTATATTTTACAAATTTAGATTAAATCACTTGAATCATCTAGATAAGATTTTTTGAATGTTGCAAAAGTTTTAGAATATCTCTAAACTACCAAAAATGTGTTTTCTATGAGATGAAAGGTAAGTTTCTTGGCCATATTATCACCAAATAAGGTATGTTGATTGACCCATAATGAGCTAGTGTTATTTCCAAAACCCAACTACCAAATAGTAGGAAAGAGCTGAAATCATTTTTTGGTAAGATCAATTTTGTACAAAAGTTTATTTTTGGTTTCCTCAAAATCACTAAATTGTGAAATGTCATGTTAAAATAAGGAGTTAAGGTAAAATGAGACACTTATTATAAGAAGACATTCTAAGAGATCAAGGAAGTAATTATGTAAGCTCTTATGTTAGTTAGACCAGATCATGTTAAGGATTTATATCTTTATTATATTTCCTTTAATCATACAATTCTAATCATGTTAACACAAAATTTCAAAGATGGAGAACACCTCATAGATTTTATGAGCACATATCTAAAAGAAGATAAACTGAAGTACCCTATGTTAGATAAATAGGCCTACACATTGGTGAAACTAGTCAAAAAAGTTTCATCATTATATATTAAGGAACAAAGTACAAGCCATAGTTTTAGACCCTATAGTCAAGTAAATTTTAGGATAAAATGAATTGGGTGAAAGAAGAGGATGTTGAATTACTAAGCTTCAATAATATGACATTGAATTAAAACTTGAAAAATTGGTACATGGTTAGGGTTTGTCTAAGTTAATTTTATAAGTTGATCCCAACATCTCCATTGTGGAAGTTAATGAGTTTGAATTAAAATTTGGTCAATGGTATGATTCAATTATCCATTACTTACTATATGGAAAACCAACATCCATCTTAATAGAACAAAAATAAAAGCACTGCAGTTAAAAGATTCACATTACATGTTACAAAGAGAAGTGTTGTACCATAGAAATTATCAGATAATTTATTTAAAATGTATATCTGAGAAATAATCATAAGAAGTGATGAACTCATTTCATGATAAGTTAGGAAGTGGTCATCCTTTTGGTAATGTCACTACACACATAATTCTTAGAGCTAGCTACTATTGGCCAACATTATTTAAAGATGCTTATGCACACATGAGGACTTGTCATTTATGTTAGATCTTTGCTAAGAGATAAATTCATGCTCTTATGTTGTTATAAGTAGTAACTGAGGAATACCCATTTGCTTTATGGGGTCTAAAATTCATCAAAATTATAAATCCCAATTCATTGATTGGTCAAAAGTGAAATCTCACTACTACCAACTATTGTAAAATATGGATTGAAGCCAAAGTAATAAGGAATTGTATAACTGAATAATTTATTTCCTTCCTAGAAGAATACATTATAACATGATTTGGGTCTAATCTGACACTTATTTGTGATAATGGACTTGATTTAAAATCAACTTAATTAAATGAGTGGTCTTATCAGATTGGAATCACACTAAAATTCTTCTAAAATTATTATCCTTAAGGAAATGGTTTGGCAGAATCAACCAACAAAAAATTTCTAAATTCTATGAAGAAAATAATTGATCAAAACCCATGTAATTGGTATGTGTTGCTCAAATATGCTTTATGGGATGATAAAATAAGGCATAAACAAAGCTTGAACATTTATCCTTTCTTGCTTGTCTATGGAGTTGAGCCAATTTTCCCAATGCAGCTCAAGAAACCCACTTATTAGTTCATACAAGAATACATTGAAGCAATCTAGGAAATCAATCTAGATTATTGGACGTAATCCAATTAGAAGATAGACAAGATGAATATTTTCAAAATTTTATCAAATCTTAAGTAACTATGAAGATATGGTTTGAAAATAAAGTGCAAGTGAAAGCCTTATGTATTTCATATTTGGTCTTGTTATGGGACAAAGACAATGAGAGAAAGGATCAACATTCTAAGTTCAGTCCTTTATGTATTGGTTCTTATAAAATATCTAAGCTTTATGGATAAAATGCATTCATATTGAGAGATATTCAAGGTAAGGACTTGTTATTACCAATGAATGGATAATAATTGAAGCATTAATTCATGGCTACTTCTCATGATACCATTTTTGAGTAAAGATATTGGGTTTCCTCTCCATGTATATATTTTTATATAGTTTCTTGTTTTCCTAGTTAATGTTTCCTACTTGATTTAGTATAGTTTAACTTAGTTTGTTTCATCTCTGTTTGTTTTGTGTGTTGTTTTTTTTACCTCCCCAAATTATTTAAAGTTGACTTTTGTGTTTTGACCCTTTAGAGGTGTGTAGTATGCCTTTCAAAAATTGATTAAAGCTATTCATATGGTTATTATGAGAATTCAAGTTTTGAAAGGGTAGCCTTTGGCATTATTAAATTAAGATAATCAAAATTTAAATAATAGATAAATTGTAGACAATAGTATGTTAAAGTAATGTGGTGTACTTATTCTCCCATAGGTGAGGAACTTCAAATGCTAGACAAAAAAGTATGAGAGTTTCTAGTTGTTTTGGAAATTAAAATGTGAATCATCCATGAATAGTTACATATGATACTACAATTTTATTTATACATTTTTATAATTTTGAAGGCCTATGATTCAAAACAAAATATGTGAATTTTAGAAACATTTCATGTTCTTGTTGAAGCCATAAAACTACACTCAATTTAACATTTGAAGTGAAATGCAAACACTGCATTGATTTACATTTATCTTAATATTTATGAATTTTATAAGTCTATCATTAAACCCATGGATTAGTTCCAATGAAACATTTTCTAAATAAATAAATCACAAGGAAATTTAATAAAATGCACAAACCAATTATTTCCTCAAAAGGGTGATGTCGACATCAAAAATCCGCACACAATAATTATGAATGCCATAATTCCCATGGACCACCTTAGGACCCCCTTGGGCCCAACCTTTGGCCTCTCAACCATAAAACAAACCTAAACCAAGTTATATTTACCTACTAACTAAACCCACCTATTTAACTCAACTTGATCTTGACCCTCAACTATTGACAATCATCCTAACTGTCGATGGTCACCCTGATCATTGATAGTCATGTTCCACCATCTAAACCAACTTAACTGATCCTCCACTCTACCTTAATTTTTTATAATTATATTGTCTAATTAATGTGTAAACCCATGTATGTTAAAGTTAAAACTATATAACAATTTATATCTCTTGTTAACATATTATTACACCTCTCCTTCCTTCCTATAAAAAGAGAAGGGCAAGCGATGAGAGAGGGGATCCCCATAAGTATTAAGAGATTTTGTATCCATAATTTATTTACAGGTATTATTCCAACAATATATAAATTTAACCATCATGATAGAGATCTGACTTACTGCCACTTCTCAACTGAAAACCATGTACCGTTACTCTATCAAAATCACACCAGACTCCATCAACGAGCCAACCATCTCAACCATTCACCAAATCAACCTCAGGCAAGCTAAGTATTTATTTTCAATCTATCAATTACTTTGTTTCCATTTCATAATCAACCCAACCCAAGCTAATAAATTAGAATCCCATTTTTTAACCCTATCTAAATAGCCTTTTCATCACCCAAACTCAACACACAGTAACCACTGATGGTCATCTTGACCGCTGATGGTTTGTCCAACTAGTGACAATTACCTCAACCGTTGATGGTCACCTCAACCACTAATGGTCACACCAACCACTGATGGTCACTATGGCTAAAAATAAAATCAAGCTATTCTCACCCACCTACCTTCAACCAAGTCTAACTTTATTTTCATTTCCCTATTCACAAAACCCCATCCTATTTTTTAGAGCACACCCAAAATATTTAGCATTAGTATTGACCCACTTATTATTATATTAGTCATTTTATTATATTTATTTATCAAACATTTCTTGCATTCAATTTCATTACCTTTTGATTATTGATACAATTACTTTATTGTTTTATAAACTTAATTGTTTAAAATGTGTGGATTGCTAGCCTCTGAGGGACCTCTTGCTTCCAAGATCTAGCTATCACTAAGAAATCCACCTAACTATCTATCTAACCAAATATTTGCTTTAGTGATATCTTATTTTCAGGTCATTCCTCCCAAATCAAATAGGATCTCTCTACAATCATCTAATTCAATTTGCGCACAACCAAATGGGTTTTTCAACCATACCTGTATCTAGTTTCTTTCTTCTTCCTCTCTTGGAATACAAGCTAAAATTCTTTGAAACATTTTGACATGCTTAGTGGGAACCTTGAGTTTATTTGGGTTTCATTTATTTGCATCTACATGATCTTATCCCTATTCTATGCTCATAAATGAAATTAAAATTTCTTTTAGGTTTAAAATCAATTACATACATTGGTTTCTTGCAAGTTTAGCTCACTTAGTTAAATTAAAGCAAAGTAATTCAAATTTAGCATCACTTGTATCACACACACAAATGAAACCACCTACGTCAATCAAACATCAAAATAACTTGACATAAGGCACAACTAAGATTTTATCACCTAACGATCACCTTACCCTTTTATGGTAATCTGAGTTGGAGGTCATTACCAAAGGGAGAACCAACTCAGCTATTTGGTTGAGTATAAACTCTAAAAATTGGTATATACTAGATAAGCACTCAAAAACCTTATCAATACGATGTGTGAAGTGATGGGGTAGGCTCCAATACCAATCCACACATTTATTTCCAATACACATCCTTTTTGAGAGCCTAAACATAACCTAAAACCAACCATAGACTTATTTTTTAGTACCCGCTCTATAAACCAGTTTTAGTCACACAGTCCTTAAAGATTAAGGCATAAGCAAAAAGAGAGAATAAAAATAACTTTAGGACCTAATGTGATTTTTAGTGTGTGTTTGATTTCCTTGATCATTTCTTATCTTCTCTCTATTTGAGTGGTGAGATTGCTTTTGTATTCTCTCTCCCTTATCCTTCATGGTCATAACTCGCCAGCAACAAAAGAACCTAATAGAGTAGAACCCATCACCAAATTGATCAACCTCTTCTACCTCCTCATACATAGAGTACATCTCTAAACTATAAGAATCTCCTCAGCCTTTGAGAAGTCCTTCTTTCCCTTGGGTAGTTCCCCAATGAGATACAAACTTTGCCACTTTATTAAATAGCAACACTGTGGCCCTCAAACATTATCTCAACACTATGCCTCACCATACCCTTTTCTAGTTCCACTTGTGGACACACCTTATGGCATGCCTTCCCACCTTATGGGGAAAACTTCTATTGCCACAATCACCACCCAACCATTGACTACCCAAACATCATCATCTATGAATAATCCCTTTGATACTACTATGGAAAACCAACCTACCCAACCTACCAACACCCTTATGTCTTCCACCCCAACCAACAACTCTTCTACCCTAGGATCAACCCAACCACTAACCACCTATACTCACCTCACCATGGGAGTACCTACTACTAACATTTTTAACCTTCCTTTGGATACCACCAATCCATTAATCACTACTCCGCTTCAAAATCTTGTGGTGTCTATACCTTTTACCTTACCACTAATTAGTACAAATGTCACCACCTTTTCTTTTGTCATAAATCCCACTATAGCTCCTACCCAACCTACCTTAACCTATTAACAAGTGCCCATCACACCCAACTTGGGTCACATCCCTAACCCACAAGGGCATGTACCTTTACCCACTACCCAACAACTTACATCCACCTACCCCTACATAGCATCTACCCAACCACCTATGTCCACATATCAATATGTGTTAGCTCCTCAACCTCCCACCAACTATAAATGTATTACCTAACCACCACAAAAATATGAACCTCACAAATTTTCAAGCACACAACCCCAAATAGATCTAATGAAAATGCCCATGGATAAACTAACTACTTTAGAGTCATCCATCTTTGGTGCTCACAACATATTAGCATATGATCAGATCTACAACAAACCCATTCACCCATCTATCCCTATCAGACCATATCCACCTTAGTGGGAACTTCCCAAATTTTCTAAGTTTTAAAGTAAGGAAGATCCCCGACAATGCCTTAGAGAATTTAGGCATTCATGTTATTTGATTGCCTATGATGATGCTCTCCTTTTTTGTACCTTTCCCATGTCCTTATCTGGTCCAACACTAAATTGGTATAGTGCCATTAGAAAACACTCTCTCTTCTATTTCACCCAGCTAGCCCAAAATTTATTGGATCAGTATTTAATAAACATCCTCAAGAAAGTTTCCATCATTGACCTTTAATCTATCTGATAATTTGATGATGAATCTATTACTGATTTTGTAGCCCATTAGAGAAGCCTAATCAATCAAATTTCCTTCTCTTTACCCCAACTCAAACTAATAATTTTTTTTGTTCAAGCATGTGCCAAGCACATCTCTTCTACATTGCATGTTTAAAGCTTCAAAACCTTTGTCGAAGCTTGACCATGGCATGCAAGCTAGAAAATAGAGCCATAAATGAAGGAAACTTAAAGTTGAAAAACAAAAACTCTACCTACAAAACCAATGAGGCCTCTTCCTCTAAACCAAACAACCAAACCAATACCAAAGCTAAAATCAAGGTAAATATGAATCCAGTTGTCCTTAAGACTACTCCTCCACCATCTATCAATCAACCAAACTCTTCTAACTTCACAAAACAAAACATGAGAAATCAAAACTGAAACAATCAGAAGCAATTTACTTTGCTTGGGGAATCTTATGCTTTAGTCCTAGATAAATTGTTGAAGGCTAATATCATACAACTTTATCCCCCAAAACCCCTCAATAATTTAACTCTTCTCATCCTGCACCTGGTTGGTACAATGAGAATGACCTATGTGATTTTTATTGAGTAGTTAAACATGACATTGTAGGTGTAATACCTTCAAAAATGTTGCCCAAACCCTCATTGACAATGGGGAACTTATATTGTAAAACTCAAACACACATCCAAACCAAGCTCTTGACATTTTTAGAAAACCTTTTACCAACCATGCACCTATAAAAAATGAGAGCAATAGAGATAAGTCTTCTCATGATGCCCATATTGTCAATATGGTTCTTAACACACTCATTGATGAAGAACCTATCATTAGATCTACCTATTCTTCACCCTCTCTACTTATTGAGGTAGTGGAGTCACCTTATCTTCCTTTGGATACCTAAACCAAGGAAATACCATCTTCTCCTCCTCCACTTATTAAGGTAGGGAGTCATGAACCCCTCATTCAATTGATATACTTGAGCAAGCAACCATCACTAATGTACCTTATCCTTCAACCAAAAAATAATTCACCCCTCCTTTAGAGCTAATTCTTAAGGAAGAAACCCTAGATGAACCTTCTAAGTTACTTGAAGGCATACCAGATCTACTCCTTGATGAGTGGTGATGAGCCCCATAAATTTCATGTTATTGTGTCTATCTATTGTGCTCATCTTGCTTTTTTACCATGCTTTTGAAAAAAATTCTATATAATTCCCTACTTTCATGAACTAAATAGCATTATGTTTTCAAACTCTTTTAAATAGTTGAAATTATGTATTGAAATTAAATATATGATGGTTGTCTATTACTTTAGGATGCTTTTTCTATGTATGTGTTTTGAAGAAATAAGTATATAGCATGGAAATATACCATGATTTAGAAATTTTGTAGCACCTCACACAAGGAACCAACCATCCAAACATTTCATTCTTTTATTGAGTAAAAGGATAAGGTCACCATTCCCTTTTCTAAAACTATGGAATTATCTTTTGATTCCACTGTCTAGGAAATAAGACTGGTCTATAAATTTTTCTCTATACTAGTTTAGATATTGGAGTTTGTCTCCAAACTTGACATGTTCAAGCCACATTTTTACAAAAATTGGGGCTCCTTTACGTCACCAAATAGGAACCTCCAACCACCTCATTGATGAACCAACTTGCCACTTGTATCATCCAACCTGCTATCATATCAATCGAACCAATAAGAACCTCTACCAACCCAACCATTTCTCAACCATCCAAAGAAACCAAATATTAAATAACTAAATCATCCTCTATCATTTCAACCAAACCAAATAAAAACCTTAGCCTCTTCCTTACCCAAAGCCTTAATTATCCATTCTTGAAACTAGAAATAACCTCACCAAATCCATCAACCAAGCACCAAACCAAATCAACCAAGGGGATGAATCCGCTAAAAGGTGAAAAAGCCAAAATTATACCTCCATAAATGTTTACCTCTATCTTGGGGCCTCATCCCTCTACTTTTATTAGGAAGTCAACTATCTCAACCAAAACCCAACCACTACCTTTGATTACACCATCACTCTTGCTTTCTGACATGCCCATATTCATCAAGCCATCTATAACCAACCTAGATACCTTGACATCTCCTACCTCCAACTTATCAAATTCCTTACCAAAATAGAAATCACCCATTAATAATGCCACCTTACCTGAGACCTTCACCACAAAGCCTATTTCTAAAAAGACTTCCATCTCACCAACCAAGGCCAAAACCTCTAAACCCTCTCCACCTTTATCTGAGTCTTACTCAACTATTTTCTAAAGGTTATTTTAATATTCTTACTTGACCTTACCTCCTTTCTGACCATTTTACCCTCTTGGTTCAAAACCACCTTGATATAATGATCACCTGGTATGCTCCTATCAAAGGACACTTGGGCATGATGTAGAGAATTATATATCTCTCCAAACTATAATCCTTTAGCTCTATGATGAGGATGATCTATTAATAGATGAAACTCCCATGGGATTACTACCAATCTAACAAACAAAAACCACCACCCAATGTTTACCTACTCCCTGACCCTCACCTCAGAGGGATAGGGAACCAAACTAATCTCCTACCCCAACTAACTCCTCTATCCATACTATCCATGTGGTCACAATATCATAGCAGAAGGATAAGGGGAAGGATAAAGTGTCCATTAAATGGACATACCCATATTCCACATCTCAACCAAATCAAATTAAAGCACCTCTTAATCTAACCCCTCTAAATTAATCAGAAGAGTGGTTCTCAAACAACTTTACCAAACCCTGGCAAAGATAAATCTAAGCGAGTTGATCTCTACCTCACCTCATCATCACCAAGCAATAATATAGGCATTGAAATCAATAGAGGTCCAACTTGAATACCTTCAACCTATAGTAGACTTTGTTTGTTCTCTCCAAATTTTCAACCTTGTCACCTTCAAAGATTCAAAAAGACCTTCTATCCACCCTGATGACCTAGATCCCCCTCTTTTCATCACTTCCTACATTAACCAAACCCACATAAAATGGGTTATGATTGATGGGGGAGCTAATATTAATATCATCTCCTCCCATGCCTATGGTCAACTCAAACTACAAAATAATGTCAAGTCCAAAACCTTGATCATCCTTTGATCCTGTAATAACACCATGGCTACTACTTTGGGAACTATTATCCTTCATATCCATTTAGGACCTCTCACACTCCCAGATCTCTTCTATGTAGTGGAAGGTGAATTCCAGTATAATGTTTTATTGGGATGACCTTAGATCTGCTCCATGGGTTGTGTACCCTCTACCCTTCATCATTGCATCAAATTTCAGCATGAAGGTTAGGTTATCACTATACAAGTTGAACCAAGTCCCTTTTCATCATACATCATGAATTATCAACCCAATGATGTCTTCATACCTTCATTTAGAACACCCTCATCATCCAAAGACAAGCCCACAACTATGAAGGATGAATCCATATCTCCTTTGACCAATGATGGATCTACCTTGGATCAAATCCCCACCATAGACCACTTAGAATCCACATTCCAACATATTTCACTTGGGTAATATCACCTTCCCACCCTTGATGCTTTCCCTACTCCCCAAAAGTATGGGAAACTTAACCACCAAATTGATTATGACCCTAATATCAAAACCATTATCCCTTTTAGACCTTCAAACTATCAAACCCATTTCATATATGGAGGAGTTGACAAACCCCTTTGTGCTTCTATCACCTATTTTCCACCTCAACTATTTACCTCTAGCTTTTCCTATCTAGATAAATTAGAGTTTGCTAAGACATACCTCCATCGATGTGCTTATAATTTATTTGGTCTTAGATGATATGAATACAGATCATATGAGTTTATTTTAATTGCAACTATAAAGCTTAATGAGAAACATGGCCTCAACTTCATTCTAACCACAAATAAAACCAAATTACCCATCACTACCATTATTGAGGAAGACATCCCTTCCTCACCAACCTCTTCTTCACTTGAGTGTGAGGATGATGACATCATCCCAACTATTTTTTTTTTTTCATCAACATGATCAACCTCAAACCCTTGACTTATCAAAAGGAAGGGGTAATTGTAACCATCCCTATGACCCATCCTGAGATGATAGGAGATGACTCTCCTACCATTAATATTGTTTAGTGTCAGGATAATGATTCTATTCTCACCTACATTAGTATACCAAATTCTTCCATCCATAAATATCTTCCTCTTTATACTTCAACCATGTTGAATAAATCCACTAAGGATATCAACTTGGTCACTCTGAATAACCCCTACATTGTCAAAATTGGCCAATCTCTCAATTTTGAAGAGCTTTAAGATTTACCCTCCTTCCTACAAGACCATAACATAGCATTTTCTTAGTCTTACAGAGACATGCCAGGAATTGACCCCTCCATGACTACACACAACATAGTCACCAACCATGATGCCAAACCTGTTAGGCAAAAAATATGATGAATGTACCCTCACATAGCCCTTATTATCAAAGAAGAGCTTTAATATATCTTATCCATCAATTTAATTCAACCCATTGATTATCCCCAATGGGATTTGAATGTTGTACCTACCACCAAAACCATAATGGGACTACGTATTTGTGTGGAATTTCATGACCTCAATCTTGCTTTCCCAAAAGATGACTTTCCTCTACCAAGCATTGACTAGTTAGTTAATATTACATCTCTTCATGAGATGTTATCTCTCATGGATGGATTTTTAGGTTATAATAAGATCCTAATTGCCCCCAAAGATTAACACAAAACCACTTTTATCACCCCATGGGGGACCTTATGCTATAGGGTCATGCCTTTTGAAATAAAGAATGCTGGTGCAACCTACTAATGTGCCATGACTTACATCTTCCATGACCTTATCCAAAAAATCATCGAGGACTATGTGGATGTGCTTCTTAGGATATCCAAATATTATAAGGATCATTTAGACATTCTCAAAATTATCTTTGATTGACTCATCCATTAACATGTCCACCTTAATCCCAAGAAGTGCATTATTGGGGCCTTGTTAGGAAAACTCCTTGGATTTATTGTCTCCCTTTGGGGGAATGAAGTCAATCCTACCAAAATCAAAGTAATCCTCAACATTATTTCTCTAATCAACCTCAAGTAAATTCATAGCCTATAGGGGAAGCTCCAATCCATTCATCACTTTATCTCTCATCTCTTGAACCAATGCCAACCCTTTCATCACCTCCTGAAGAAGGATGTCTCTTTCAAGTGGAATGATTAATATCAAAAGGCATTTAATTCAATCAAAGATCACCTTTATCTCCACCTATCTTCACCCCTCCCAAGGATGACTAACATTTCTACCTTTATATCTCTACCATCGACTACTCGCTAGGGGTAATGCTTACTAAATGAGATGAACAACACAAAGAGTAAGCCATCTACTACATTAGCCACATGCTTGTAGAATATGAGACTTGGTACACTCATAACAAGAAACTTTGCTTATATTTAGTCTTCATGGCCACCAAAATTTGCCACTACCTTCTTAACCACAAGACCTATGTCATAACCAATATCGACTCACTCAATTATATGCACCCCAAGCCATACCAAAACGAAATTATAGCCAAGTGGCTCATGATTCTAGTTGATTTTGACCTTAAGTTTATTTAGAAAATGTTAATTAAAGGGAAAGTCATTGTTGACCAATTGGCTGATGTACCATTAGTAGACAACCAATCTCCTCTTGAGTTTCTAGATGAGTTTATCATGACCCTTTCTCAAGTAAACTTCACCTATCAAGTAACCATGTTCTTTCATGGATCAAAGTATTACCATGGTGGGGAAGCTAAAATTATCCTTATTTCTCTTCATGGTGAACCTCTTCCTTTATCTTTCAAGCTATATTTCAAATGTACCAACAATGTGGCTGAATATGAAGCCCTAGTCATAGGCCTTTAAACTACGTTAGCCTTGGGAGTAAAAAATGGTCAACATATTTGGAGACTCTCAGCTTGTGGTTAATCAAATTAATGGCTCTTACTACTGTAAGAATGATGTTTTGCAATAGTACAAATAACTAGTTTATGAAATCTTAACATCATTTGAACACTATCATATTAAATCCACATCATGATCCACCAATAATTTTGCCACTCAAATACCATCTACACGCTCTACCTCTAAGCTATTTATCATTATCCACAGACTTACCTAGACCTCTTATGTCAAACCAGACTCTCCCACCATCTTCAATCTAAAGGAGACCCAACCTAATCTTTGGTATTATTAGACCTTCAAATATCTTAACCTTGCCATCATTCCTTTTGGTCTTTCTAGGAATGATCAAAGAGTGTTTATCAAGAGTACCTCATTTTAAACCATTATGGAGGGAATTATTTATAAACATGAATTTGATGGTCTCCTCTTCTATTGCCTACGTAGTCATGAAGCCTCTCATGCTATCAAGGAAATGCACAATGGGATCTATGGGGGATACTTTAGTGGCCTTGCCATTGTTAAACTCATCCTCTACCTTGGCTATTACTAGCCTACCCTTAACCAAGACTATTCTGATTATGTGAAAAAAAGTTTTAAGTGTCAACAATATGCCAATTTACATCATGCATCTATCCAAAGTCTTCACATATCCATGGATATTTGGCCCTTCTCACAATGGGGTCTAGACCTTATTAGTGAAATTAACCCCCATTATTCACCATGACACCATTTTATCATCACTATAACTGAATATTTTTCCAAATAGGTAGAGGCTATTCCTCTTGTCTCAACCAAAGATGAAAATACTGTTAACTTCAATCATCACATCATCTTCCATTTCGATGTTCCTCATAAAATCATCATTAACAATGGTAAATATTTTAAAAATAAACAAATCCAATGTCTTTGTGACACATTTGGCATCAAGCTCAGTTTATCATCACCCTATCTTCCTCAAGATAATAAAAAAGTATAAGCCTCTAATAAAACTCTTAATAACATGCTCACTAAAATGGTCAGTGCATCTAGTTAGGATTAGCATTTGCACATCCCCTTCACCTTATGGGTATATCATACTAGTATCTGAACCCCTATGGGTACTACCCTATACTCTCTTGTTTTTGGATTGGAGGCTATCTTACCTCTCAAAGTTCAAATCCCTTCACTTCAAATATCCCTACAGGATATCATTAATGAAGATGATTATCATCAACACTGTTTAGCCCATCTTGAGCTACTTGATGAGCATCACTTAGCCACCCTTACCCATCTTCATGTCTATCAAGAGTGCATCAAATGTGCCTATGAAAAACACCTTAGATTTTGAAAATTTGACATTGAATACCTAATCTTAAAGGAAAATCAACATGTCACCAATATGGAGAAAAGTAAGTGGGGCAAGTTTGATTTCAATTAGTTTGGACCTTATATCATAACCCACAAGTATGGCTCAGGAGCTTACTAGTTATCCTATTTGGAGGGCAACCTAGAACCTAAGCCCCTTAAATCATCACATTTATGACCTTTATTTTGTTAAAAAGGATCAAAATCACCTTTTGATTAACTTAAGCTCATCCATTTCTTTCAAACCACATTCATCTCCTTATTTTAGGGGTAAATAATTAAAACTGAATCATGTGATTGCCCATTACAATCATAGACTAATCTTGAATAATGGGTACCATGGCTCTACCCATGGCATGATTCTCATGGTAAATTTTGCCCCTTTCTTAGGATGGATTCCCATGATTTTTGTCACCTAAACCTCTTTACACGTAATCAAACTTTTTGTGCTTTTAGTTTTACCTTCATCAAGGTCAAACTTTAAGCCTATATAAGCAAGTCTATGTCAAGCAAAATCAAACAAGAAAAAACAAAGTCATAACCAAAAATAATTATGGGTCATTCCTAGCATTTGCAAACTACTCCCTCGAAGGAAAAATATTGGAAACATATCAAAATTGCTACAAGTAATATGGGTTACTTCCTTGAAGGATAGCTATCAAAAGTCATTAAACAAAGCACACAAACTTAGACCACTCCCTAGAAAGATGGCTAAGTAAAGCATTTGTCAAAGTATAGTAGTTTATTTGAATCTTCTTGCATCAATTAGCTTCCCCAACCCCCCCACATAACAAAATAAGCAAAAGACCCATTATCAAGTAAAAACAAAGTAATTTTGAAGGCTACAATCAGCCCTCATAAGTGATAATTTTGAAATCTGTAATTGACTCTCATGAGTAGACTTATTGCATCAATAAATATATGCCTTATAAGACACATACTTGTTTATATTAAATCTTTGGTAACCTCTAGAAGAGGCATGTTAGTCTCACAAGAAGGTTCCATTCTCATCCATCTCCCCATTATACACTATAAGCAAGGGATTTTGATCTCACTTGACATAATGTGATCAAGACACATTTTTAACCAACTAATGAACGCTAATGTGAGGAATTAAAATGGCTTATGTTCCTTAGTCAATCCACCTTTGGTTTACCCTTTTCTTTACTCTCATAAATGGTTGATATATTCACTTATATGTTTTGTCTCTTGATTATCTTCTCACTTTCACATTATTATTTAACTTACTTTTATGTGTTTTATCTTAAGAAAAATAACCATAATCATAACCACATCATATCATATGAACAAAAACATACATCATTAGCATATCCATCATCATGTCAAAATCATAGCATCCATGAATAATGACAAAATAAATAATTATCACTACATGTATAAATCTAATAAAGAAGCATATACTCATTCAATTTTCACATGAACACCATAATCATATCCTATCCATAATCAACATCATCATCATAAAACACATAGCAGTAAACCATAAATAATATTCCATGTGATCTACATCATAACATTATCTATCCATCACCCAAACCATTATCATATCGAACATACCAATTATAAACCTCATATCAACATTATCATAAACTTAAACATAATGCCATATCATCACATGCCTAGATAGGTGAGTCCACATTAGTATCCATATCCATAACATAAGCATAATCAATATAACATCATCCATGATCAACATAACTATAATCAACATCATGAACATAAACATCAAAGTAAATCATGAATAATAAGTGATAAATGAGGATCATATTTATCAATCATGAATCTATCATCAATAACATCATAATATATACAATAATATACATGTCTCTCTCTGAAAACATACATCTCACCGCATCAACTCACAAGCTGATATCAAAATGATATATAACAAAATATAATATCCCATAGTTATATCATGACTATGCCCTTGAGACACCACTATCTCCTAGGGAACTACTACCTCCTGGTGCTTGTCTTCTCAAGATACCTACCTATCCACCAATAGTAGCAACCCATTGACTTGGTGTTTACCCTATAGTGCCCAACCTTTGATGTTCACCTTTTATCACCACCTTACCAGCTCATCAAACCCACACCTGATTATGTTTTACCTCATCACTTCCTAGTTTAAGGGGAACACCTCCTCCCATACTCAGGGCAACTAAACCTTCAACTTGTAATCCAATTTTGTTTTTTAGCTCGTTTATACAAATTGCATAACAAAAAGGGAAAAATATAGACATAAAATATCTACACATGATGGTTTTCAATGTCACAATTCACTTAGACAACCTCAAGACCCCCTTGGGCCCAACCTTCAACCTTTCAATCACAAAATAAACCTAACCCAAGTTAGATTAACCTAATGAAAAAACCCACCTCTTTAAATCAAATTGACCTTAACCCTCGATCATCGATGGTCACCCTAACTACTGACAGTCAGGTTCCACCATCTAAACCAACTTAACTGACCCTCCAGTCCACCTTGATTTTTTATAATTAGATTTTATAATTCATTTGTGAACCCATGCATGTTGAAGTTAAACTTAGAGCTCAAGTTGGATCTCTTGTTAACATATTATTGCACCTCTCTTTCCTTCCTATAAGAAGAGAAGGGAAAGAGGTGAGAGAGGGGTTCCCCATAACTATTAAGAGATTTCCTATCCATAGTTTCTTTGCAAGTATTCTTATATCAATCTAATAATTCAAACATCATAATAGAGAGCCAACTTGCCATTACCCCTTGGCTGATAGCTAAGTATCATTACTCTACCAAAAACATGTTAGAATCCATTGATGAGCTAACCACCTCAGCCATTCACCAGATCGACCTCCAGTAAGCTAAGTATTTGTTTTTAATATGTCAATTACTTTATTTATATTTTTAAATCAACCCAGTCTAAACCAATCTCTCAAAATATCATTCTTTAACCCTATCTAAACAACATTTTCATCACCCAAACTTAACACACAATAATCACCAACGGTCATCTTGATCGTTGATGGTTTGCCTAACCACCGATGGTCATCCTGACCATCGATGATCTATTCAATCATTGATGGCTACCTCCACCACCAATGGTCACCTCAACCACCGATGGTCACACCAACTACCGACATTAACTATATCTAAAAATAATAGCAAGTTATTCTCACCCACCTACCCTCAATTAAATACAACTTTCTTTTTATCTACCCATTCATAGAGCCCCAACCTATTTTCTAGAGCACACCCAAACTATTTAGCATTAGTATTAAATTTCTTATTTCTATATTAGTAATTTTAGTCTATTTATTTATCAAGCATTTCTTGTATTCAATTTTAGTACCTTTTGATTATTGATGCAAGCACTTTATTTCTATTTTATAAACTTATTTGTTTAAAATGTGTGGATTGATAGCTTCTGAGGGAGCTCTTGCTTATGGGATCTAGCTAGTGCTAGGCTATCCACCCAATTATCTACCTAAACAACCATTTAATTTAGTGATGTCTTATTTGCAATTCATTCCTCCCAAGCCAAAGAGGGGCTCTCTATAATCATTTGATTCAACCATACCCATATCTAATTTCTTTTATCTTCCTCTCTTGGAATACAAGCTAAAATTCTCAGAAACAGGTGATTCAAATAATCTTTATCATAAGCTTTCTGGCCAAGTTGGAAATGGAGAAAGGCCATGAGTGAGACTAAAAGTATCTTTATTAGGGATACACACACACACACACACACACACACACACACACACACACACACACACACACACACACACACACACACACACACACACACACACACACACACACACACACACACACACACACACATATGTTTGAATAGTAGTAGAACAATGCCTATATCATTTCCATCCCAATCCAGGCATATAAAATTGTCCTTAAAAATTATAATTGTTTTATACAAGATCAAATTACTTTAATGAATGCAAGAGATATAAAAGAATAAATAATATATATATATATATATATATATATATGTTTTAATAGTAGTAGAACAATGCCTATATCATTTCCATCCCAATCCAGGCATCTAAAATTGTCCTTCTTAAAAATTATAATTGTTTTATACAAGATCAAATTACTTTAATGAATGCAAGAGATATAAAAGAATAAATAAAATTTAACTCACATTGATGGTCTTAGGTAGATCTAAACCTTAGTATGTCACATATTGGTCATACTTTAGTGTTTTCATTTTCTAGGTTTGTTTAAAATTTTATTTTATGGTTTTTTGTTTCTTATTTAAGTTTGATGTTTTTTAGTATAGGTTTTGAAAACCAATTAATATTTTCCCTACAAAAGTTACCATTTTTTGGGTCTAACATACCCCATACTCAGATTTTCATATGGAGACCCTCTTGTTTTAACATACCTATTTATTTTCACATTCTTGCATATTGGTAAGACTTCACTTATGAATGCCTATCAAATTATAAAGGTTTAGTTATATTTATATTCTCCAACTCATGAGCCCAACTTGATTATCACATGATGGTTTATTTGTACATCATTGAGATATATTCTTCATGTAATTTAAAATGTCAAGTGAAATGTAGATTCTTGCATGATCATTTTATCATCTATTGACTTATTTTAGAAATATTTGTCTTATGTTTCATATTTTAAAATGTTCTTTTAGTTATTAAACTAATTTGTTTCACTTAGATTGGTGCTTGTTCATTAATATTCACCTTCAAATCTAGATCTATTTGCATTCATGGTTTTAATTTTGGTAAATATCATGTTTGATCAAGTCTAGTTTACATTTTCACTTAATTTAGATTAATTTATTTCATGATTTTTTTATGTTTATTTATTCATACTTAAATGGATTTTGGTTTTTGAATAACCTACTAATTGTTTTCTAGTATCCTTCTGCTTTGTTTCATTCATAGAGATCTCCTAGAGCCATCGATATTCATCCACTTGTTGAAATATCACTACCTCAAAGGGCTCCATAGTCAAAGCTACTTGAAAAGTGACTAAATATTTTAAACTTTGCTTAGGCCTCGATATCATGCCATGTGGAATAATCATAGAACCTCAAAAACTTAGAACCTCAGAACCTACAACCTTGAGGGCATTAAGGCATTAGAACATGAGTGAATCAACTATGTAAAGCTCTTTAACCCTAAGTAATTGAGATTGCACCATATGGCACCATCCTGGAAGCCTAAAAGCCTGACCGATTGGAAATATTAACCTAGAAGCTCATAACACTAATAATATTGATCCATTAAAGCATGAAGAGCCTAAGAACCAAAGAAGAGGTCATGTTATGATGGAAAAGGTATACAATGACGTAATGCCTAGGAATTTTGATATAATGACAAGTGCCAAAGGTGGGACTCGATAATCAAAGCTATGAAGTTTAGCAAAGGAGAAGTAATGAAGAGCTAAAAAGGTTACAAGTGGTAACAAAACATATACATAAGTAATCCCCTCAGTGATAAACATGTGGATGTCTAGATAAGTAAATAGAGAGAAAAAATTTGATGGCTAGGGAAAATACCAAATTAAATTAAAATGATAGCTTATTTCTAATTGAAAGTAAAGATAATAAGCATAGGAGAATGAGTGAATATAGTGTGTAGACCTGAGCATTATGAATCTAGAGTTAGTTGAAAAGAACCTACATTGAATTTATAGTGAGCTGATCATAGGATAAAATAAATAAGAAGATGGTAATGGATAGAGAATTGAGAAAGATCTAGGTAAAGGAGGTTGAAATTGAAAATATTGTGCATAACTCTAAGGTATAATTGACCCAAAGGATAAGGATATTAGTAGGTTCATTAACAGAAATGAATGCATCTATTTATAGGATTGGAACAATCCATTATTTCAATGTTGCCTAGGCATCGGTATTAACTAGGAAATGGTACATATGGAAAGTGATCTATTGTTATATTGAATATAAACATAAGAAATGGGGAATGGGAAAGCTAATGGTGGGACCTATACCTTAATTATTAGGATTGATCCACATTGAGGTGGATACTTATCATTGGGTTTCTTGATAGTTATTATAATAAGTTAAAAGATCACAAAGTGCCTTTTGATCATTGGAGATTAGAGTACATTGAAGATTGAATTCACTTTCTTCCTAAAAGTTGTATTTGAAATTGTGCCATGAGTAGACTAGTCTTATATTATTCCTTCTTGATGTGTTATCATAAAAACTAAGTTCTAATTAGTTATTCCATTAAATATTTGTATCAAAACCATTTAATTTATGGTTTTTCATCACACCATGATGGGTTATCCCTGTCTATATAAGCAACATTGCTTTCTATTGTAAAGGGTTGGAGAATTTGGTCTCAAAATGTTGTCAAAATCATGCTAGGATTAAAAAAATTATTCCCTTATGATTTTAGAACTTTTATTGTCTACTAGGTCAACACATTTGAGTGATAAAATTCTATATAAATTGAGCCAGTATTTCACTTGACCTTCCTACCAACTTTGTCTTGTTGGTTTGTCAATGATCTTGATTTGATAAGTTATCTATGTAAAAAATTTGTTTGATGTACAAGTGAATATGCAATTGGATTGTGTATCAAATAGTTTAGTTAGATTTGAGAGCTCATTCTGAATCTTGAGGCTTACATTAGTCATATTCACTACAGGCTTATGTATTATCTTTCTTTTGAATAGATTTCTATCTTTCATGTTCACATAATTTTCCTTGAGTCTTACTCATTATGGTATTATAGTTTTTGCATTATTTAGACTTAATTACCAATGATTTTATTTCAGACAACATTTATTTAATTTATAAATATTGGAAGACCTATCTTGATCAAGTAATTTATTTATTGTCTGTCTTACTCTCTCCCTCTCTTTTACATTTTTTATGAGAAAGGATCTACCCATTCCATTGTAAATAATCTATTTGTATAGGATACCAATAGTGAAATTATGAAATTTTAGAGGAAACCATTTAGAACCTTCGATGGAAACAAACATAACCTACCCATGTTATATGGTTCAAAATTTCTTGGCCCTTAAATCACCAACAGGTCCTAAAAATAAGGGGACTCTAATTCCCATGTGGTATAGACTGATTTTATTCACTTATATTAGTTAGTTTCTAATTGTGTTTGAGTGTGTCAAAAATTTTAACCTAATATGAAGGTAGGTCCATTTTACTTTTTTTGCATATATAGCCTTCATGGGATGATATTTATACTTCACCATTAACCCAAATTTGTGTGGATAGTGTGAGTTCTCTAGAGTCCTTAATGTTGAAAGTCTCTTTGTCCTACCAACTTGATTTGAGTGTCTTATCTCTGGTAATGATTCTATTTTAACATTGGTACCACCTTTATTCCCCCCACCACCCATTTCATATTCCACCTTAATAGGCAAGTTTGTTTTTAAATATTTTCCCAAATTCTCTACTTCCTATTCTTCATCTCTTTTAGACATGTTCAAAATATGATTGTCTTAGTTTAGAATTATAGCTGCATTTTGAGTACTTATGATATTATTTCTTTAATCATTGCCATATCCTACTCAAATTTCACTTGTTTATGTTTGAGCCTTTAGGTTTATATTAATCAACCATTTTGTGGGCTATTTCATTTCATTTCTTTTTATTTTCTACATATTTTTCCATTGTTGATTATGTATTATTACTTCTCTTTCCTCAATATTGTTTACTTTCCTACAATTTTTACATCTTTGTTTGAGTATGGACTGTAACTTCTCTTAAATTGATGTTGGTTCCATTATTTTAGTTTCTTATGTCCTTGGTTTGATCTATATGGTTACTTTTCTTACTTAAGATATATTTTTTGAGTCTATCGATCATTTAGTAGCCTTGGATATTTGGTTACCTAATTTTCCTCTCATTTTACTAAATTTTATTGGTATTTTGGTCTTAACTTAGCCTTAGTCATCCCAACTTACCAAATTTCCAAGTGACTTATCCAATTATGAAAAGTTTTCATTTCCTTTAATTTTTCTTGTAATTGTTTATTTTTACTCTTTAACCTTGTATCCTTCGGGTTTGTCCAAAGTAGTTATTTCACCCTCCATGATCAAGAATAAAAATATAAAAAAAACCATTCAACGATAAAGGTAATTCAATGTATATATATGGTACTTTTGATTATTTTTGAAATTTTTTCTTCTTGTCATTTTAATTTCAATTTCAATTACTATATTTTACTATAATTTATTAGCTCAGTGTTGTGCATTACTATGTTCTTTCTCAAATCACCATACCATGTTACACCTAAGTGACACATGATGAGTTTTGAGTGGGGCATATGTATACATAATATTTTAAAACTTTATCATTTATTGATGCTTTCTCTCTTGAAGTAACTTGTTGAGTTTTGATCTCTTTGATTGCACACATTAAAGAGTACACTAGGAAAGGGGTGGTATAAACTTTAGTTCTTTAAAATATTGTTGGTTAACTCTATCATTACCTAAAACCATTACAAATCCCACTTATCCAACTTCATAAGCAAATAAAACCCATTTATCCATTTAATTAAGAAAATTTCCTTTTAAATAATCCCTAATTAAGAAAATGCCCTCTTTTCTTACTAAGTCAGCTAGGTCAAAATAGTAATAAAAGTTAAAGTTCCCATTATGGAACTAATTCAACTTGGCTGACCTAGTTCAAATCCTAACAATAACTTTTTGTTTAAAAATAGGTCATACTAGTTGACCTCATCAACTAAAATTGTAGAAGGATTAGGAATTATACATTGGTATAAATACAAGGCTCATTTTAATCAAATAGATAATAATATATATTTTCACATTATTACAACTCCAAATTTTACTAGATCTGCATTTGAAGGAGCCATTGCCTAGAATTATATTGGAGGGAAGATAACTTGTCTTGTGGGAAGTCTTGGATGCAAAGTAGGAGTATTTTAGCATAGAGATAATTTCAATAATGTGATCTTTACAAAGCCACAACCACCTCTTGAAAATCACCATTGGCCAAGGGATAGGTTGAGACTCGTCATGTTAACCCAAAGGTAAGTAATCCTAAAATTTACTATTTCATTTGATAGATAGATATGGCAAAAAGTAATAGGTTTTGAATGTATAACTTCTTACTTAGATTATGTTTGTACTTAAACTTAGTATAAATATAAGGTCTTCTCTGCTTTCCATATTCCACCTTAGGTGATCTAGGCCCCCATTTGCCTACCATGATCCCTTGGTTATTTGTTAAACCATCTCCATTTATGTCACATGCTTTGGTGAGCACTAGATTAGTTTTATTTCATGTATTTAGATTTAGTTAGGGTTATTTCATACTTTTATTTGCCTAAAGGATTTGGAACCATCTCATTTAGTGTTGTGTGATAGGTGTTCCATTAGTTAAGTTTAGTGGATCCAATTTGGTCACGATCCCCATATAAATAAATATTAAAATAGATATTAATTGATTAATTTATCCAATCTTAGATTTACTAAGTAAGATAAGTTGTATATCTATCTTAATTTATTACATACATAACCAATTCATAGTGTGCTAGTTGATAATGGATCAATTGAGAATACATGCACAATGACATTAGTCCAGTCATTGGGTTACACATAACATGATATACAAGAAACATTTAAAAATGTCAAGACTTTTAATGAGAAATAACAAACTACTTTGGAACACATTGTGTTGCCACTTGAAGTGGGCCTTATTATAATAGTTATTCTTTTTCTAGTTCTAATGTAAACTTAGATATTTGACATGACGTTAGGATTCCCTTGATTTCAAAATCTACGTGTTGTATATTTTATGGTACGTAGATACCTAAAATACATTCATTATAATCAAGTTGTTACAATTTCAATAATTAGATATGAGTATTCTATATAATCTATGGTACCTCCTCATCCCCATACACCATCAAAATTCATTGATACATTTATGAAATCAAAAATCACATTTACATTTATTTCACATATACAAAAGGTTTTTATTCAACCAATTAAAAAAAAGGTGCAAAAATATCAAAATTAACTAATGCAAATGCAAGCTTATTTAAAAAGGGTTTCAATTTCACAAAAAACACCATCATATGTAACATCTCCTAAATTGGTGATACATATAGATCAACATGTACCTCAAAGAGTAAAACACGTGGCACAATATCCCATCAATCCTCATCAAATTTCAAGCCATTCTAAATCTCCTAGATCTACTCCTCCCTCACAAGATTACATGAGATGTTATCTAGATTATTTCCTTACAACACATGATGCATGTTCTAATTCTAAGTCATACACATATAACACTTTGTCATTCATGAAATACTATATTTATACCACTTGTTATAAATTCTTATGACTCTTATATTGATGGGGCAATTGGATAATATGTTGCATTTTCAAATATTTCAAACTTAAAAAATATCTAAGTATTTCAAAAAAAACAAAAATATGATTCTACATAGCTTGTCAGATTGTTCATCATGTTATTCTTCTACTTCTTACACATGTGATTGATTTTATCAATTATTCTAAGCCCTTAAATCTTATTGAATTTTTTCCCTCTTGGTTATTTTTTTTCACTTTCCAGATATGAATAGTTTGATACAATGATCTATTCTACCATATTTTTCTATTTAATTTATTATTTTCACTGTCTGATTTGAGAAAATTATATTTTTTAACAAGGAAATTATCAACTAATATGGGATAAAACCAAATATTACTATTGTCCTAAGTTGTTTGATCTTTTTATATACCCTTTTTTCATTAAAAAACCCAAATCTGAGCCACAAAGCCTCAATACCATCAATTTATTGATATTTCACTTAGTTCTAGTAAACCCAACAATACTTATTCATGCAAAATATTTCTCTTTTCATGTGTTATATTATTCATACATGTGTATTACATACTTCAACATAGTGTACATTTGATGGGATAATAATGTACACTCATTCCTCAACATATCTATTATATCTCCTACATGCTTTTTAAAGTTATGAATCATATATAGAGTGGGGGCATGTTGATTATACATGGCCATGCCATCATTTATAGTGCATACTTCACATTGATACATGTTAAATATTATTTTAGATATTTTACCGTTTATTCTAATTTCAAACCCATGGTTGACACTAGTTTCCTTGGTTCTAATTTAAAAAATGCAAAAAATACAAAAAAATTAAATATTTTAAAAATACAAAAATAGTCAAAATAGGTTAAAAATCTAAAATCATGACTTGAACATGATTAGACATATATTTTACATTATTTTTATATGTTATTTAATTCATGATTAATAGATAACATATTATTTTTTCTCACACATGTATTTCACTGGTATTCATGAGGGTTATTTAAGACATACACATCTCACATAGACTAAGTTGTTGGACTTGCCTCTACCTAGTATACATGATAAATTGGAGGTATCTTATTCATATGGTAAAATATTTATAGGTTTTACCACTATACAACTCCTATACTGATGAGTTATATACTCTTTAAAAATTTCTTGATAACATCTCTATCTTATATTATGTACATGGATATGTTATTTATTAGGATATGATCACATTACATATACATGGTTTAGAATATATTTATAGCTATATGGTCCATTGATATTGTTACTTGTACATAGTATATTAGTTCCTACTTTTCTATTGCGTATGACCCTTAGCCCTTGGGTATAATTTGCTTGATCATCTCTTTGAGATATTATTTGATATGTGCGACATTTGAATATGTCCATTTTTTATGGCCCTTAGCCATTTATTTTGTGTGACATTTAAACATGTCCCTTGTTTGAGACATTATTCAAGTCATTTTGAGTTTGGCCCTTAGAATTGTATGTGAAATTTAAATATGCCATTTATATGCAACCCTTGGCCTTATTATATGCAATCATTATTATTATGTGTGTGAACACTTGTTGATATTTTTAATTTTAATAAGTTCCATGATCAATATCATGCACTAAATAATGTATTAGATTCCAATTTCCAATTTATTATCATGAGCTTAATTGATACATTTTTAAAGGCCTTGTCTCATATGTTACATACATGATTCAAATAGTATATATCTTACTATGTTGACATAATTTTACATATTCTATATTACTCAATGATTACATTTTAATATGCATGATACATTTAAATTTTATTTTGAGATGAGTGAATTTTAGGATATAATCCCCTCACATCAAAATAGGGTATTTCAATGGGATTTTAATACATGAGATAAGCCTCTTCAAGAAATAGATAGTTTTTAGTACAAAATATAGTTTCAAATGTTTTATAATGGTTCAAAATTTAGTCATTAATACATTTATGGGGGTATATACCATGCATATGCACTCATATTACAAGAAAAAAGTACAAATTCATACAATTTTGGGTGCATGATATAGGTTCATGCACAAGTTTTAAATATGATTTGTAAGTTTGAATCTACATTCATGTATAAATTCTATACTTATCATAATGGGAGTATGATACAAACTCATGCACACTATACTATTTTTTAAATTTAGGGGGCATGATATAAATTGATGCCATGCTCTCAATAATAATTACTATCTATAGACATGATAGGAACATGGATGTTATACATTCTAGGAATGAAGGAACAAAGTGATAATTGAATATAAAATCCATTTACAATGGTTGACTTAATTAAAATACATACTACATAACTTAAAGGTTCAATTTCCTCTAGCATTATTACATGTAGATCCATTATGGATTCCAACCCATTTCATGTCTTGGTGTTACAAATACCAACAATGAAAATTGAGGTTTATGTGTCCCTCAGTAAGTTTTATTTTATATATAATTTCAATTAAATTTAGGGACTAATCACCCTAAAATTATCCTTTGGTTTAGGTAAGGAACCAACCCCTCCAAATGCTTCATGGGAAGCATCAATTCTCTAATACTTCAAAGAAGAAACATCTCCAAGAAAAGTTATAAGAGCAACATTGGTTTCACACATACATGTGTACTCTTTCCTTGTTGTTTTTAAATATTTTCAAATTCAGGTTACATTTAAATTTTTAGTTTCACATATAATCATCATCTACTTTTACATCATTACAAGATTTTTTATGGAATGCTTTGCATGATTTGGATCTTTCTCCCAAAGGCAAATTGTGTTGTACACACTTCGGTATTTTTTATTTTACTATAGTAATTTCATTTCTATACTAAAATAGCATGGGGGGGGGGGGGAGGTGGAATATAATCACTCTAATTTGGTCATGAATACTTGATAATGTTAGTTTTGACCCCATTTCACATAAATTGACTTGTAAACTTGAGTTGGACCTATTTTACCACATCACTCTATCCTAAGAACATATATGGACTTATTATTTTCTAATTTTCTATCTTAAACCTACAAAAATGTTCTAAAATAATAAAAACCATTCTAAGAATTTTTAAGATAGTTAGTGTGAGGTTCCCCTTTGATATTGTTAGACTTAAGTCACTTATTCTATCTCTTAATAATTTTAATATAATGACACACTTACACTATTGCACATTGAGCAAAGCTTCCTTATTATTCCTAATTTTGATTATAATAATTTGAATTAGTCATTAGCCAAGCCAAAAGCCTATTTTATCCAATCTAAATAAAATCATTCTCAAATATTCAAGTCATCCTAGATGCATTCCTATAGTCAAAGGAGCACAATTGCACAAAGCATTCTAAGTGGGAGAACTACATGGGCTTGATTTACATCTTCATAATATTGGATACATATGAAATGATTAGTCATCATGTATTTGATTAGGGTAAACTCATCCCATTACACTCGCTCTTTTTATATTTATAGGTTTTCAACTATTGAAATCTCTATTAGGGTTTCAACTTAAAAAAATTCATTTGCAAGTCTTTCACATGCATCCAAAGGTCAAATTCTGACACACATGTATGATTTAAGTTGTCACAAATGACCATACCCTAATTTACCTAATTTTTAATAGAAGACATAATCAAATAAATTAGGACTATAGCATTAGTCAATCCTATCCCAATTTGAAAGATCTGATCTTTCATTAGTCTCGGTCATAGTTTATAAAAAAATGCATAATCAATCTTTGTTGATCATTTTCAATCAATGTTTAGTTTTACACAATTAGATCATAGATAATAAATAACTAAGTATTTCATTTAATTCATAGTTAGTATTGATTCATTTGATTGCATTTTTTTAGTTTTAATATTTCAATTATATTCTATTTATTTCAAGTTGATTTATAACATTCTATTATATTCTATTCAATTAATCTAAATTAGGGTTAATCAACACATTAATTCAGATTATGATTAAATATATTTCTTTATTTAAGATGTTTTTTTGAGAAGCAAAACATATATTAAATGTTACTGATATACCAAAATATTTTTCTTCATAACTAAAGTTACTTGTATGCCTAATAAATGAAATGTGCTTCTAAGATTCCAAATAAACTAGGTATTTAATGTTTATATGAGGAATTATGAAATTCTATTATTACCCATTTTGAGACATTATATTATGTATGTTTTGAGATATGTGATAAACGATGCACTTCCTTGACTATATGTGTAATATACTTATAATTCACTATAATCTATTAATATGATGCCTTTCATTCTATATAATTATATGTTTTATTTTATGCAAGGTCAACATAATCCATTGATAACAGATGTAGTGTTGAAAAATATTAAACATTCACATCACTTGGTTTTTATTTTAGACCATGTAATAAACATTTGTTATTATTTAAGTAGCTCTAGGGAAACATTAGTAAATGCAAGTGAAAATATGATAAAAAAGTGATTCAACATCTATATTTATGATTATGTTCTCCTTCAACTGCAGGTTACTACTTTGGACATTCATTAGGGCAAGAAAGTTGTATCTCTTTGTTAAATTTTTTTCCATGTGCCATTGGTTAACATTATCAATGTTACCATAATAACACATTTAATTTTAATCAAGTTTACATTACCTACTTTGTAAAATATGTTTTATTTAGCAATGAACCATTATTTTGGGTTTTATGCATTAATTTTTTTTGAGTGTATCTCAAAATACATATTTGAAAATAATCAACCTTTACTGATTTTCATGAGGTGGAGGTGAAATATCAAAACTTTGTAAAATATTAGATATTTCATATAATTTTACTTTGGGATTTTACCTTGGAAAATTTCCACACTGCGTTGTGTTCTATGGACATGTGTGAGCTTCATGATGTGCTTAGGTATGTGTTCATGTCTTTGCAAGAAAAATAAGTTTTTAGGCTAGAACATTTCACTATAGGATATTGTATGTCCCTAATGTACTTACAAGGAAACATATAAAATGTAAAATATTATACAAACAAATGCTTCAGTGAGTTTAAGAAATCCTTTTGAGATATTTCACATATTAGGACATGAGCCACTTCCTATTATATTATATGGTTTGAAGGTTGTTAAATGAAAATAATTGAGATGTAAAAAATTAAGACACAAATAATAAATTTAGTGAGTTAAAGAAATAATTTGAGATGTTCTTATGCATAATCATCATTATAATTACATATGAACTTAAATATGAATTTCAATTTATGAGTCTAGGTAGTACATTAGTTGTTGAGTGGAAAAGGAGGTACTACCAACTTATTCTCTTATTTTTATCCAATTATGTGTGCATGTCTTTGTAATAAAAATAAAATTTTAAGCCATAAAATTTCACTATAAGATATTGCATGTCCTCAATGTACTTACAAGGAAACATATAGAATGTAAAAAATTAAGATATGAACAAATGACTCAATGAATTTAATAAATCTATTTGAGATATTTCATATATTAGGACATATAACACTTCCTATTAAATTGTATGGTTTGAAGGTTCTTACATGAAAACTTTTGAGATGTAAAAAATTAGGACAAACAATAAATTTAGTGAGTTCAAGAAATCATTTGAGATGTTCATATGCATAATCATCATTATCATTTCATATGAACTTAAATATGAATTTCACTTGATAAATCTAGGTAGTACATTGGTTGCTAAGTGGAAAAGGAGGTGATGCCAACTTATTCTCTTATTTTTATCCAATTCAAATAAATAATCTTTACCTTCATAATTTTTATTATTATTCATAGAGTAGGTGATTTTGGTTAATTTTTTTTAACTCATATGAGTTGAATATATAAGAAAGGAATGACATCAAAATCAAGCCATCTCGTATCATTAATATACTATGCACTTTTCCTTTACAACCCCATCTTCATCTTATAGATTTTGAAAGGTATCATTCAAACCCTTTCCATAAGTTTTCAATCAATATATCTAATGTTTCATTTATGGGTCTAAATTATTACTAATAAACATAAAAAATGTCTAAGGATTTTTAAAGAGGCATAATTTGGAAGAGATGCCAATTAAGTTTAGAAAAAAAATTTCAAATTTATTACAATGGTGAGGGCATATGTTTATGAAATAATTACCTTTACAATTTTTGAATGTATTTTAATTATTTGTCATTTAACACTAATTTAATTTATTTTAAAAGGGTTTTAACGCACATCACTTGACTTCCATGCTCTCCCAAAAAATAAAATATAATCAACAATGATTTCATTTGTAATTAAAATTTTGACATAAGAATTCCTTTATAATTTAACCCTAAATTTTCCATATTTATGAGTACTAATTTTTTATAATTTGAATTAAGAGTGTTTAAAATTAGTAAATGGATTTCCTTGTGCTATTGGAGTGACATGAACACGCCCCCTAGATGTGGTCAGAGTAATTTGAATAAAGAGGGAAAGACAGTGGGTGCCACTCTTGGCAAGGCACACTTTTTCATATTTTCACTCTTATGCTAGTTGGATTCTTCAATTTGCGTTACTTTGATAGAGGTTAGTAGTTATTTCAAGATATTTTAAAAATTTAACATTATATTTTTAAGTTTTAGAATTTTTACCTTTTGGGGGTGTTAATGAGAATGCTTTCAACTTTCAAAGCTCAAATGGTTAACTTTATTTATAAAGAAGCTAGAGAAAGAGTTCAAATAATTTATAATTTTTTAACCCTTTTAATATTTAAGTGTTAGGGTTAAGGGTTTGGAATAGCCTAATCAAAATGATGAATGATAATATTCTAGAGTAGGCGAGTTAAACTTATTCAGATAACATAATATACTCAATCTATAAAATTACTAAATATGGAAAGTACAACGCCGATTAATATTTTGATAATTGCAACAAAAGAAACAAATAATACTTTGTTTAAATATGTTCAGGTGGATATGAGTTATGCATAGGTAGAATTAGGTAGGTTGATGGTCAGGATCTAGTCATCAAATTATATAAATATTATTTCTAGAGGCCTACACACTTGCATCGACCTGTGGACAATTTTGTTGACACTTTTATCCGTGTCTCGATGGTTTTGTCCTTTAAAAAATATTCACTAAATTGTGAAGTAATTCCTTGTCCCTATTAGGGTTTTCTATCACCTTGCTATTGATGTATCTTGATTGCACTGATATGATTTATATGACTGTGTATTTCTCAAACCTAGTTCTTCACCTTAGGTTAGGTTGCATTTTAAAAAATGGGTAGTGGGTTTACAAAGTCAAGTTGACCTCAAGGACCCCTTTATCAATGAGTAATGCCTATATAGAAAATACTCCAAGGAGGGCCTTAGACATATGTAGTTAGCCCTTAAGTGTGGGTTTATGTCTATATAAGGGTGAAATATGCTATATGTAAGGGCATGAAAGATCTAGCTTGTAACTTGAAAAATACTATTCATGGAATATTCTTTGAATGATTCAGATATTTAATATAACTATTATTATGATTGATATATAAATAAAGAAGAATATGGTAGTATAACTCAATTGTGAAATTGATTTAATGAGCTTGAATAGGTGCTTGCTTGGTATTTTCTAGATAGCATGCTTGATAATGATGGATGGTATTTGTTTTGAATTTATACTACACCTTTTGAAAGTATCTCACAAAAGGGTTAGATAAGATAAATAGGATAACCCATATGTTTTAAAATATTTGTAATTTGGATGGCTTTTGAGGTATATATACATGATAATGAAATTGGACACTATCATCAATGTTAGTGTCCATATGTAAACATAAGTGTCTGGCATGATATAAAAATGCTAAAGGTATGTAAATGATAGTGAAGGATATAAATCATATTTTAAGATTTCTATAATTTATAGGTGATCTGGGTCATCAAAATGATAGGGGTCAGACTATAAGATAATCAATTAGCTACAATGAGATAATGAATGTGAGCCTTTAGGTAACCATAAGGTCTAGTATTGAAGGGTAGAGCCTTGATTTTTATTTATCAAGTGTACAAGATTGAGATGATATATATAATAAAATTTTAATATCTACAATATCCAGATTTTGTTTAACAATTTACTTTTGAGAAATGGAAATTTAATGAGTATATTAATGTTTATCAAATCTAAATCAATTTTGTTGAATGATTGTGCTCTTGCACTTTATACATCAAAAATGAAATTAATGTTCATGTTAAGGTCCTTATTAGTAATTACAAGGACCATGATTTATTTTTATTAGTCAAATATGTTATGGGAAACTATAATTTAGGGTTCATTTTGTAGAAAGAATTACACCTATAATAAAAATTACATGGTGGCAGTGTATGTATTTTTTTAATGGATTCACACAAACCACCATGTTTATCATGTTCAAAATTTTTATTTATAGAAGATTATACACTATAAAATAAATTACAACCACTTCATATTCCTTTATTTGTTATTTAACAATTGTAAGATTATATCATGTTGAAGGTGGTCAACATTACATATATGCTCTTTTTTTTTGAAATATTTAATATTGTGTTTCCAAGGTTCAATAATTTTAAAAGTTTAATAATAATATAATTAATTTTCTTGTGCAATGTTTGTTTCCTATTTTTTATTTTACTATAGTGATCATATTTGAATTTTTTTTTTCTTTATCACTACAATATTTTTTACATGAAATTGATTCGATGCAACTTTACATATTTACCTTAATTTATCTATCTATCCACTTACTTTCTTTTGAATAGTTTTTGAAAAAACATAGAGAAGAGTTTAGGATAATCATTCCTGAATATGTGAACAAGCATTACTAAATAGCTAATACACAAGCTCATATTCTAATTTAGGGTAGAAGATGCTTAATAGTCAGTGAAATTAGGTGAATGTAGAATTCTATGTAGCATTAACATAGTTTCACAAATGTTCATACAATCGTAAGTAAGTGACAATACCTTTAAAAATGTTTACACTTTCACAAATGTTTACAACTTATATATATCAAGTTTTGTCTATTTACTTGTATTATTTTATATGATGTCATGTAAATATTATACTCTATGTTTTCCAATCCAATGTATGCACTTAGTAAATGTTAGTAACTAGCATACCGATATATACATCTTACAAGTATATGATAGTGAATAGCTACTTCATGACATTTTTTAAATTTTAAGTATTTTTGTATACTTAAGTGGGATTAATGGTGAATAACTCGTGCTCTTAAAAATAAGGTCACAAGTTCAAATCTTTCAAGTGATAGGGTATGTATACCTTGTATTTGAAACATAATTAAATATTGATATCTTAAAGGCCCCTGACATTATAGATCTAAAAAATGATCTTTCCTTTGAATAATCTATCTATATATATATATATGTATATATATGTATATATTTGTATATATGTATATATATGTATATATATGTGTGTGTATATGTATATATATATATATGTATGTATGTATATATATGTATATGTATATGTATATATGTGTATATGTATATGTATATGTATATGTATATGTATATATGTGTATATATGTATATGTATATATATATGTATATATATATATGTGTGTGTATATATATATATATGTATGTGTATATATATATATATATGTATATATATATATATGTATATATATATATATATATGTATATATATATATATATATATGTATATATATATATAATAAAATTTAAATTGTGACATATCATTAACCTCATAAATTAATAAATAAATTATTTAATTTATATCACATATTTAAAATAATATTTATATAAATGATTGTTTTTTTACTCTCAAAAATTGCATATTATTTTTTTAAAAAAATTATATAATTTGGTGTATGAAATCTCTCATGTGGAAGTCCAAATATTAGTATTCCAAAATGATTCTAAGTGTAGACACTAAATCTAAATTATATAACACCTTAGTATTTTATGCTTAAGTACTTCTTACGGTTGTATCCTTTAATTTTAAGACTTTATTATTGTTGAAAGGCTCACATACACTCTCTCTTGTGCCTATTTCTTATATCTTAATTTGACCATATACTATTATGATGACAAGGCCTTTTGTACTACTCAAAATGCTATTAACTTTCTAATTATCATCCTCTACAAGTTTTGGACTTGTACCTATTTTATAACTTCCTAGACACTTGCATCCTAGTCAAATGCCTACATTGATGCTAGTTTCCTATGCCAAATTAAGTTTTTAATGCCCTAAAGTCATCAAATTTACAAATTAAATGTATCCATATGGTTTAACTAAGTTCTTTTATGTGATATATGTATAAAAGGGACTGGTATATATACAAAATCAACTCTCATTCATTCCTTACCTAGCACAAACCTAAAAAATCATAAGGTAATTTACCAAAAGCACTCAATCAAACATTCAAGTGAGAAAATTTTACATATTATTTCTTAGTTCAATTTAAGTTATAGGGACAATCCATATATAGGTCTGAAGTACTGAATGAGCACTCCATGAGCCATATTTTTCAATTTACAAGATAGGACACTCTATGTAATTTCTTATCACATGTTTTATCTTAATACACATGTTGGAGAGTTTTTAGTGATGTCATGGAGGTGTAAAGGTGAGTGGATAAAGTTTTTGGATAGTCTAAGCGTCAATGACAAAGTGTGCAGTATGTTTGCCCTAGTATGCTTGAATTAGGCTTGGTTGATATTCAATTTTGGCATGATTAGGGATGGGTATGAAGTATTGAGCATATGTAAGGGGTCATATTAGAGGTAAATGATGTTTTTATATCTTTTGGGAATGCATGGTGTTCACTCGGTTCTTAATTTTGTTCATTTAGGCATAGTTGGTTCTATGGTAGAAAAATATGAGTAGGTAATTTGTTAACATCACTATTACCATGTATGGATGAGTCAAGGGGATTTGGTCATATGGGTTTGATAAAATTAGTCCCAAGTTGTTGTTTTTAAAATTTTAGGTCATGATATTGAGTGTAGTTAATGATATGCAAGTGCAAAGTTCATCTCTCAGACATAAGTTCATTAAGTTCCTATACTTAGCTAGATTGTCACTGCATGTCATGCAAACATATATGATCCAAAAAGTTTTTGCATTTATTGTAGGTACTTATAAATTCAATAATGGAAAAATGTTTTCATGGTGATGTTGTATATAGTTCTAAGAATGTACCCTAAAGATTTGGACTTTTAAATTGATTTCTAGCTCAAGTTATAAAGCTTCAAAGTTACTCTAGAAAATTGTGATGGGCTAGAAACCATCAAGATAAACTATGTTGAAGTATGAGGTCATCTAGTTATTAGATATAATGATGTACATTAATTCACAATATTAATAAAATGGTGCACATAATAGTCAATATGTCAAAGAATGAATGTGATAGTGACGTGTCACATCCACGAAGCTTGGACATAAGATCAATGGTGAGCATATGATCATATAGTCAAAAGATCAAGGTGCAAGTTAAATTCAATGAGTAAATTATGTAGAAGGAATGAATAGCTACCAAGTGGAAAAATTGTAGGAGTTCTAATCAATATATAATGGTGAGCACTATAAGATAAAGACGTGGTTAATCCATAGAGATTGATGGTGCATATTTGCTCAATATTACAAGGGTACATAAGATGAGGCCAACATGTTTGAGGTTTAACATTTGGATAATGGAGCACTATGAGTTAATGTTTGAGATACTTCTAAATAAGATCAATAGTGTGATTTGAGTGAGCTAAGCAAATAACATGGGATGTGTTCTAAGTGATTGAGGTTTAGCTGTGACCATTAGGATTTAAAGATTTAAATTTAATGAAGGAAAGACCAATGCTTGGGTTTTGAGCCATAACTTTTGATCTATGTAGAATTTTATGTTGAGTTAAAAATAAGAGTTGTCTAAGAATTCAAGGCACATTTATAAATATTCATTTAAATTTATAACATTTATATAGTCAAAGTTATTGATATCCAAAGTTTACTATGTGTTCATTCATGCTCTACAAGTAACCCAAGAAGTGTAATAGAGTAAATCTTGATGGTATTTTTGTGTTTCAAGATGAGATAACTATCAAAGAGTGTTTTAGACTCTATAAGGACCATTTATGTGGATTATAAAGGTTTTATCAATCATATTCAGTATGATCAAAGGCTTAGAAGGTGACTATTTGTTCGTTCATGGTAGCTGCATGCATAAAATGTTGTTTGAGTGAATTGAGATTTAGTAGAAGGGTAGTGTGATGGTTGTTATCACTTAAGGATGACCTATATATTGTGTGGCATGGGTTTATGTATTTAAAAATTTTCATGTGTTCTTAGTTTTCTTAGAGAAGTGTCAAAGAGGTGAATGGGTCTTTATAGGATCTAAAATGTGACTTAGGCCTATTTGAAAAAGGGTTGTGATTAAAGGTGACCCATGTTAGATTCCTTAAGGGTGAAGGAATATGTTGTGGTTGACAAAGAAGGTTATTATTATATTAATCATGAAGACTATATAAAATGTGAAACCAAAGGTGAAGGTTTCTAGGCTTGTTGAATAGATGTGTGAGGCCTAAGTGAAGAGGTGTGAGACATGAGAGAAGAGGTGTGTGTGTGAGACATGAGACATGATTGTGTGTATGACCTATAGGTTATATTTATAATGTCAAAGATAGTGATCTTACAGGTTTAAGTATTGATGATGAACAAAGGATATATGATGTTTATGTGAGCTTGGTGGTTGATTTGAGAGGTAGATCAAAGTGTGGACTATGTAGTGTGCACATTTCAAGAGAGATTATATACATTATATATCCATCAAATTGGTAGGTAATCAATGATTAGGAGATGTTCATTTTATTGGTGTTGGGAGGATGATTAACATCTAGGTTAGAAAGAATTGACCAATACATGGTCAGAAGGACTTGATTATCTTAGGGGCAGGTGCTCCTTGTAAAATAAGAGTTTCACTAAAGTTATTTAGAAAGACTTGACCAATAGGTGGTTAAAAGAACTTGATCATCCTAGGGGAAGGTGCTCCTTGTGAAATAGGTGTTCCAATAAATTTTGGTCAAAAGGATTTGACCAATCTCATGTTTATGATCATCTTGTAGGATAAGTAGTCTATGTGTTTGTAGGATTGAGAGTGGGTTGTATTCCCTAAGAGGGTTTCCCACATAGATCTTTTTGTGTGTGTGTGATCTTACATTATCTTCATTATTCATTTCCATAAACATCTTATATGCTTCATGAATGGTTGTATTGAATGCTTAAGTGTATGAAAGGTTTAGAAATTGAATTGAATTATTTTTATATTCTTAACGCTATACTATATTGACCCATCTCAAGTTAGGGTTAAATATTTGGTGAATTTGATCTTTAGGCCTTAACATGAAAAACCCTAAACTTGGCTTAGGGTCTCCTATTTTTATGGTTGCTATAATTTGTTTTAAATTTTAAAATATTCAATTATAAGCAATGAAAAATGTTAACCAAAAAACTTGTTTTTAAATGGAAAATAAAGGTGTATTAGTTACTCATATTAATAACAACGGCTTAATAGATGCATTTTTGTATGTTACAAGAGATGAAAATAGTAAGCATGCTAAGGTTAAGGCATCCTCACCTAGTGATGGGGACATGTCATAGAGGCATAGCTTTCACACTTTCACAATTTTTTATTTTAGTGTGGATATGAGGAAAAGGCATTGGTTCCACACTTATTTAGTACTTAGTATTTTAAATTACATTAGGGCATATTATGGAAACATGTTATCCAAAATTATACCAGTTATTATCTTTATATTTTACTAGGTGTGTATCATGGGAACATGTCTTCCACACTTGCATAGTTTATAAGTTAGAAAAAATTGCATAGTTATATGATTTAGATACACATTTATGGCAACATTTTATTTATTACTACCATTGTTAAACCCATGTTTCATATTGAGACATATATGAGGTGCATATGCCATATAAAATAACACCTTAAATTACAAAATAAAATCAACTTTCAGATTTCAAATACTTCTACATACTTTAGCCCACATCAAGATGGACTTTTATAGATTGTTATTGAGCCAAACTACTATATTAGTTTGTTCACTTTTGGAAAGGTTGAGGTGATTACATCACTCAATCTTAACAAGTTTAAAGGATGGATCACCACACTAGATTTATAGTGTGAGTTGACTTGAATAACTCACACTCAATAGGTAATAAGTATGTTTGAGTTGCATAATTAATCTAATCTCAACTATCAGGTGGAAACTCAACATTTAAATTCAGAACATTGTTTATCTAAGTTTGTAAATTAATTAGTCTTATATAGATGTTTTATCACCCTTGTGATTATTCATTTATATATTCTTAACTCTATAATATATTGGCCCATATCAATTTACGGTTAAACATTTGGTGAACCAGACCTTTGTGTCTTTGCATTCAAAACCCTAAACTTGGCTTAGGGTTTCTTATTTTTATAATTACTATAATTTGTTTCATATTTTGAATTATTCATTTATAAGCAATAGAAAATATTAACCAAAAAACTCATTTTAAAATGAAAAATAAATATACATTAATTAATTATATTATTAACAATAAGGGCTTAATATATGCATTTTTATATGTTACAATAGATGAAATTAGTAAGCATGCTAAGGCTAAGGTTTAATCACCTAGTGATGGGGGCATGTCATAGAGACATGGATATCACACTTTCATAGTTTTAGATTTTAGTGGGGGCATGCCAAAAAGGAATGAATTTCACACTTATTTAGTACTTACTATTTTTAAATTACATTGGGGTCATGTTATGCAAATATGTTCTCCATAATTATACCAATTCTCAATTTCAAAATTTAGTGGGGATATGTCATTGGAACATGTCTTCCACACTTGCACAATTTACAAATTGGCCAAAATTACATAGTTATATAAATTAGATACACATTTTTTATAACATTTTATTTATTATTACCATTTTACACTCATGTTTCATCTTGAGACATATATGAGGTGCATATGCCATGCAAAAGAGCATCTTAAATTACAAAATCAAATCAACTTTCAGATTTCAAAGATTTTTACATACTTTAGCCTACACCAAGATGAAAATTCAATCTACTATATTAGCTTGTTCACTTTTTTCAAGGTTGAGGTGATTACATCACTCAATCTTACCAAGTTTAAAGGATGGATCACCACACTAGATTTATAGTGTGAGTTGGCTTGTCTTAGTATGCTTAAAGTAGGATTGGTTGATATTTAGCTTTGGAATGATTAGGGATGGGTCTGAAGTATTGAGCATGTGTGAGGGGTCCTATCATAGGTTAAAGATGATTTTAGAGCTTTTGGGAATGCATGGTGTTCATCTGGTTCTTCATTTTATTCATCTAGGCATAGTTAGTTCTATGGTAGAAAAATCTAAGTAGGTTGTTTGATGACATCACCATTACCATATACGGATGACTCAAGTGGATTTGGTCATATGGGTATGGTCAAATTAGTCCTAAGTTTATGTGGTTTAAATTTTAGGTCATGAGGTTGAGTGTAGCTAAAGATATGTAGGTGAAAAGTTGGTCTCTCATATAGAAGTTCACTAAGTTCCTATACTTAGCCAGACCAACACTACACGTCATGCAAATATTTATGATCCAAAAAGTTTGTGCATTTATTATAGGTACTTATAAATTCAATAGTGGAAAATGTTTTCCATGGTGATATTGTCTATAGTGACTAGAATGTACTCTAAAGATTTGGAGTCTTAAAGTGATTTTTAGCTCAAGTTATAAAGCTTCAAAGTTGCTTTAGTAGATTGTGATGGGCCAGAGATAGTCAAGATAAGCTACATTAAAGTTTGAGGTCATTTAGTCAGTATATATAATGGCACACATTAATTCATTATATTTATCCAATGGTGTGTGTAAGATTTAATATGTTCAAGAATGAATGTGCTAGTGACATGTGTCACATTTATGGAGTTTGGATAGAAGATCAATGATGAGCATATGATCATGTAGTCAGAAGATCAATGAAATGAATTAAAGTCAATGAGTCAAATGTGTAGAAGGCATGTAAATCTACCAAGTGGGATAATCATGGGTGTTTTTATTGAGATCTAATGGTGAGCACTGCAAGATAAATACCTAGTTAATCCATAGAGATTGATGATGCACATTTGCTCAATATTATAAGGGTGCACGAGATGAGGTCAATATATTTGAGGTTTACATTTAGATAGTGGAGCACTACAAGTTAAATTTTGAGCTATTTTTAAGGAAGATCAATGGTGCGAGTTGAGCAAGTTGAGTAAAGAGCACGTGATGTGTTCTAAGTGACTAAGGTTTAAATATGACCATTTGGATTTAAATATTTGAATTTAATAAAGGAGAGACTAATGCTAACTTTTTGAGCCATAACTTCCATCTATGTAGAATTTGATGTTGTATTAAAAATAAAAGTTATGGAAGACTTCAAGGCACATCTCTAAATATTTATTTTAAGGTATACATATTTGTACAATCAAAGTTATTGAGCTCCAAATTTTACTGTGTTCATTCATGCTTTGCAATTAACTCGAGAAGGGTAATAGAGTTGTTATTGATCATATTTTGATGTTTCAAGATGAGATAAATATCAGAGAGTATTGTAGACTCCATGAGGACCATATATGTGGATTATGAAGGGTTTGATCAATCATATTAAATATGATCAAAGGCTTAAAAGTTGATTGTGTGTCTGTTCATGGTGGTTGTGTGTATAAAATATTGTTTGAGTGAATTGAGCTTTAGCAGAAGGGTGATGTGATGGTTATTACAAATTAAAGAGTACCTATAGATAGTGTGGTATGGGTCCATGTATTTTAAAGTGTTCTTATGCTCTTAGTTTGCTTGAATAAGTGTCAAAGAGGTGAAAGTGTCTTAATAGGACCTAAAATGTGACTTAGGCCTATTTAAAAGAGGGTTATGATTAAAGGTGACCCATGTTAGATGAATTAAGGGTGAAGGCATGTGTTGTGGTTGAAAAGGAATATTGTGATCATAATAATCATGAAGACTCTATAAAAGGTGAAACCAAATGCAATGGTTTCTAGGCCTGTTGAATAGATGTGTGAAACCCGAGTGAAGAGGTGTGAGACATGAGAGAAGAGGTGTGTGTGTGAGTTATGGAGTGAAGGAAAGGGTGTGTTCCTATTGGATGGGTTGAATAGCAGAGTAGGTTGATCACTATATGTATGACTTGTAGGTTATATTTTTAATGTCAAAGATAGTTCTCTTGTAGGTTTAAATATTGAGGATGAGTGAAGGATAGATGATGTCTATGTGAGCTTTGTGGTTGATTTGAGAGGTAGATTAGAGTGAAGAATGTGTAGTGTATAGAGTTTAAGAAAGATGATATACATTATATCTTCATCAAATTGGTAGGAAATCAGTGATCAGGAGATGTTCATTTCATAGGTGTTGGGAGGGTGCCCAACATCTATGTTAGAAAGACTTGACCAATAGGTGGTTAGAAGAACTTGCTCATCTTAGGGGTAGGTGCTCTTTGTGAAATAGGTGTTTCACTAAAGCCAATCATAAGGACTTAACCAAGAAGTGGTCAAAAGGACTTGATCATCTTAGGGAAAGGTGCTCTTTATGAAACATGTTTTTCACTAAATTTTGGTCAGAAGGACTTGACTAGTATCATATTTGTGATCATATTATAGGAAAAGTAGTGAATGTGTTTGAAGGATTGAGAGTGGGTTTTATTACCCAAGAGGGTTTTACACATAGATCTTGTGTTGTGTGTGTGATCTTGAATTATCTTTATTATTCATTATTATAAACATCTTGTATGCTTCATGAATGGTTGTATTGAATGCTTAAGTGTTTAAAGGTTTATAAATTGAATTAGATTATTTATCATCACTAATTCACCCCTATCAATGATTTTACCTCTAAAAATACATAAGCTAACATGTAAGGTAAAGCAACATAAGTATAAGGACCTATTCAGAGTATTGGCTATTCATATAGTGCCCATTGAAAAATGGGTCCTTAGAGTAGCTTGACACCATGTGCCCATAATTTTTTTTTCTCATAGTCACTCCAAGGGTGAAAAATCTAGGGTTTGATCATTTAAAAAAAGTGATAGCTTGTGCAATAGATATAAACACCCTAGAGCAAAGGCCCAAAAAACCTAGAAGGATCTAGATGGTCACCCTTAGATCCAGTTGATATTATTTATTGGACACCTAGGTCTAACATAGACAGTAGCTTTGATGCAACCATCCAAATTTGATGTAAGAATTTAAGGCCTTAGAATGTAAATTTATAGAATCTACCGACTATTTCAAAATCTTGATCTAATCAACTTATAGCTTGTTTTAGCCAAGTTTTCATGCACACAATAAACAAGCTAAGTAATATTATTTATAGTTTATTGAATATCAATTAATAGTTGTACTTTTTATTTTTAATACATCTTAACATTTAAATTTAGAGTATTGCTTATCTAAGTTTGAAAATTAATTTTCATATTATAAATCCATTTATCACCCTTGTAATTATTCATTTTAATATTCTTAACACTATAATATATTGACCCATCTCAATTTAGGGTTAAACATTTGATGAACTTGACCTTTGTGACTTTGCATACAAAACCCTAAACTTGGCCTAGGGTCTTCTATTTTTATGATTGCTATAATTTGTTTCAAATTTTAAAATATTCATTTATAAGAAATGAAAAATGTTAAAACCAAAAAGCTTGTTTTCAAATGGAAAATAAAGGTGCATTAGTTACTCATCTTAATAAAAAGGGCTTAATAAATCAATTTTTGTATGTTACAAGAGATGAAATTAGTAATTATGCTAAGGCTACGACTTCCTCACCTAGTGATGGGGACATGTCATAGAGGCATAGATTTCACACTTTCACAATTTCAAATTTCAATGGGGGCATGCCAAAAAGGCATGGCTTCCACACTTATTTAGTACTCAGTATTTCAAATTACATTGGCAACATGTTATGGAAACATGTTATCCACATTTGTACCAGTTATTATCTTTAGATTTTAGTGGATGTATGTCATGGGAACTTGTATTCCACACTTGCATAGTTTATAAGTTAGAAAAAATGCATTGTTATATGATTTAGATACACATTTAAGGCAACATTTTATTTATTAGTACCATTGTTACACCCATGTTTCATATTGAGACATATATGAGGTGCATATGCCATGAAAAATAACACCTTAAATTACAAAATCAAATCAAATTTCAAATTTCAAGTACTTCTACATACTTTAGCCTACACCAAGATGGACTTTTATGGATTGTTATTGAGCCAATCTACTATAGTAGTTTGTCCACTTTTGGAAAGGTTGAGGTGATTACATCACTCAATATTAAAAAGTTTAAAGGATGGATCACCACAATAGATTTATAGTGTGAGTTGACTGGAATCACTCACACTCAATAGGTAATAAGTATGTTTGGGTTGCATAATTAATCTAGTCTAAACTGTCAGGTAGAAACTCAACATTTAAATTCAGAACATTGTTTATCTGAGTTTGTAAATTAATTAGTCTTATATAGATGTTTTATCACCCTTGTGCTTATTCATTTATATATTATTAACTCTATACTATATTGGCCCATCTCAATTTAGGGTTAAACATTTGGTGAACGAGACCTTTGTGTCTTTGCATGCAAAACCCTAAACTTGGATTAGGGTCTCTTATTTTTATAATTACTATAATTTATTTCAAATTTTGAGTTATTAATTTATAAGTGATAGAAAATATTGACCAAAAAACTCATTTTCAAATGGAAAATAAAGATGCATTAGTTAATCATATTAATAACAACAAAGGATTAATAAATGCATTTTTATTTGTTACAAGAGATGAAATTAGTAAGCATGTTAAGGCTAAGGTTTCCTCACCTAGTGATGGGGGCATGTAATATAGACATGGATTTCACACTCCCAAAATTTTAGATTTCAGTGGGGGCATCCAAAAAGGCATGACTTCCACACTTATTCAGTACTCGTATTTTTAGATTACATTAGGGGCATGTTATGGAAATATGTTCTCCATAATTATACCAGTTCTTAGTTTCAAATTTTAGTGGGGAAATGTCATGCGAACATGTCTTCCACACTTGCACAATTTACAAATTGGCCAAAATTGCATAATTATATAATTTAGATACACATATGTGACAACATTTTATTTATTGTTAAAATTGTTACACCTGTGTTTCATCTTGAGACATATATGAGGTGCATATTTGATGAAAAAGGGCACTTTAAATTACAAAATCAAATCAATTTTCAGATTTCAAATATTTTGACATGCTTTAGCCTACACCAAGATGGAATTTTATGGATTGTTATTAAGTTAATCTACTATAGTAGTTTGTTCACTTTTGGCAAGGTTGAGGTGATTACATCACTCAATCTTACCAAGTTCAAAGGATGGATCACCACACTAGATTTAGAGTGTGAGTTGAATTGGATCACTCACACTCAACATGTAATATGTATGTTTGGGTTGTACAGTTAAATGTAATATTAACTATCAAGTGGAAACTCAACTTTTATCCAAGGTTGGGGGTAAGTTTCCCATCAATCAATATATATATATATATTTGCACTTATAGGTCTTACTATTGTCCTAATCTCAGCTGCAAAGCTTCATAATGAAACATCTCAAAAATTCAAACTGCCAAAAGGCAAGATGGTTATATTGATACACATGTACACTCCTAACCTTGCTTTGTTTGATTTCAATCATTTCAAATTCTTTCAATTCTAGATTATGTGAACTTATTATATATTGTAACATGCTCTTGGTTATAGGCCAGTCACTATAAAATCACTCAAGTAGAACTCACATAAAGATAAATTGTGTTATACACACCCATTTCTATATTCCTTTACCTTTAAACTAGTAATTTCGTCACTAGATTAAAATAGGGGGAAATGTAGACACTAAATCTTAATTATATAACACCTCAATCTTGTATACTTGGAAATTACTTCTCATGGTTGTACCCTTAAGTTCTAAGACCTTCCTACTACTGAAAGGCTCACATCCACTATCTTTTATGCTTATTACTTATCTCTTGGTCTGACCATATGTTACTTTGATGACCATTGATTCTATATTGTTTAAAATGTTATTACCCTACTTATTATCATACTTTTTAATTTTTGGATGTGTACCTATTTTTTTAAATCTTTTTGGACACTTTCATCCCAGCTAGAAAACTTATGTCGATGCTAGTGTCCTATGCCAAACTAAGTTTTTAGCCTTCTAAATTCATTAGATTTACAAACAAAACATATCCATATGGTTGGATTAACTAATTTTATGAAATATATTTCCAAATGGGATAATTATATATACAAGATCAACCCTCATTCATTCCTCACTTAGCACAAACCTAAAAACTCATAAGAAAATTTATCAAAAGCACTCAATCAAGCATTCAAGTGAGAAACACTTTCCTATTCTTTATTATTTCAATATTAGTCATAGGGACAACCCATTTACAATTCTAAATTACTAAAGGATCATTTCATGAGCCATATTTTTGAAGTTACAAGCTAGGTCACTTTATGTACTTTCTTATCACACATTGCATATTGATACACACACAAGCCATGTAAGAGAAAACTATATAAGTATGAGACCCTCTTTAGAGTATTGCCTATGTAGACAATGCCCATTAACATAGGGTTCCTTGGGGTAAATTGACACCATGTGCCCATTGATCCATTTTTTCCACAATCACTCCAATGGTGAGAAATTTAGGGTTTAATCATTTGAAAAGGAGCGATAACCTATATGTGAGATATGAAAACACAAGAGTAAAGGTGAAAACACAACCAATAGGATATAGGTGGTGGAAGTTAGATGTAGTTAATATTTTATATGGAAAACTTGTGTCTAACTCATACAATATTATCAATGCAACTGTCTAGATTTACCTCAAGTGTCTAATGCCCTAGAATATAAATTTATAAAATCTGACAATTGTTCTAGTATCTTGATCCAGTCCACTTCTAGCTTATTTCAACCCATATATGCATGTGCATAATAAACAAATAAGTAATCTTGTTTTTAATTTATTATAATATCATTTAATAGATGTACTTTCTATTCTTAACATATCTTGACCTAAGTTTGAAAATTAATTGGCCTACTATAGATTTGTTTATCACCCTTATGCTTATTCATTTCTATATTCTTAATCTTGTAATATATTGACCCATCTCAATTTAGGTTTAAATACTAATAATTTTATTTTATGTCAATTTATGTTATTTTGGCACCTTTGTCTATGCATAATTAATTTAGTTCAAATCAAATAATATCGGTACTATGGTCAATTTTTGAAGTCCAAAATCATCTCTTTAGCCCATGACACCTAAAGATAGCCTCTACTTGATCTTTCCAAGCCTATTATCCCTATGTATGGATCATATCATATGGTCATGCCAACATTTCATGTATCCTTATTTATTGGATAGGCACATCTACTCTTTTTATTCTTATAATTGGAAGTCAGCGTTTGTACCAATATCCTAAAAATTTAATTTAAAGTCACTTATAAATAAACAAAAGCACTTTTATAAGATAACTAACATTGAGTAATTTGTTGTTATATGAGAGGTATATTTTATGATTCCATGGTTCCCAAGAATTTCATTATTTGATTTCACAGGGTTTGAATGATAAAAGGTTAGTTAGTAGATAATAGTCACCTAGTTTATTATTTACTATTAATTTAAATATTTAGAGCTCGTAAGTACGAATGTGTTGCAACACACAAACTAAACAAAAGTAAATAAAGAGCATAATCAGGGCATTAAAACCTAGAAGTCATATTTCTATTTTAGACATTTTTTGGCTTGGAAAGTTGGATACTTCAAATGCTTGTTCATAGTGAAGTGTAAGGCCTTAAAAATATTCTCCAATCATATCCAAATTTATAGGTAACAATCATCTTAGCTTCAATTTTGTGTTTCTAGATTCATAGTTATGTTATAAGTCTACAACATTTTAAACAAAAAGAGACATTTTTTTATTTGTATGTATTATATTGTTTCATTTATTAATTACATATTATTAATACACGAAGAGGTGTAACATATGGTGGCAGCTAAGGAAGGTAGTAAAAATGAGTGTAATAGTTTGATATGTCAATAAAAGTGGTTGACTTTAAATTTGATGTTCATGTGGCTATCACATGATAATATTTCTTCTTGTTTAGAGAAGGCGATAAAAAAACTGCTATATCTTGAGCATAAGGTGAAGTTTGGACTTTGTTTTTCTCCTTATAAAGATTTTTTTGAAGATAACACAATGATGTAGCTAGATTGAGGCCATATATCACTAGTCAATGGAAATTTTATAAAGATGTTGATGGAATCATCAATCAATATAGAATGCTTCAATAGGTAAAACTATGTGACAAATCTAAGATAGGTGCCTTAAATTTGATACATCTTGACATTTTAAAATAAATATTTATGCTAAGAGGCCTTCCATAATGGCATATGTGAGGTGATGGAACACTCTAACATCTTTGAGTGTGTTCAATTTTAATGGTAGACATGACAAAAAATAAAAATTAAAAAAGTTTATGTAAGATAACTGACACAATGTAGGATAAAAGAATGAAACATATAAAAAACAAATGAAATAAAATAAATAAAAAGGAAAAGGGAAAAACAAAAATGAGTGAAAAAGGTAGAGAGGAGGAACTGTGAAAGAAATAAGATGCATAATAAGAGGTAAGAATTTGTAAAAATGATTAGTTATTTTACCTACAACAAAGCTATGCACACATACAAGCTGCCAATACTCCCTTGGCTTACCGTTATGCATTTTTTTGGTATCAATATTCAATATATAAAGTAATACCAAAATGTGCTAATGTCATGCCCTATATTCTTGAAGACTTATAGTTTGTATTACATCAAATTTCATTGTGGGATAGTTTATTAAAAAATTAAATACATAATCAAAATGGTATTATTGAATATGAAAACACAACAATCCAAACAAATGAAGATGTTGTATTAGTGCCATAATAGGCAACAAAATTTTGAATCATAGATAACTACATATTTTGAAGCTTTTGTCACCCTATCCCATACATCCTTGATTGATTCGATGACTTTTAATTTCACTAAATTTTTCTAAAGGATTTATTAAATTAAATTAATAATAACTTAATTTTGTGTCTAGGGGAAAGGTCCTAGTAGTGGTGCACCCTAAATTTGGAAAACAAATTAAGGTGACATGACATCACATTAGAATTCAAAAAATTTACCCATTTTAATATGTCATCTCAACTACTTATAACTAAGATTTCAAGATCTAACTCATTATACATTTTAAGATATAACCAATATCATTGTGAGAGGTCATAAAATGCACGTTTTAAACCTATGACTAAAATTTAATTTTTTAAATACCAATAGTTTTACATTAGAATATCAATACTTGAATCTTTCTTGTCAAAAAATGTTGAACAAATGTTAAATATTACAAGTTCAAATTTTGGTGCACTTTACTATTTATACACACCAATATTTTCCATCAATGAAACATACCTTAACAAAAATTAGACATTCTTAGCTTCAATGCATACCAAAAAACCTTTCATTTTGGAATCTAGACCACAAGCATTATCCCCAAAATTAGACATTAGATATTCCATTTGAACCATTCCATTCTACTTTGACCTAAAATTTTTTAAAGGTGAGCACCAAGATTACAACTTTATAAGTGAGGTCATTTCAACTCCCTAGCTATAAAAAGCGTATCTTCACCAACTTCAAAATTAAAATGGAAATTTCTCATATAAACCCACTTCATAATGACTAGGTCATGGGCCTAAAGTGCCACAAGGTCTCATCATCTAAGATCATGGATGATAATGCCAACGGGTCTATTCTGTTCCCATAAATCACCCAAAACATTATGGACTTGGAAAATGCATCCCTTGAAATAGACCCAGGTTTGAAATAGAATTGGCAGATTGGTAAAGTGGAGGTATTTCAAATCCCACCACACTTTGAAATAGAATTGGTGGATTGGTAAAGTAGAGATACATGAATTTGAATGTTACTTGTGTCCCAAATTAGGTATGGCCCGCTCATTCCATAATTAAATATATCCAAAAGATTTAGTTTTTGTGTTAGTACTTGGTTTTCGAATGCTATATGACCCATGTCTTTATGTAGATTATGTTTTTTCATGTCGTCACTCAACATTCACATGTGAAATTTTCACTCATACTTTTCATAAATTTCATGAAGTGTTCTAATTTTTTATTGTGTTGTGTAATGCTTTCCAACCCAAATTACAAGATGCATCTTAACAATTTTCATTCGTAAACTATTCGATCATAGTTTTCAATAATTTCTTGAGGTGTCTAACTTTAATTTGATTCACATACTACAATCTAATGTGAATTATAAGCCATGTTTTCCCAATTCCTACCAATGCAATCCAAATTCATCATGATTCTAACGTGGAAAAATTATACACCCATTACTAATCTTAATAAGTTATCATTTAATTAGTTGAAGATTTGGTCATGAGAAAATTCAAAAAGATCTCCACTACATCATAAATGCCCCAAACAACAAATGCCACATATGGGTATATAAAATAGTAAATGTTGTATGCAATAAATTGTAACATGTGGAAGTGAAAAATTAGAATACCTTTGTAAGCTTTATTAAATTGTACCTTGTAGTTAAAAAAAATTATTTGGTATTATCTTTCTTCTACAAAATTTTTGAGTGTATTTAGTAGTGCAGGATTTACATATGATTCATTGACATTAAATTGTTGAAATTTGTCACTACCATTTTCATTTGTATATGATAAAATGGAAGTAAACCCTTAACAACAAGCATAGTATACTTTAACTTTTTTTTTGAGGTTCTTATAGTCATTTAAATACTATCTACTATAATTCCACCAATAATTTCATATTATGTGTTTTGTATGTACAAGGCCAACTCCTATAGTGGGTAGACATTCAACTACCAATTAGTAAGAAAGGTCCCCACATTAGTATATTTGAAAAATATACAAACCACAATATTTTATTTAAAAAAAGAGTGATTCAAGGGTTATCAATGATAAACAACAGTGTATAACAACCCATATCATGTCTTATACCATGAAGTTATCAATTTTAAGCAAAAGTTTATATCAACCAAATTTGTGTCTATACCATAATATATGTTGAGCCTCACATCACTAATATTATGAATTTTGGTAGAACTACAGATGAAATATAAAATATAATTCTTTATTATTTTTGACCAACATGAATGATAATTCCTTATGGTGCTATTTGATGTATTCATGGCAGGGTTCTTAGTCAAGGGACACTTCACCATAAAACCATCAACTAACATAATATATTCTCAGAGTATTCCATTATTAATAAGGTACAAGATATTATTAGCTTCATAGCTTACACATGGGATCATCATCTCCCTTGTAATAAACCTTGGCTCTTTCCTCTCTCACCCTCTCAACTCTACATTTGGTAGAGTTTTGGGCCTTCTCTTGGTCCTTTCCTACATCAATAATCTAGTCACCCTAAACAGGCAATAACAACCTCTTCCATCGATAATATTTAATAACCTCTTCCATCAATAATATTTTTATCTATCTTGATACTTTTATTTATAGGTGGTGTTGTTTAGTCACCATGGCATCTATTTTGGAAACTGATAGTTGTTCCTAGCTGACTTACCTTACACACAACCTTGCCTTTATGAACCTAGAACCTTAAGGCTATGACAATAAATTGATCGAATTGGTGTGGATTAGATCACATCAAGATTTTTTATCCATGTAGTCATATCCAACATGCCACCAATTAAAATGGCTAGTCCACATGGAAAGTTTTCTTGCTTAGTCCAACTTCTCAAGTTGTGTAAAAGGCTACATGCCTTGTTTTTCACTTAGTGTTTTAGGTGTTTTATTCCTCTATGTGATTTTCCTTTTCTATCTCCCCTTGAATTTATTGATTAGGTTTATTCTAAGTACCATCTATGTACTTGATTTCCAACTTGTCCTCCTATGCACTTCTCAATGGGTTTCTATGCAAACTTCATCACCAATCTCTTTATATTGTTCTCTTGTGCCCAACTTTCCTTCATGCACATGCTCCAAAACTTACAAGATTACAAGTTCACTTGAGATGATCATAAATTAAATTCCTCAGGTAACTAGAATGTAAGCCCTACTTACATTTGGTCTAAGTGGTCAAACCACCCTTCTAGTTAGTCATTTTGACCATGATATTCCCTTTCAATTTTTATCTTACTTGAGCTCATTCTGCACTCTTTTTCTGATCGTACATGGATAGCTTGAACCATCCTCCTCCACCTAGATATGATACCTTTTCCTCCTCCTCTTCAACCTTCTCTTCTCCTTCATTCTCTCCTTTTACCTTTATTTTCTTCACCTATTCTCTCCTTTGTGGGTTTATACCCACCTTGTCTTTCCCCTTATATTAAGTGCTGTTATGATTTTATCATAGTGTGTAAATTTTAAGGCTTATTTATGCACTTCCTCTTTTGATTCCTTCATCTTTTTAGTTCTTTTGGGTCATCACCCACCTACTTCACCCTCCTTGTGCTAAGGTTTTGTTTGAAAACCCTTCACACACATTCAATTATAAACTCCTTTGTGCACACTTCCTCTATGTAAACTTTACACACTCTTTGTCAGGAATCTAGAACAACAAACATGCTCTGATACCACTTGTCAGGATGCGAAACCGGAAGCATAAAATTGATTACCAAACTTCAAGCAACTTAATATGTGAAAATAACCAGATTCACCAAGTAACTAGAATTCAGAATAACACAGCATATGAGAGACAATACACAACTTGTATTAACACTTTATACAGAAAAGAATACAATAAAGAAGATGCCACTTCTTCTCCACCACCTTACAGAGGTTTCCCACACCTCAAGTGAACAATAAATCTTCTCCCCAAAGCTCTCCCTCTCACAGGTCCCAACACCCAACTCAAATACAGAGTTGGTGTTCACCTCCCGTGCTCCATGCACAACACAAGTGCTCCACGCACTTCACAAGCACTCCACGTGCTCCACAAGTACTCAAGGTACTTCAAGTAGATCTCCCATGAATCTGCAACAACCTGCAATTCAACATACCATACTTATGGAAGGACCTCCCTTGCCTTCCTCTTGCTCTATCCTAGTACACACTTATACTCCAAGTAGATCTTGCCTGATACTGCTCCCTGTTGTGTTGCTGTCTATATGACCTTGCACACCTACAAATCAAACAACGGTTCTGCTCACCTGTGAACCTCGACCTTGCACACACATACACCTGCAGATCAACGATCTTACTTACCATGTAGATCTCCTATATAGGCCATGCAACTGTGACCAAGATCCTACACTCTTGAAGAACCCAGCTGGCTCTCCAATCCAGCACCAACACACCTGGTACTGAGGCACTAGGAGGAACGCACCATTGCTCTACCTCACACACAGAAGGAGCTTATAATTATGCTCTCTTACTCCCTAGCACACTTTTCCAATACAACCATGAGTCTATTATATAGATCTCATCCAAACAATAATTAGACATCTAATTACAATAATTAGATCCGCAGCTCTCAGTCTAAAAATAGATCTCTTCATGCAAACACTTGGTTCATTAGCTAACTGCCCGTAATTAGCTCACAGTCGAACCACACAGGCGACTAACGTCGGTCCCTGTCTGCCTGGAGGTGACCGACGTCAGCCGATATATGACCGACGTCGGCTGATCAAACTGACCCCAACTTCTCTGCAACTCAGCAACCTTCAGCAACCTCCTCTCTTGTTTGCATCAGTGAAGCTTTTAGCTCCACAATCCTAACAATCTCCCACTTGGAGATAAATAGTTGCACTGTACCTGTACCTATACTCTGTCTAATCTGTTTCCTGGTTTGTATCCCTCTTCAAGCTCCCACCTAAAGACAACCCACCACACATCCCGTGGTGTACCACCTGTCATCCGAGTACCCTGCCACATCCGAACCTACAACACCTGTAGTGAAGTCCTGACCCTGCATAGCAACACCTGCTACCGGTCCCTCTCAAAAATCTGAGAACCCACTTCCCCAAATTGGCTCCTAACTCTGACAGCTCCCACTGCATGGGAATACTCAGGCCTAATCCAGACCTCATGTGATTTCAGACACTATACCTGTCCAGCCCTTAGTGTGCTCCGGTTCTGCATCCCGAACCTCGCCAACACCTGATTCACATCAGCTCCCACTCGAGACAAAATCACCCTGTGATCCCCATGCCTCCCATGTCAAAGAATTCTACTGCTCCAAACTCCTCATGACATGCCACTGAACTAATCTTACCCTTAGCTCAGCAAAACCCTGTATGTACACCCCTGCTAGCTAGCATACTATCCACATACAACAACAGAATGATGTTGCAATCATCATCCCCCTGGTAAGTCAAACCACAGTAGTTACCTGACACTGACTGAAGCCATGCTTCGTCCTCCACCTATCAAACCTGGTACCACTGTCCTGCAGCTCCTCAAGACCATATGCCTGGTCTTCCATCTCACGTATCTGTTCTCTCTATTCTTCTACTAAGGAATCCATTTGTCTCTGTGCTTTCATCCAGCTGGCAACCCTACCAAGACACCCCTGTTTGGTTCACCTCCAAGGAATCACATCCTCATCCATGCCAAGTTCACACCTGTTTCCTGGATCCTTCCTACTATACAATCAGCAACATGTATAAAGAAGAGGAACAATGAATTTGAGGGCCTACTTACGCCTTCAGTCCTCTGTATGGGTGTTTGAGACTCCTTGATAGCATGCTGTCCACCCAAAATTCATTACAGTGACCGACCTCGGTCACTCCACAGTCTGCATCCGACCGACGTCAGTTCCATGCGTCTGTACCTGACTACCAACCTGCCAGCGCTGGTGTCCCTGCTGCCGACGTTGGTCCTCTTGACCGACATCGGTCTTACATACTGCCGACGTTGGTCCCATGACCGACGTCGGTCTTACCCTGTCCGACATTGCCGGCTTCGGTCTACACATGACCGACATCAGCACCTGTCTGTTCGATGCCGGTTCCTCCTGACCGACGTCGGTACCTGTGTTCACCTGTGAGTGATGACTTTTTACCCGCGAGCTCCTTTGAATCAATCTCCATGTCCAAACTGCCCTGCTCAGATGTATCCAGCCTCATCCACTGAACTCTGTCTGCCATCTCCTCCAAGAACACCAAGGCTTTCCAGTTCTTAAGCCTGTCAAATATATCTGTCTTCTGCTTAAGAACATGCATCTCCTCCCTGCTCATGTGACCAAGCCTACGAAGCCACGTCTCCGCAATAGAAGAAGAATCAGTAATATAGACAAGTAGATAAAGAGTACCTATCTTCTTACCACCAGCTAATTCAAGTGCTACCGCTGTGAGAGTTCTTGTGCATCTCTCATCACCCAATCTTTCTGAAGAAATTAGCCATATCTCCAAACTTGGGACCTGCATGACCTTCATCAACAACTGTGTGTTGGCCGCCTGTAATTTCAGCTTCACTTCCCCTTTGCCAATTCTTTGGCAAGGCTTACCAGCTCCTCTCCCTGGGGCTGCATGGAAAGAGGCAACCGAATCTTTTATCCAAGATTCAACTTTATCCAAGAAACCTGCAAACACATCCTGTACAACAACACCTGCAACATCTGTATCTTCAGTTCCTTCATGCTGATCTGCTACCAACCAACAATATTCTTTTACCTGCTCTTTCTTTCCATTGGACCATGAGTAACCGTCTGTGCTTTTCAACTCCTCCATTCTTAGCTTACTTTGATCTACTGTTGCTCTACTCCCACTCAATCAGAAACCCCTGAGAGTGCCCTGTAACCAAAACACAACCCGCTTCCTGCAACCTTAGCTCTGATACCACTTGTCAGGAATCTAGAACAACAAACATGCTCTGATACCACTTGTCAAGATGCGAAACCGGAAGCATACAATTGATTACCAAACTTCAAGCAACTTAATATGCGAAAATAACCAGATTCACCAAGTAACTAGAATTCAGAATAACACAGCATATGAGAGACAATACACAACTTGTATTAACACTTTATACAGAAAAGAATACAATAAAGAAGATGCCACTTCTTCTCCACCACCTTACAGAGGTTTCCCACACCTCAACTGAACAGTAAATCTTCTCCCCAAAGCTCTCCCTCTCACAGGTCCCAACACCCAACTCAAATACAGAGTTGGTGTTCACCTCCCGTGCTCCACGCACAACACAAGTGCTCCACGCACTTCACAAGCACTCCACGTGCTCCACAAGTACTCAAGGTACTTCAAGTAGATCTCCCATGAATCTGCAACAACTTGCAATTCAACAGACCATACTTATGGAAGGAACTCCCTTGCCTTCCTCTTGCTCTATCCGAGTACACACCTGTACTCCAAGTAGATCCTGCCTGATACTGCTCCCTGTTGTGTTGCTGTCTATATGACCTTGCACACCTGCAAATCAAACAACGGTTCTTCTCACCTGTGAACCTCAACCTTGCACACACATACACCTGCAGATCAACGATCTTACTTACCATGTAGATCTCCTATATAGGCCATGCAACTGTGACCAAGATCCTACACTCTTGAAGAACCCAGCTGGCTCTCCAATCCAGCACCAACACACCTGGTACTGAGGCATTAGGAGGAATGCACCATTGCTCTACCTCACACATAGAAGGAGCTTATAATTATGCTCTCTTACTCCCTAGCACACTTTTCCAATACAACCATGAGTCTATTATATAGATCTCATCCAAACAATAATTAGACATCTAATTACAATAATTAGATCCGCAGCTCTCAGTCTAAAAATAGATCTCTTCATGTAAACACTTGGTTCGTTAGCTAACTGCCCATAATTAGCTCACAGTCGAACCACACAGGCGACCGACGTCAGTCCCTGTCTGCCTGGAGGTGACCGACGTCGGCTGATATATGACCGACGTCGGTTGCTTCCCTTTGCTATCCTGCCGACGTCGGCTGATCAGACTGACCCCAACTTCTCTGCAACTCAGCAACCTTCAACAACCTCCTCTCCTGTTTGCATTAGTGAAGCTTTTAGCTCCACAATCCTAACACTCTTCATCATTCATACCTTCAACACGACATGTGTACCTAGAAAATCTTCTATCTACCTTCATCATCCTTATACTTATTCACACATTACTCCAAATTTAGGCTGATAACCCATCACCACCTCTCATTCACCTTAGGGTGGCTTCTATATTTTTCCTTTGGCTCCTCTTCATCATGCATAAATAGAACTTGCATGCTCTCCTTATTGGCTATGATCCAAGTTCCTCACCCTTTATTACTATGGTTTCTTCTACACCTTGTGCTCTTCTTCACACATATCCACCCTTACCCTCTTGGAAAATCCTTATATTTTTCATGTTCTTGTCCCTTGCACTCTATTGCAAGTGGATATTCATGTAATCTTCTCATCTTTTACTTCTCCACTACATGCCATTCTAATCACATGTCCCACACCTTAGTTTATTCAAACTAGCCTTATTGTAACTCTAATATTCCTTATCTTCCTCTTCTTATTTTATTTTTTATGGTGCCTTAATCACACATTCTTTTTCCTTCTTTCTGCATGCTTCTTATGCCTCTTTGTGTGGCTCTGCTATCACACTCTTTTATTTCATGTTCAATTACTCGCTAACCTTTTCTTCTTCTACTCCTATTGACTCAATTCCATCCTTATGCCTTTTTTTCTTCACCTCCATACCCTCCACTAGGCATGATTAACTTTCTCCTTTACTGATACTATTTATGCTATGCTCTCACACAACCCTCTCTTTAGCCGATGTTTTTCCCAATGATATTTTCTTCTTCACACATCTATTTAATTCAACTCTAGAAATATCTACTAGCTACCTCAATAGTTTAATGATTTTATATGTCAGTTTTTACTCATGTAACTCTTCTTATCCATGCTTTACTATTGTCAACATGTTTTAAATAATCTCACATCCTACTAACTACCTCAATGTTTGGTGCTCAAATAGACTTCAATTACATTTATCTATTCCTATGGTGCATTTAATAACTCTACCTTACTAGTTTCCTCAAATTTTGATGATTGGATAGCTTTAGTTGCATTTATCTAAACTCTATCTCTCTTAATCCTTTGTGCATCTTCTGATCTATGTCCCTACTAGTTACCTTAAAGTTTGACACTCTACTATATTTCAACTGCACTTTGCTTCTCTTCCTATTAGCATGTCTCTTGATGATGTCATCATTATGTTATCTTCTTCAAAGTTATAAAGTCTATTAACATTAGTTGTGTTTATCACAACTCTTCATATTTTCATCTTCTATGTTGGCTGCCTCAATAGTTTAGTGATTTTCCAACCTTTAGCTATGCTTTGGACACTCTACACTGTTATCACTCTCCTATGACACCAATGTCTAGTCCATCTTCTCTATGATTCCTTACTCACCAATCACATACTTATCATTATTTCATGACAAGTAATTAAACTTATGTATTATTTCATGACCTTGACCTCCTCTAGCTTTGGGATTCTCTTGTCCTTCTTTTGTTGTGCACCTCCTCCCATAGACTTGGATAATTATCCATTTTAGTAATCTCTCCTCATTAAATTTTCTTCCTCTTACAAGTCATCTCTAATTTATTATCTAATATTATCCTCTCACACCTTACACTTTCATGTGATGTTTTTTTCACCTCCTTATCAAATTTCATTCTTCTCCCTAGGGTGCATGCATTTTACCTTATCACCTATTACACTCGACAACTCCTTGTTGCACTCTTAAAACTTATCTTTGGCACATACTCCATGCTAAACATAGGAACACATGTTATTATTTTCCTTAATGCATCTCCCTCTCATGTGCAAGTCCTTTTTTTGTGCTTATCACATCTTTTTGTGTTGTAACTATTTTGGTGAAATGATATCAACCTTTCCTTCACCTATTGTGTTCCTTCACAACTAGGTCTCCTTCTCCACTCTTCCTTACTCTTATTTCTCATGAAACACTTTCCCATGTGCCCCTCTTATTTAAAATTATCCTCTTGGTTTCCCTAAGGTATATTTTTAGGGTTGGATCTATAGCCTCCCCATCTAACATAATCAACCCCTTTGACCATTAGCCTTCATGACTTCCTTCTATCATGAAGTAGGTATATACATGAACTACTTGTTATAGTAACAAAAAAACCATATGTTTCCTTTCTTTTCCTTGCCATATTTTATTCTCTTCAAAGTATCTCTATTTCCTTAATGCATTGCTCCATATCCTTATTCATGTAATCTTCACTCCTATGAAGTTCCCTATACTCTTTAGCATGAAATTGTGTTATTCATCCATGCCCTACTTCATACCCTTTTTGGGTTTTCTCTTCCTTGTGATATTTTAATTTTACAACATCTGTATCCTTCTTTTTAGTCTTTGTTCTTTACCCATTTGTGCTTTATAAATAAATTTGTATTCAACACTTTCTATCCAACACTCTAATTAGAAAATGTTTTTCGCACGTTAACTACCTCAAATCAATGATTATGTCAACAATTCTTATGTTTTCATATATTTTCACTATGACTACCTCTTATCAATGATTTTATCATGCTTATAATTTTTTGTGCTTGACTACCTTTGATTGGCACTTCTAATAACCTTGTATTTTGTGTTTGACTACCTCTAATTGACACTTTTATCAGCACTTGATCTCAAATTAATCCTACACTAGCTACCTTAGTTTGGTAATCCTAATACAATACCACATTCCATGTCATGCCTAAACTACCTCAAATCAAAGTTTTTTTCTATGATCTTCTCTTAGGCTACCAACTATTGAACACACTGGTGAAATTATACATTGGCACTCTTGGAATATTTGAACTATTACCATGAATATCTATCATGATCCTATGAAAATCATCATTTTCGTGTCATTTTCCCACTCATCCATTATATACACACATATTTATGGTGGATAACATTTATGCTATCTACTATTTGTCTCACTCTTTTAGTAATCTACTAGTCCTTGCTATCCACACTCTTCCATTAGATAACTCAAAGGTCAGTAGTCTATAGTTTGCACTCATTTCTATACTCACTAGTTGCCTTATAGGATATCAATCTACCAATTTTCATCCTCAACATATCCATTAGATGCCTTAAATGTTGATGGTCTACTATTCTACACTCACTGCTCTGCTCACTAGTTGCCTCATAGGTCAGTGGTATACTAGTCTGTACCCTCTCTCAATACTCTCCCTCCTTAGATAACTACCTCATAGGTGGATGTTTTGTTAGCCATACCTATTTCTACATCACTTTATCATTTCTTTGATTATAGGATATTATTCTCACATTTTTAAGGCTCTCAATCTTGTTTTGATATGAAACTAACACAGTCATAGTAGGGGTTCCCAGTGAAGGGAGCCTCACCACATAGGCATAAACTAATAGATCAAATTTTCAAAGAATCTTTCATTATTAACAACAAGATACATGATATTATTATATTCAAAACTAACATAATGTATCCTTATCTCCATTCTAATATCCCTCACCTATTTTTTTCTCTCATTCTCTAAGCTATGCATTTTGGGAGAGTCTTAGCTATTCTCTTGGTCTTATCCTAAAAAAACATTCTATCCACTCTCAATGGCCAACAACAACCTCTTCCACCACAACCTCTTTATTTGGATTGATATATTTATTTATAGGTTTTATTATCTATTCATTGATGCATGTGGTTTGGAAACTGATATATTTTTCTATTTGGCCTACCTTTTACGTAAATTTTCCTTTTGTGAGATTTGAGCCTTATGGATCAAAAAAAATTTGATCAAATAAACATGAATTAAATCATGTCAATACTTATTATACATGTAATTATATCCAACATGCCACTAATTTAAATGACTAGTTCATGTGTAAAAAGTTTCCCACTTAGTCTAGCTTCTCAAGTTGTGTAGCAGGTTACATGTTTCGTTTACATTCATTGCTATATGTATTTTCTTCCTTTCACATTGCTCCTTGTCTAGTTATTCAAGACTCTACTAATTGGATTTGTTTGGTATTCCATCCATGTACATGCTTCCATAATTATCTTCCTATGTACTTCTCAATGGATTTCCTTGCACACTTCATTAGTAATCTCTTTGTGTTGTCCTCTTGCACTCAAATTTCCTTCATCCATGTTTTAAAAATTACAAAATTATAGGTTCACCTAAGATGCTCCTACATTATTATATTTAGTTGATGGAAGTCTTTAAAGGGTCAATAGGCTTGAATTATTGCGAGTTAAAAAATTATTTCATCTTTCCACTACTTAAACATATTTAGTCAAGAAATTAATCATTCTTAAGTGGGCACAATAAGTCACATTAAATATACCTATATCTACTAACCTGGGCATTGATATTTAACATCATTATATACAACACTTTATTTTAATATGAATTAAATATTAGGTCATAATTTATTTTGATTTTCCCATTTTTAAAAATTAGATAAACAAATAATGAACCAATAGATATAATTTAGGTGGTTCCCATAAGCAATGCCATAACTTAATCCATAGGGTGGAAGATACTTTAATATTGTGCCTTATAAAATATAGCCAGGCACTAGGAAATCTTTACCCTTGACTTGGGATAGTCCCAAATTATATTGGGAACAAAATAATAAGAGTAGGTCTTGAATTGAAGAAAAAATATCAACATACTTAAAAATAAACTAATTTAATAAAGAATCTGTAAAAACCCAAACCTAAAAGTAATAAGAAGGAATTCCAAACTTTGATGTAGAATTATCATACATTTAATACTTCATATATAGATAATAAAAACAATATCAACCCAAATGTGTAAAAAAGGTTTCCGTATTACACATTGCTCATTCATAAAGTTAAACAACATGCACCGAAATAACCTTTATAACTTTATAAAGTTATAAATGAGTACAATTGATAATTTAGTATTGGAACTCAATTTAATAATTACAATATGATAAGATGGATGCACCACCAAACCAATAAAAGATAAAACTAAAATCTACATGAATAGTTGCATTAAATTCAGTTATTGATATTAAAAAAAATTACACTTCTATAATCAAAACACTATTAAACTTTTGAGTCTCTTATTGATAAAAAACCATTATAGTTTTTCCAAATATCTATGAATTCAACATAAAAGTGTTTCTTCCTATAATATGAACAAAGACAAATGTTTAAAACAAAGTAATTAAATATTTGTTTCATTGACATATTACCTTAGCTTTTACAATAATTTTACAATGGTTATAAATTTTTATGCCATTAGATTGTTCTATTAAAATGTGATATTAGGTCATAATGACACTATTATTATATTAGAATAATGTGTAATAGTATAACAATGTTTAATAGTAGAACAATGTGCATAAGGTAGATCTAGAATAAAACAATATAAAATAATGAATAGATATACCCTCAATGCTGAAAATATTAAAAAAATATAATTGAAATTAATTTGACAAATAATAGACAATGTGAAAAAAAAAGAGATGTAGCAGTCACACCTTGACAAAATTCTAGAATTCTAGAAGAACAACCTTAGTCTTGAAGGAATAAACAAGCTCTATGTGAAACTTAGATTTTTCACTATATATGAACATATTTGGCACCTACTTCTTTACTGATGAATCCACCTAGGATGGATTTGATTTTGTACCTTTGTGACTGATGAATCTATTCTTGGGTGATGAATTAGTAATTCACACCTTTCTAGATTATGGATTTTTTTGAGTATGTTCATAGTGGGATGTCATATAGTCCTGCATTTGTGATTCTTTGAATTGGTAGGAATAGTTTATAAAATTATGTATTTTTCCTTCCATGCCCTAGTTTTCCATAACACTTATTGAAAAAGATAAGTTATATAATTTTTTGGGTTAGGTATGTTGGGGTTAGTATTTACATTAGGTAAAATACTATTTACTTTGGTTGATTATTTACCATGTGTCAAATAACACTTAATAGTTTGTTGTATTACCTAGGTTAATGGTTAGTCTGCTATACCCATAAATCCATTAACAAGTTATTTGTTATTTGACCTTATTTATTAGGATATTATTTGGCTACTTTCATGGCTATATAATAGCCTATGTATTGGTTTCATAGTATGTTGAATAGAATATATGATGTTGGTTATTATTTTTTGTTTGGATCTGTCACTAACATAAATCTCCTTTAATTCATATCATTGGTATCAAAGTATGGATATCAATGACTTGTAATGGAAATCTATTCTTTTTGTAGAGGCAAACATATTGATATTTTGCCCCTATAGGTGGTAGTATTTCAATGAGAATAAAAGATTGGTTATTCCATTCTATCATGAGAATTTAGTACATTATTTACATTGAAGATATTATTTTAGTTGATCTATCTTTGTTGACGACTCATCCTCTAGATCCATGACCATGATATCACCTTTTTTTGTCTCAACATTCATATTATCTTGCCATTTCTCAACTTGTAATTGACCTGGCCTGGTTACTATTGTAGCATAGAATTACACCCTTATGGAAGAGTTTTTAAGGCTCTCTCACTCCTAGCTAAAATATTGGAGTGACCTAAAGCTATGGGTATATTTTAATGACGTTGAACCTCTAGAGAAGGTTGGCTTCCTCTTGGTAGATCACCTAAACTAATATTTCTACTTGGAAAAAGTGATAGAAATGAGGGATGGGATGAATAAAAACACTAAATAGGTGATGAACCAAATTAAATGACACTATAATAAGCTTGAAATAAACACTAATTCATCATAAATACAATCTTTGCTTACACAATCTCACAAACTAGCTAATTTGCATCAATATTTTTAAAACTAGGCTCACTAAGCAATAGATGAAGCAAAGAGGGGTTATAAAAATCACATTAAGAATCCATAAATGGAAAAAAAATCACAAGTTCAAACTTGAAAATATCTTAAAAACATCTAAAAAGAGGCAAGAAATAAGGACAATGACCATGGAAGGACACTTTGTCACAAAGCCATCATGCACAAGCTTACTAAACATAAATTAAAGGTAAGAGATAGGTGAAATAATAATCTTATTGATTTAAAAGGTAGTTATTACAAATTTTGAAATAGTTTTCCCTTGTCAAATGATAATATATCTTATAAATTGGGAATAAATGGGAAATATAAGAGAAAAGGGAAGAGAGAGAGGAGAAACAAACACTCAGAAATCAATAAATGAAACACAACCACATTCCATGGAGTATCAACCACATTTGGATCAATTAACACTAATATAATCTCAAAAAATTAACCTTAATTAGTGCAAAGGGTCTTTAGGCTTTCTCATTGGCCTAAAAAGACACTAAAAGATGAAAACCTTTGAGGATGATGATGTCATATCCCACTCACATGAGTGTTTCATCCTTAACCGTTAACATGTCTATGAATATGTGTAACAGACTTGTGGATTGCATTACCATTTTGCATGTTATTTTACATTTATTTATTCATTCATACATTTAGTAGTTAGGCCTATGGGTGGCACATGGCCTTGTTAGACTATATATATGAGGTAGGGTTAGTTATTCATCATATATTTGAGTATTCATTCTTATTGAAAGCATTTGGGAGGTTGTCCCTCAAATTGGCTTATCTATTACTCATATTTTATTATATATTTCCATATAATTATGATATAATATTATATATCTTATTGTTTGGTGAATTAATATCGTTCCAAGTGGTATTAGAGCATTGATTTGGGCCATAATCAAGTAAAAAACCCTAGATCTTGAAATTTGTATATATCTTGAAAATAGGTGAAAATTTATTTTCAATTTTTTATTAGAGTTGTGAAATAATTAAATTGAGGTTAAATTAAAATTTAAGCTCATTTGGATCTATATTTCAAAATTTATCTCCACTTTATATTTTTTCATAAATTTGCTCCATAGCTCATAATTTACATAATTTGTATATTTTTAAAATATTTTTGGAAACCTTTGAAAAAATTAGTTTTGGTCTATTATTTGATATTTGTGATTTTAGGCCTAAATATTTAGAAAATATAGTGGTCAAATTTAGGTCAACGGGGAAAATAAGGTTCACCATCAAACCTTTGTATGGCTGGTCCTAACACCTGTAGATGGGGGAAAGGGAAAGAAACCCCTAAAAATAATTTAGGGGATGAAATGGAGTTTGAATATTTTGATATTATTTCTCAAATCTAATCAAATCTACATGGTCTAATGCAAAAGGATGTGCAAGTTCAAACTCAAATATTAGTAATGCAAGGGGAGCTTAATGGCATGAACATTCAATTGCATCAAATCACAACATAATTGGCTAAAATTTAATCTAATTTAACACTAAACAACCCTCCATTTTTTCCTTCTGGTCCTCCTCCTCTTAATACTAACACTACCAATATGGGGGTGAAACTGATGTTGCCAAAAGTAGACTTGTGCAAGTTTGATGGTAAGGAGCCACTCACTTGGATCTCTCAAATTGAAAATATATTTAATTTACACTAAATGCCTAGCTCTCAAAAGGTGGTTGTGGAATATATATATCTATAACTTGAGCCTTTCATTTGGTATATTTGGTTTTATGCTCAAAAGAAGAAGACTGGTGCTCTTGTTACATGGTCAGTATTCTCTGATGAACTAATGTCTCATTATCGGGATACTATTTCTGGAAACTACTTTAACCAATTAGCCAAATTAAGACAAATACGAATAGTGAATTATTATATTCATCAATTTCAAAATTGTTGGGGGATCAAACCAACAATAGATTACAATTGTGATAGCAATAAACGCGGAAATAAATCAGATAGATAAGTAACTGAAATGATAAATAGCACATAACAAGATATACAAGAAAACACCCTGAAAACTTGTATTGAAACTCTTTACAATAGGAATACAATTTGAAGAAACTTCGTTCTTCCACACCTCTCTCAGATGCACACAAGATCTCTCACTAGATCTCTATTCCTCAAGAGCTCTCTCTCAAGTACAATCAAATCCAACAACCTGGATTGATGCAACTCAGTACTGTCCTTCAAACATTCACAATGTTCTACTATTACTGATACATTCTACATCCTAAGCTAAGAAGATATTTCCCACATATAGAAATAGGAAACTTGAGCATGCTCTTACAACAAACAGTTAAGCCTCTTCAACAAGGGCTCTAAAAATAGTAATGCTAATAATAGAGACTCAAGCTTGAGTCCATGACTCAAACTTATCATGCAAACACTCGCTTCTGTCCATGGAAATAGCTTTCTGGACACACAGGTAACCGACGTCGGTTCCTTCTTGTTCGCCTGTGACCGTCACCGGTCGACCCTACTGCCGACGTCGGCACCTCTGTAACTGCTACTAACCGACGTCGGTCGCTCCTAACCGACGCCGGCGTCTGTGTAGACCCAACCCTATTTCGTATGCTCCTTGGTGAAGCTTTTAGCTCCACACCCTAACAATCTCCCACTTGGAGATAAACCAGCTGCACCAACCTGTACAGAAACATCTTCTAGCTCCTCCATCTTCAACTCAATCATGAAGACCAATAGAAGTTGAATGAAGATTCAAATTCTCCTTCGTAACCGGCTTTGTTAGCATATCAGCAGGATTCTTGTCTGTATGGATCTTCTCCAGCTTCAACTCACCATCTTCCAATACCTGCCGTATGAAGTGGTACCTTAGCTGTATGTGCTTGGTTCTTGAGTGAAAAGCTGAGTTCTTAGCTAAATGGATTGCACTCTGACTGTCACTATACAATCTGCAACTCCCATGCTCCCTTCCAAGCTCTTCCATGAACCGTGTCATCCATATCATCTCCTTGCTAGCTTCTGTAGCTGCAATATATTCTGCTTCTGTAGTTGACAAGGCTACAACCTTCTGTAACTTAGATATCCAACTAACTGCCATTCCACCTACAGTAAAAACATAACCTGTGGTGTTCCTCCTGCCATCCAAATCCCCTACCATATCTGAATCTACATAACCATGTAGAGAACTATCTGAACCTCCATAGCACAAATGCTTGCTGCTGGTTCCTCTCAGATATCTAAGGATCCATTGAACTGCCTTCCAATGTTCCTTACCTGGATTGGCCATATACTTACTTACTACTCCCACTGCTTGGGCAATATCTGGTCTAGTACACACCATTGCATACATCAAACTCCCTACTGCGAAAGAATATGGGACCTTACTCATGTACTCAACCTCTTCATGTGAATTAGGACATTGTTCTTTACTCAACTTAAAATGTCCAGCCATAGGTGTACTTACCGGTTTTGCATCTTGCATATTAAACCTCTCCAACACCTTGTTCACATAATCTTCTTGAGACAATATCAACCTGTGATTTTTCCTGTCTCTCCTAATGCTCATGCCAAGGATTTTCTTAGCTGCTCCCAAATCCTTCATAGCAAACGTTTGAGCTAATTTCACCTTAAGCTCAGAGATATCCTGCATGTGAGATCCTGCAACCAGCATGTCATCTACATACAACAATAGAATAATATATCTACCATTATCAAATCTCTTGAAATATACACAATGGTCTGATTGACACCTACTGTAGCCATGCTCAGTCATAAACCTGTCAAATTTCAAGTACCATTGCCTTGAGGCCATACAAGCTTTTCTTTAACCTGCACACAAACTTCTCCTTACCCTTGACCTCAAAACCTTCTGGCTGTTCCATATATATTTCTTCATCCAAATCTCCATGAAGAAACGCTATCTTAACATCTAGCTGCTCAAGATGCAAATCCTCAAAAGCAACCAAAGACAATACAACCCTTATAGAATTCATCTTAACAACAGGAGAAAAAATCTCACCAAAGTCAATACCTGGCTTTTGTGCAAATCCTTTTACCACTAATCTGGCCTTATATCTCATCTGTCCATCCTCACCTTCCTTCAACCTGTAGGTCCATCTGTTCTTCAGTGTTCTCTTACTAGCTGGCAACTCAACCAAATCCCATGTTTGGTTCTCTCTTAAGGACTCCATCTCCTCAACCATGCCACGCTCCCACTTACTCCTGGACTCCACCTGTAATGCTTCTTCAAAACTCTCTGGTTCTCCACCATCAGTTAGTAATAAATAATATAAGGAAGGAGAATATATAATTGGAGGCTTACTTACCCTTTCAGACCTCCTGATGAGTGTCTTGGACTCGTTCTCAACAATCTGTCCACCCAAATTTTCTGACAGTGACCGACCTCGGCCACCTGTAGACCTGTCACTAGCCGACGTCAGTTCTGCCTGACCGACCTCGGTGCCTGGTCCATTGACGTCGGTCTCTATATGACCGACATCGGTTTCTGTACTGTCGACACCGGTTCCTAACCTGCCGACGTCAGTCTCTGTGTTTTCCTGCAAGTGATTATTTCTTTTTCCCGCGAGCTCATTTTGGACCATAACTTCATCCAATTCACTATTGCTCTGCCCAGATTGATCTAGCTTCCTTATCTGATCACTGTACATCACTCTTTCATTGAAAACAACATCACGACTCCTGATTACCTTGTTAGTTCCTAGATTCCAAAATTTGAAACCAAAATCATCTGAGCCATAGCCTATAAACGTGCACCTCATAGACTTAGGATCAAGCTTCTTTCTATTTTCCTTATCTATGTGCACAAAGGCTTCACAATCAAAGACATTGAGATATGAGAGATCTACCTTTTTACCTGTCCATGCCTCTTCTAGAATTCCACCATCCAGAGCTGTAGAGGGTCCTCTGTTAATCAGGTACACTACGGTGTCAACTGCTTCTACCCAAAACTCTAAGGGCAACCTTGCATGCAATATCATACATCTTGCACGCTCCATGATAGTTCTGTTCATCCTTTCAGCAATACCATTCTGTTGAGGTGTCCTTGGAACCATCCTTTGCCTTCAGATTCTGTGAGTGTAACAATACCAGTTAAACTTAAGACTACAGAACTCATCGCCATTATCAGATCTCAAGCACTTTAATCTTCTGCCTGTTTCATTCTCAACCATAGCTTTCCAAATCTTAAAAGTCTCAAAAACATCAGATTTATTTTTAATACAGTAGATCCATACCTTTCTTGTGGCATCATCTATGAATGTAACATAGTACCGTGATCCGCCAATAGAGGCTACCTGAGCCGGTCCCCACACGTCTGTGTGAACAAGCTGCAACTTCTGCCTTTTCTTAGTAGACCCAGTCTTGAGAAAACTAACCCTTTTCTGTTTTCCAAATACACAATGCTCACAAAATTCTAGATCCATACTTTTCAAATATGAAAGCATACCTTTAGACTTAAGAATTGACATCCCCTTCTCACTCATGTGGCCAAGCCTTGAGTGCCACAATTTAGCATCCACATCTGAAGTAGATAAAATTGAAGGAGATTTGTTAATAACACAATTACACAAATAGAGAGTACCTTCTCTCTTACCTCTGGCCATAACAAGTGCACCCTTGGTCACCTTCCAAGAATCTACTGTGAGAGTTACTGTACAACCCTCATCACCTAGCTTACCTGCAGAAATCAAATTTCTCTTCAAACTAGGAACATGCATCACATCTCTCAACACCCATGTGTTGCCATTCTGCATCTTCAGCTGCACTTTACCTTTGCCAGTAATCTTACAAGGCTCATCATCCCCTAAATACACTATTCCAAAATCTCCATGGATATAGTCACTGAAATATTCTCTGTTAGGGGTAGCATGGAAAGATGCACCAGAATCTAATACCCAAGACTCTATATTATTATGCAGAGAGAAAATTAAAGCATCCTGTGCAATACCTGCAATCTTGGCTTCTTCCTTTCCTTCATGCTGGTTGTCCTCCTTAGGCTTTGACCAACAATCTCTGCTTATGTGCCCCATCTTTCCACAATTCCAGCATTGTGGCTTCCTGCCATTTCTGTATTTACATCTGCCTTTCCCCTTAGACTTAGATCTTGATCTTCTCTTGCTCTTTTCTTTTTGCCTTCCCCTGCTCTCAAAATTTAAAGTGTTCCCAGATGCCTCTTCTGTGCTTTTCCTGCGTATTTTCTCATTCAAGATAACACTAACAACATCCTCTACTTTCAAAATATTTGATGCAGATGCAGTATTAGAAACTGCCATTACTAAGCCATGCCAGCTTTCAGGCAAAGAACATAATATTAAAAGAGCTTTTATCTCATCATCAAACACTATATTTACTGAGCTTAATTGATTCACAATACCATTGAAATCATTCAGATGAGTAGAAACAGATCCACCTTCATTCATATGCAAATTAAATAACTGCTTCATAAGATATACCTTATTTGAAGCTGAGGGTTTTTCATACATATTTGCTAACGTAGTCATCAACTCTACCGCTGTTTTTGCCTGTGACAAATTAGATATCACAGTGGAGGCCAGACTCATTCTTATAGACCCCAGAGCCTTTCTGTGAAGAACTTCCCATTCTTCATCCTCCATGTCCTTGGGCTTCTTTGCTATCCCACCTAACGGTAAGTAAAGATCCTTCTGATATAGATAGTCCTCTATCTGCATTCTCCAATGCTGATAGTTCTTGCCATTAAACTTTTCCATTCTCAACTTACTTTCTTCTGCCATTGCTTCTCCCACTCAAACAGAAATCCCTGCAGAAACTCCTGTGAGCAACCTGTAATCCAAACACACTACACAGATCTGAACCACCTGTTAGTGAACCTGAACTTTGATACCAAATATCAAGCTCTGAACCTGTAACCAAGGCTCTAATACCACTTGTTGGGGGATCAAACCAATAATAGATTACAATTGTGACAGCAATAAACACAGAAATAAATCAGATAGATAAGTAACTGAAATGATAAATAGCACAGAACAAGATATACAAGAAAACACCCTGAAAACTTGTATTGAAACTCTTTACAATAGGAATACAATTTGAAGAAACTTCGTTCTTCCACACCTCTCTCAGATGCACACAAGATCTCTCACTAGATCTCTATTCCTCAAGAGCTCTCTCTCAAGTACAATCAAATCCAACAACCTGGATTGATGCAACTCAATACTGTCCTTCAAACATTCACAATGTTCTACTATTACTGATACATTCTACATCCTAAGCTAAGAAGATCTTTCCTACATATAGAAATAGGAAACTTGAGCATGCTCTTACAACAAACAGTTAAGCCTCTTCAACAAGGGCTCTAAAAATAGTAATGCTAATAATAGAGACGCAAGCTTGAGTCCACGACTCAAACTTATCATGCAAACACTTGCTTCTATCCATGGAAATAGCTTTCTGGACACACAGGTAACCGACGTCGGTTCCTTCCTGTTCGCCTGTGACAGTCGCCGACCGACCCTGCTGCTGACGTCAGCACCTTTGTAACTGCTACTGACCGACGTCGGTCGCTCCTGACCGACGCTGGCGTCTGTGTAGACCCGACCCTATTTTGTATGCTCCTTGGTGAAGCTTTTAGCTCCACACCCTAACAAAAATCTATCCTTATGTGTGGAGGATATCATTGAGGTAAATCTAACTAACCTTTTTCTGGGTAGACTAAAACATGTATTCAATTGGAGGTTTATATGATTAACCCCACAACTGTATCTAAAGCTATACCAAGGGCACACTTGGTAGAAGAAAAAGAGATGATAAAACATTGCCCTTACACTAATAATATATAACACACCTTCTCAAATCCATCATGACCTCAACCTACTAGATTGACACCACAATAAATTGAGGGGAAGCATGTTAAAGTGTTGTGACAGTAAATGGAGTAAAGGTCATAGATGTGCTAAAAAGAAGTTATTTTTTTATTGAAGGGGCTGATGAGGATGAAGAAGATGAGGAGGCATTTGTTGAGGGTTTTAAAGGACCTAAGGATGAAGTTGTATATTCTCAACCTACTATCTCCTACCATACCCTTGTAGATATTTCTACTCCTTAGACTCTTAAGGTGGTGGGTTTTATTAAGAAACAAAAGGTCACAGTGTTGATTGAATCAGGGAGTACACATAATCTCATCAATAGTAAGTTGGCTACTCATTTCAATTTTTTCATCTTCTCAGCCCTAAAATTTTAAGTCATGATTTTTGATGGTGGTACAATTAATTATTTTGGAAAATGCCATAGTATTAAGTTAGCAATGGGGGACTATTTGCTATATTCTCCTATGTTTTCTATTCCTATGGGTAGAACTGACATTGTTTTGGGAGTACAATGGTTCACCACATAGGGTAAAATTGAGATGAATTTCCATGAATTATTCATGCATTTTTATTCTGAAGGCAAGCCAGTGGAACTATGAGGATTAAGATTTAAAGCTCCACAAATGGTTAGTTCACATCAGATGAGCAAAATGCTAAAAAAAGGTGTTGAAGGATTTGTGGCATGGTTGTTTTCCATTGATGTTCAACAAAATAAGGATTCTACGCATCTTGAGTTACAAAAAATATTGGATGAGCATTCAATTATTTTTGGACCAATGCCAAAAGGTCTTCCTCCTAGTCATACTCATGATCATGCCATCAGATTCATTCCTAGAAGTATGCCACCCAACATTAGACCATATAGATATCATTATGCCTAGAAGAGTGAAATTGAAAAAATGGTACATGTGTTTTTGGAGGTAGGTACCATTCATCATACACAAGTTAATATTCTTCTTTAGTAGTCATGGTATGAAAGAAGGATGAATCTTAGAGGATGTGCCCAGATTGTAGAAAGCTCAACAAGTTCATTATCAAAGATAAGTTTCCTATTCCTGTAATTGATGATTTTTTAGATGAATTACATGGTGATGTTTATTTTACCAAACTATATCTTTGTTTTGGGTATCATCAAAACCAGATTCATGAAGAAGACATTCCTAAAATAACCTTTTGTACTCATGAAGGCCATCATGAATTTTTGGTCATGCTTTTTGGTCTCACCAATGCACCATCCACCTTCCAAAGTTTGATGAATACAACTTTTAGGCCATTTTTGAGAAAGTTTATACTTAAGTTTTTTGATGACATCCTTATTTATAGCAATAATGGGAAGACCATTTGCATCATGTGAAATAGGTATTCTCAATTCTTGAGCAACAATAGTTGTATGCTAAACCATCCAAATATGCTTTTGGATTTTGAGAAGTGGAATATTGGGTCATATTATATCACATGAGGGAGTAAAATTTGATCCTAAAAAAATCCAAGCCATCATGGAGTGGCAGATTCCAAAGACACTTAACAAACTAAGGGGATTTCTAGGGATAACTAGTTATTATCATAGGTTTGTCAAAAACTATGGTAGTATTGCAGTACCAACCACTTATTTTTTGAATAAGACTCCTTCCATTGGTTTGATATCACTACTAAGGCATTTGAACAGTTGAAAATGGCTCTATGCACCACCCCAATATTGGCTACTCCAAATTTTTATAAAACTTTTGTGGTTGAATGTGATGCATCTGGATATGGTATGGGTTCAATATTCATGCAATACGGTAAGCCCATTGCCTTTTAAAGTCATCAACTGAAGGGTAAAAATCAGCTTAAACCCATCTATGAGAAATCAATGATGGCTATTCTACATGTATTCAAATAATGGAGACCTTATCTATGGGGTCATCACTTTCAGGTAAAGACTGATCATGATAGCCTTAAATATTTTTTGGAACAATGGCTATCCTCTGAAGAACAAAAAAATGGGTGACAAAAATGTTAGGTTTTTATTTTTAAATAGTCTACAAAAAAGAAAAAGAAAATGTGATGGCCGATGCACTATCTAGGCAAGATGAACCAATTGAGGCATTGTTATGTGCCATAACCATTTGGAGAGTAGATTGGCTAAAAGAAGTAAGGGTAGAATAGGGAAATGACACTATTACCCATGCATTGATTAAGAATGTAAAACATGGTTACGATGGGATTGAAAAGTTTACATGGAAGGGGAATGCATTATGGTACAAAGATAGATTATATCTCTATCAGAATTATCTTCTCAAATAGATAATCCTTTAATAACCTCATGCATCTCCACTTGGAAGTCACTTAGGGTTTTTGAAAACCTATCATAGAGTCAAGAAGGGTTTTTTTTGGAATGGAATCAAGGGGGATATATAGAAATATGTGGCTAAATGTATGGTATATCAACAAAACAAAGGTGAAACCATTAAAACCCTAGGACTTTTATAGCCCTTATCCATCCCTAGTCAATGATGGGAAGAGGTATCTATGGATTTCATTACTTGGTTACCAAGATCTAAAGGTAGAAATGTTATCATGGTTGTTATAGATATACTCATAAAGTATGCTCATTTTTGTTCTTTATCTCAACCATTGGTGGCTATTATAGTAGCTTCTACCTTCCTCAATATAGTTCAAAAATTGCATGGTACTCCCAAGATTATTGTTAGTGATCGAGTACCCATATTCACTAGTAATTTTTGGATATAATTATTTGCATGTTTGGGAACCTAATTAACTCATAGCTCATCCTATCATCCTCAATCTGATGGATAAATTGAGGTAGTCAACAAGTGTTTGGAAGGTTACCTTCATTATTTTATTTTAGATAAATAAGATAAATGGGTTTAATGGTTGCCCTTGGCTAAATGGTGGTATAATACTTCAGTGCATAATTCATCCAAAATGTCTCCTTTTATGGAATTATATGGATATCATCCTCTATCCCTAATTTCACCCTTAAATACCCACTCAAAGGTATGCGTAGTGGAGGAACACCTTCAACATCAACAAGAAGTCCTTGCTAGTTTGCATGAAAATTTAGCTTTAGCCTAGAATCATATGAAGCAACAAGTAGATCAACACAAGAGTGAGAGGCATTTTCAAACTAGTGAATGCCTATTTTTTCACTTGAAGTCATATAATCAAATGTCCTTAAATCAATGAAAAAAGTATAATAAGCATCTCCCAAGTATTATGGCCCTTATCAAATCTTGCACAAAATTGGTAGTATGGCCTACAAGCTGGAATTTCCTCCATCCACTTGAATTCATCTAGTATTTCATGTATCTTGAATTAAGAAGGTCATTGGAAAGAGAGTTACCACTCAAATTGAGTTACCAAAATTAGATGAGGAAGGGAGGGTATTATTGATCCTGAAGTGGTCCTTCAAACATGCACTAAGTAATTATAGTCTAGACTAATTATCGAGTATCTGATCAAATAGAATAATCTACCATCTGAAGATGCTACTTGGGAGGATGAATCATTCATGAAACAACATATGATATTTATTCAACATTGAGGACAACATTATTTTAGAGGGGAGGGGCATGCTATGTCCTAAATCATTAGCGTGTCTATGGATATGTGTAGTGGACTTGTGGCATGCATTACCCTTTTGCATATTATTTTACATTTATTTATTCATTTATATAATTAGTAGGTTGGCCTATGGGTGGAACATGGCCTTGTTAAACTATATATAGGAGGTAGGGTTAGTAATTCATCATATATTTGAGTATTAATTCTTATTGAAATCATTTTGGAGGTTTCCCCCTCAAAGTGGTTTATCTATTATTCATATTTTTTGCTATATTTCCACATCATTGTGATATACTATTGTATATCTTCTTATTTGGTGAATTAATATCATTCCAATGAGAAAAGTCTTAAAATACTAGGAAATACAATGAATGCTCCAACTTACTCTCCAAACCTCCAAAATCTCCCTCTTGGACTTCTATTAGCTATTTGGCATATGGTTAGTTATATTGATGATTGATGCTTAACTAACCATAGAGGTTATCTTTTAGAGTTTAATTTTTTATGTTTTATTTTATTCTCAACTCCTCTTTAATCCTCTAACCTAAAATAAACTCCATGAAACCTATAAATTTCATAGACTCCTTTGATGGAGGTTTCCAAGCTTGAACCATCTTCAACTAGCTCCCCTGAAACCTATTCTCAAGACCATTTGGCACCACAAGAACCACTTGTAGACCTATATAAGGATTATATACATATTTAACATGCATATGAGGGAGAAAAAAGTTTCATGCCACCTTTAAGACTTGCAACAATGGTGGAAATCATCATTAAACATGCAACATTCCACAAATTATCAAAAAACTTAGCTTTTTGACCCTTCAACTCAGAAATGCACCTTAGAAACCCATATGAAGAGCTAAAAATTACATATAATGATTATTTAGACCCCATTAGTCCTCTTACATTCATTTATACCATTTATCTATTTGAAGACCTACAAAATTAAGCATTTTTGGGCCATTTTGGGCCTCCTAGGCACCCACAAATGCCAAAATATTCATAAAAATAGGTTTTACACAATATTAATAGAGTATTATACATATTATAGGTGTTTTATAAGTGATTATAGGCCATTTCATGGACCTATGAGTCCAAAAATCCAAAACTAGCCAAAAAGGCTCATTTGGTAGCTCAGATAGGCTCACCTTCTTGATAATTATTCACAAAATGTATACCTCTATTCCATAAATTATTAGAATGTATATTTATTAAATATACTCCTTCAACATCCCTAAATTTTTTTGAGCTCCCATGTGGAAGGTATGAAAAGATACATATGTAAAGAAATTTGCCTATAGGGTTTGTAAGCATTTTGGGCATGCTTATACTCTTAACGATTGTTCATAAATATCAAGACATTAATTAACCTCAATCCATAATAAATTTCAAGTAAATAGGGGTAATCAAAACACAATAAAACCATTTATCTAAAATCCTCATGTGGTGAAAGATATGAATAGGTCAAAAGGTGGCTTGAATAGGTGTCTTGGACTGCAAAATTAGAATCATCTCATAATAACATTGTCAAGGTGTCATATTTCTTAGAGGGTTTTAAAATTACTTTTGGTGCTATAGGCCTTATATGTCTTAAAACAAGCTTTAAGTCCAAATTGGCAAAATCTAAATATTGGAGTTCTTGAGACACCTATAGGATGATATGGGGATAAAACCACATTGTTTACATGTTCCTTACTTGATTAAACTTGTATTATCCTCTTAAAATGATCATAAATCCAAATTTTCTCTTTATGTGTTTGAGACTTACTATGGAGTTCCTAGCTTGCGTGTGTGTTTGTATGGAGTTTAGAGTGTAATCACCTCTCAAAATTTGCTTTTTAGATGGAACATCACCCTATTATGGTGACCAAACACTTCCATGAGCTTGAAACCCTTTGTTAAACCTTAAATTTCTCAAATAAGTATGCCTACACTAATGGTGAATTTCATGAGACATAAAGGGTACTTTTTCAAAACACTAGACACTTACACCTTTGTAATGACCCCTCCAAGATTATTTCTAGGTATAGTAGGTCATGACAAGTATCTTCACCAATTTTCAAGGCTAGATTATGTATATTTTGGCCTGTAGACCCTTTTTACCAAACTTTACCCTAAGCTTCCTTCTTACTTCCTTCATACCTAAACTTTCCCTCAAGGAAATTTTTGATTTAAACCTTAAATGTGATCACTTACATAGAGTATATTATCTTTCCAACATAATAATTCATTATTTTAACACTTCTCCAAGGCTTAAACTCCTTATTGACACTCAAACCTAATAAAGCTTCAACTGGTCTCTAATGGTTGTCTTCTTGACTACAAGAGGTCTATGTAATAATAGCGAGTTCTTTCACTATAGATATAAACTTCAAAATATCATGGGAAGATTAAATGGGTAATGGAGTCACTTCATACCAAATTTCATGTTTTGACTTGACCTGTAAATGCCCCAAAATGACCAATTCCTCCAAGATAGGCTTAAATGTTGATTGTGATTATAAATTAGGTTGAATGTGATAAAATAATGAGAATTTACCCTCATAATTTTACCCCACCAATTTGTTTTAAGGGTATAGAAAATAAAAATGACCAACTCCACCAAATCTCATGATTGAAGGGTGCATATTTTATCTTATAGGCTCTTTTTACCAAAAAATACTTTGAGTTGCTTGCTTGGTCTAGTTTCAAGACTGAGTTTTCTTCCCTTTTTCCTTGGTTTGTGATATAAAATGATGGATATTCTTTTAAAATTCCATGACAATCCTCTTTAAAATTATTCTACCCTTCATTATTTAATTTACAACCCTGTGCCACCTATGTATGACCTTACTCCTTCAACAACATTCATTATGCCTATGTACAAATAGTACTATAGGTGATGCTCATGAGGATTATAGATGCATAATAGTCACCTCATCATGAATTTTTTCCTTTAAATATTAAAAAAACCAATTTAAACCCACCTCTCATTCTCCTTTAACCATTTGACTCTTCAAACTAGCTCCTTAGGCCTTGAACACAGTAAAAAATCCATACAATTACTTGTGTAGTACATCTTCATGAGTTGGTAGTACTATATATGATATTTATAAAGGCCTTATATATGAAAAATAGTGACTTTACATGCATAAATCACTTCAAAGGTCACTTTGACTTGAATGATCTTGAATAGCACTTTGCTGATGTGTGACTATATGAGAAGAACTTGGCATTAGTATGGATATAGGTTGGATCAATGAGGTGGAATTGATTGAGTTTTGTTTGAAGTTTCATTCAACTTAAACCTTTGACCTCCATCATCATGTTTCTAAAACATCTTCTTGAACACTAAACTCCTCAAGAGACCACTGGCTTTCAATTTGTATACTAGCTTGAAAGATGCCTAACTACCTAAGGCTGTAGGTGTACATTTGTGGTGAAACTAACTATAGCATAATTTTAGGTTCCATATCATCCCCTTTATATCCATTTCATCATTTTTATTCCATGAATTTTCTCTTGAATATAACTCCTCATTATTAGACCATGAAAAGCATTCTCCATTGACTACTTGAGAAAAGTTTATAGATGGTGGCTGCAGGTGTGTATTTCTTGCAAATATGACTTTGAGATAGACATATAGATGGAAAACCAATCCTCATATTGGTTTTTAATATAATATTTTTATGTATATTAATTTGGCAAAAATATAACTTTGCTAATTGAACAAAACTCACATAAACCTTAAGACTTCTCTTATAGCCCTTTTTTCTTATTTTTTGACTTGTACCAAAAAATTAAGATGGATCAACCAAATATGACACTAAATAAAGATAACTTATATCAATATACACATTTTTACAAATTTTATTGGTAAAAATCTCTCTATACCCTCTTTCTAGTAATAAGACTCCTCATTTAGGTCTCTTTATAGGCTAGTTTATCCTAGGCTCCCATATCCATATTGTACCTCATCATACCACATTGAAACCTTTTTAATCCCTTGAATCACCCTAAGTTACAAAATATTACAAATTTTTAGCCCTTTTGACTTGTTGAAACTCCAAAAAATGGTTTTTACCTTCAAAACCCTAATTCAGGGTTTTCTCTTTTTCACATAGACTTGAGAGGGATAATAAATGCCTTTTGACTTCTGTAGGGTATTTTTAACCACTATCAAATTTGTTTAGGCTCTACACAACCCCTTACACCTTATCCAACCATCAGATAACCTTCAATAATCCTTTGTTCTAATTTTATAAGAATATCTCACTTGATTGTTCAACAAATGAATGCTTTCTACAGGACTATATTATGTTTCAAGAGGTTTGAGATCTATCTCTTTGGTTCTTAACTATGTTTCCATGAAAGATGATTGTACTTTACCTTTATCTAAGTATCTTAACCCATAGATCAACTTGGTGACCTTGATAATAAGGAATTGGAATAGATCTTGGTTCCAATAGGATTTCAATGAACTACTATCAACCCCATGACTTCCATCAAGGTTTCAAGGCTGTCATTTGATGCATTTGATTGTTCTCCTAAAACATTATTGTAGCTTAATGAAATAGGGATTCTTTGTACAAAATATGCCAAAATTGTGACCTTGAGGATGTCACCAAGATTCTTGATAAAATTCTCATTGACTCAACAATTGGATGAAATGGTTCAACCTCCTTGAAAATCATCAATGTGGTTAGAATGGTCATGTGTCCTTAGAAATGATATTGAGACCCATTAGGGCCTTAGGCTTAGTCTAGGCCTAACTAGGTTTGACAGTGTCTTGAGCCTTATTTAAAAATTTAGGTGGTATTATCATGTGTAAGTTCTCTTGGAAACATATTCACCTCTAAACACACCTTACACATCACTCTTTGATGTCTCTAAGACCTATTACCATTCATTTTAATCTGACTTGCATTGTTCACTAGGTTGGCAAGATGTTTGATTTTCAAGAGTACCTAACCTCTGAGAAAAAATAGAGGATGTTTTCCCTATTGAATTGGTAAATTTGAGACAATTAATAATTTACTTGGGTGATGAGGACCATCTATGCTAAAGGGAAAATTTTGATCACTTCTTTAGGACCTCTAACCTCTCAATTCTCTTTCAAACTAGCCTGAAACTAGATTGTGTAAAGAGTTGACTGAGTTGTCAACCTAACCCTTACTTAAATTACCAAATCAATGTGTATAAAAGGATGATGTTCTCATATTGATAATGAGTTTATCATGGATATCTTATTCTTTACTTTGAAATAAATCTTAATATGGAGACCTTCATACCACACATGTGAGAATGTGACTAGGAGTGCAAAGGACTATTTGAATATTCTATGTATACAACCTCTTAAGAGATGATATAGTACCATTATCAATTATTAAATGGTTCTTTAACCTTAAAATAAATATTGAGTTTTTCACCATTTCCAAACAACACTAACTACCCATATTTTCACTCATACTATGTCTTGGGTTCTTGAGTAACTTTGCTCATATGAACATCCAACTTCCTTAGCACTCATAATAATATGATTGACTATAGGTATTTTAAAGTAGATTTTACAAATGGAAAACCAATTCTTTTACTATTTTTCAATATATCCTTTGGTACATACCATTGTTCCATACCTTTTAATGAATTCTACCTCTCTATCAAACAAACTTGAATACACCTCAACCTCATATCACTACCTAAGCCAAAAATATGATTGTAGGTCTCCATTTAGAGGTGTATGACTGTCAAACAATGCTTTTAAGGTCTGCACATCCTCCTTAGTTGATCATAAAAAATTTCTAACTCCCTTGACTCTTTCTTGATAGTTTTTTCATGAGATGAAGGTGAGATTGAAAGTGGTGATGTGAGTGGAGGATGGGAACTATGAATGGAAAGTGGAAAGGAGATTTATTATAATGGAAATGGCAATGAAAAGGAAAGGATTATAAATGAAACAAAATGGAGGTGAAAAAGCACATGAGGAACATGCCAAGAACAAATTTAAGATCCCAATGTAAGCATAAGAAAAAAATTGAACACATATATCAATTTGGAGGCCATTGGAGGTGGATAAGAAGGTGAATTTGAAACCTAGGAATATGCTAGGAACCTTAAAATATCCCAAATAACCTTAATATTTGCTAATAAGGGTTTTGAAAGTTGGTTATTGATTAAAGAAATATTTTCATGATTGGATTTATCTATATTCATTATAAATTTTAAAAGGATGATGCCCTCATCACTTGGTGCTCATGAATTCCACTCAAATGAACCTCTTAAAACTACTCATTACTGCTTTCACTCTGAGATAAGACTAAGACTATTGTAGATGGTGTTTTGCCTTATAAGACAAATCCTTATTTGGCCTATCAAGGCCTTGATTAAATAATAAGGATTTATGATAAAATATCACTTGATTAAGTTTATGTGGCATAAGGAGGTAGAGTTTCCATTAGCCTTCCACCCTAGGTTTTGCTCCAAAACTAATCAAATGGACCATTCACAAGGACAACATTGGAAATGGGTTTTATGCCATAATTAAATTCCTAGAAGGATTTAGATGATAAAACAAATTTAAATAGTTACTATTTTAACATTAAATAATTCCATTAAAACCATTCTTCCTCATTGAATTATGAATCTAAGAAACAAAAGAAACCCTAGACCTTGTCTGGATGAATAGGCCATCTAGACACCCCTGCATTGTTAGTGATTATTCATAAATATGAGGAGATGAAACAGACCAAAAATTAAATAAATTGGAAGGAAATTATCATCCCTATTAGTGACCAAAACATTATGGTCCAATTCTCTCTCTCCTAACCATATCGAGTGAAAACCTGGTGCTCTCTTAGAGCTATCTAGGACTACTCAAAATGGCTTTTCCTTAGTATGAAGAAAAAAAACCCTATATATGCAATATAAAACTTGGGAAATATTTTTTGTGATTTAAATGAAATTTCATTACTTATATAAACCTTATAAAATTCTTGTACCTATGTTAATGGTAGAAAAAATGTTTCATGCCTAGTTTGCAACTAATAGGTTATCCTTACTTCTATTGGTTCTTGTGCTTGAATCTGATTTAAAAGTCCTATGATATGATATTAGGGACACAATGGATTCCTTAATATGATATATAATACCATATATTAAGTAAAACCTTCAAAAATGTATTTATCCACATCTCCAAAAGGCTCAAAAATGCATCTTTTTGCTCCTAAACTCTTCTTCTACACTCTAAATGACTTTAAATAGCCTTAAACATGTCCAAATATATAATAAAATGACATAATAAGGTGGGAGTAATTCAAAACCAATTTTAATTCTTCAAAAAGTTACTTTTTCACTTAGAATTTCTATTTTGAAGACCTTTAAGTCATCTAATGCACTTTTGAGTCTTTTGGGAAAATTAGCTTATATATACTTTATTTATAACCCATTAGAATATCTAACACTTTTTGAAAACCTAATTAATTCCCTTGAATGCTAAAACACCCTATAAACCTAGGATGAATATACCTCTCCATCTAGTTGGGCAAGTTGAAAAGCATTATATTATTTGCATCTATGGATCAAGTAAGGGCCACTCCACAACCTGTCAAACTTAGTATGGTTTCTTGGCTTGGCCTTATTTTAATCCCACTTGAGGACTAGATCACCCTCCTTGAAGTCTCTTGATATGGATCTCTTGTTAAAGGCTTTCTTGACTTGAGATTGATGTGATTCCATTGTCTTCATTGCAAGATCCCACATTTTTTCAAGATCCATGAGTTATACCATCCTCACACTCATAGGTCTACTCTCCATCAATTCAAGCTAATGGGCTAGATCCAAGGTAGGTAACTCAAGAGAGATGGGAAACTTGGCTTTTCTCCTATAGATAAAGATAAATGGTGAGTTACCAATGATAACCTTGGGAGTCACTCTATCAGCCCATAAGTTTGTTCTTAAATTAAAATGTCACACTCTCTGATTCTCCTCCATAGTGATCTTGATTATTCTAATCAAGTTCTTATTTTTTGACTCAACAATTCCATTATCTTAGGGATAATAATTGGAGGATGCGCTAAGGTAAATGCCTAGTTGAAGTGCCCACTCATCTTCATGCCAACAAATTCTAAGGCATTATCTAAAATAATTATTGGTGGTACACCAAACCTCATTACTATACTATCATATAAGTCCAACACTACTATCTCATTAGCTTCTTTTAAAGTAATTTCCTCCACCCACCTACTGAAGTAATTAGTGGTAGTGATTACCCACTTGTGTGCCCCATTGGAATGTGGATTGATCACCCTTATAAAATTAAGGCTCCACTACATGAAGGGTTACTCTACCTAAATGGGATTAAGAGGAAGGGATATCAACCTTTGACTGCCTATAAAGAGAACACACTTTTGGCACTTACTCACCCATAATTATGCATATTTGAAGAGGTTAGGCCAATAATAACCATCCCTCATTAGTTTTATAGCTGTAATTCTTGGGGGAAAAATGACCTCCTATAGGTCCATCATGGAATTTATCCAAGAGTCTAGTCACTTGATTATCATCTATGTACTTTAGTAACACCCCATCAATGTCTTTTTTGAAGAGAAAACCATCAATCAAAGCATAAGGTATAGACTAAAGTCTGAAGTATCTTTTCTTTATTCTATCCATTCCTTGAGGACACTCACCTGTTAACAATAACTTTGTCATATCCTTAAGCTAGCTAGTGTGAGCTGGAGGTGCATCTATTTGTGAGTTATCTTGTGTCACCAAAACAACCTCTTTATCTTCATGAAGGTCATAAACCATGTTTTCACATAAGCCTTTACCTCTCACTAGCTTAGTGGCCTTAATTTCTATATCATATTCCATGACTCTTGTAATCCAACCAGCCATCTTCTCATTCAGGTCCTTGTTGAGAAGGAAGTCTCTCACTCCAAGATGAGACACCATAAGATAGATTTTTCTATTAGAGAGCATAGGCCTGAAATTTTTTAGATTTCTCACAATCACAAGGACTTGTTTTTCTATGAAGTTGTACCTTTCCTCATACCCATCAAGCCCTTGGATAAAAAATACAATTGGTTATTTAAGTCCTTCACCATTATTTTGCATCAATATAGATGATATGTTATCAATGTTGACAATGACATACAATATGAAATATTTTGAGAAATTAGGATTCATGAGTGTAGGTGCTTAAGTAATGACTTGTTTGATAAACTCAAATCCTACTTTGCCTTCTCTTATCCAAGTGAACACTTGATTTTTCTTTAACATAGTATTGATAGGTTTGACCAAGCTTGTAAAAATAGGTATAAACCTTATCATGAAGTTTATCTTTCCAAGGAAACTTTGAAGTCCCTTCTTATGCTTAGGTAAGGACAAGGCCAAGATTGTACTTATTCTATCAAGATCAATGGCTAGTCCCTACTTTGAGATAATATGACCCAAGAGTTTGACCTCATGGACATCAAACACATACTTCTTGGGATTCAATGAGATTACATACTCTCTACACATTTCAAATATCAACCTCAAATGGTCCAAGTGTTCACTATCCTTCTTGGAGAAAACTATTATGTCATCCAGGTAGACAAGCACCATCTAATTTAGCAAACCTTGGAAATCCATGTCTATGGATATTTGAAAAGTATCTCCAACATTTGAGAGGCCAAAAGGCATATTTTGATAAGCATAGGTGCCCCACTTTGTGGTGAAGGCAGTCTTATATTGGTCTTATTCTCTTATTAGCACCTAGTTATACCCTGAGTACTCATCCAAAAAAGAGAAACGTTTTGAACCAGGAACCATTTGAATAATTTTCTCTATGGATGGTAAGGGGTAATGGTATTTCAAAGAGAACCTATTAAAATCTTTGAAGTCAAAAAATAACCGTATCTTACCATTCTTATTTCTCATAGGCACAAGGTTAGCTACCCATGAGGAGTTTTTGATAGGAAAAATGATATTAGACTCAATCGACTTGGTCATTTTTTCCCTCATCAACTCTTCAATCTTTGGGTTTATATGCCTTTGCTTCTACCTAACAAGCTTGGCATTGGCCTCCAAATATATGGTGTGTTGGCTAGCTTGGGGTCAAAACCTCTTATATCACTATACTCCTGTTGACGCAGGAAAGTGCACCTAGTGGCAGGAAAATAGGTTCCTGCCTTCTCCTCACAACATGGAAACTCCTCTCTCACCTGTGGAATGGAAAAGTAGGAGAGGAGAGTCTCTATTTAAGGGCTAGCTCCCTTTGGTGTATCATTATTTATTTCAGGTAGTGCAAAAAATACATATAGGCACATATATATATAGCTATAATAAAAGGGGGGAATGAAAAGGGAGAAGAAATGCAAGAAGATAATCCTACTCTAAGGAGGTGATACACCAAAACAATATGACCCTTTCACACCCACTCTCAAAATCAGATAAAACACAGTTATATGCTGCACCCTTGATAGAAGAAGCAATTTGCAAACCTGACAGGGAGGTAAAATGAAAGATACAAAAAGGAGGTTCATCCAAAGGTGTTATAAGAAGCACTCTATAGATAATCCCCTCTATTTTGCACTCCAAAATAGAACTCTTCTCCTATCAGCTATAGATGGTGACTTGTAGATAGCTAGTGTGTTGATGTTAAACCTATGGGAGCATCAAAGATAATGACTAAACACAGATCAACACTCAGAACATACACCAGATATCTATTCAAGAAGAGGTAAAAAAATACTGTGTTTATTTGATTCAGGTGGAAATTTTAATAGGGCTGTGCCTTGTAAAATTCGTAAAAAGATCCTTACAAAATGACCAATTTATGAATATATATGGGAAGCGAAGAGGCCCATGTGGCGCTCCTGCTTTTACAAGTGGCATACGTGTCCCTTTGAAAGGAAAACAAGTCGCTCAAAAATTAATGAGCTGTCCATTTGCCTGCTTAAGACCTGCATTTCTTGCTTAGGTAACTTACACAGTTTGCCTTTCAATTTAATGAGAGACAGAGGAAACGATTGCACTGCTGGCCGCTATCATTCTAAATGATCAATTTTGTGGGCACCATCTCACCTGCCAAAGACGCTTCCCCATTTTGTGCCAGTTGGACTTAATTGTTCATTCATCCTTTCCTTGCTACTTTGTCCAATTCATTCTTTATGCCATCAGGTAGTAAATGCCTTCTATTTATGCCACTAGGATCACTCAACTACCCCTTACCTTGTCATCTTGGCTTGTTACTTGGAATTTGTCTTTTATGCTTACTCGGTCCCTTAAGTGAATTCCTTGGCAGGTCACTACATTTTGGCCCCTTTTTCTCATGTTTGGCGCCTTCCCAGATCAAAAAACCAATGGCTAAATGGCTTTGTTAAATTTGACATGTATATGGCCGTTGTTAGTTTGAAAACCAATAGCTCTTTTGTTTGGTTAAACTTGACATCCTCTGGGATGTCATCGGGTCTACTTTATGTCTTTGTTTTCCTCTCAGGCACTTTTTTCCCTGTGCATTACTTTGGCAAGTTCTTTCCTTTGTCGCACCTACCCTCCACTAGGGCACTTTGACTTTTGAAGACTCTCTTTCAGTGAAGGACCCACCCTTGAACCAAATTCGCTGAACCAAAGATTGGTTCAACGGATCAAGGTTCAACCAATGCGCGCCAATTCCAAAGAAGGCCGATGAACTTCATTGAAATGTTGAAGTTGAACCTCTTAGCTTTGAACCAAACCTTTTCTATTGAACTGAACCAAACAAAGAAACATTGGCAAGACTCGTGCCCTCTAGAAAATTTTTCCTTCAAATAGTGAAGAAGGAAAGTGAACAATTTTGGCCTGTGAGCGAAAAATTGGTCAACACATGGTGACTCATAGGGTAAGCATGCCCGCCATGCTTAGAATCCAGCTACCTTGAAAATCCATTGGGCATGGAGTCAGTAGCAACTTTGAGAAATAGCAGCAGCTCTGTTTTAACATAGAACCAAAAATGTAGATCCACCTCCGAGGAAAATAAAACACATGCAAGACTAAGAAAACTACAACCTGTGCAACAACACTTAGGGAAAAATAAGAAAAAGAAAACAAGGGAAAATATGTAAAATTGAACCCAAAAGAAATCAGTGGCAATGCTTCAAATGTATCCCATTAACTGGGATACGTAATTCTTCGCCATCCAACCTGGAAAGTTGGAATGCATTATGCTGCTTGCATTGAGTGACTATGTAAGGACCGCTCTACAGGGCATCAAATTTTGCATTTTTTCCAGGCTTAGCTTGATCTTCGTCCCACTTTAAGACAATGTCTCCCTCAGAAAAGTCTCTTGACAAAGACTTCTTGTCAAAGTGCCTTTTTACTTGCTATTGGCGACTTGTTAGAGAAGCCATAGCTTGATCCCTCGCCTCTTGGAGCTCCATTAGCTCACACAATCTGACTTCTATGCTGGTCCCTTCTTCTAACTGTAGCTGATGGGCGAGATCCAATGCTGGAAATTCAAGTGAGATGGGAAGCCTGGCTTCCCTTCCATACACGAGCGTATATGGAGAGTTTTTGATTGCTCTCTTCGGAGTAACTCGGTCGGCCCATATGGATGTCTCTAGCTTGGTATGCCAGGTTCTCTGATTTTCTTCCATAGTCCTCTTTATAATACTGATCAAATTTTTATTGGTGGATTCAGCTAGCCCATTCCCCTGTGGATAAAAATTTGATGAAGTGCTGAGGTATATGCCATACTTCAGTGCCCATTCACTGGTTTTAATTACCAAAAAAGCCAAGGTGTTATCTGAGATTATGGTGGCTGAGACTCCAAATCTTGTTACTAGATCTTTATAGAATCCCAGGACTGAGCTCTCATTTGCCTCCTTCAAAGCAACTGCCTCTACCCACCTAGTGAAATAATTTGTGGCAGTCAATACCCACTTATGCCCAGCATTAGAGGGAGGATTAATCATCCCTATAAAATCTAGGCCCCATTGCATGAATGGTTTCTCAACTTGAATGGGCTGTAGCGGCATGGCAGCCAGCCACTATTTTTCATCAAAAAGTACACACTTCTGGCACTTTCTTACCCAGGCATGGGTGTCCTTGAAAAGAGTAGGCCGAAAATAGCTAGCTCTCATTATCTTTGTTGCTGTAGTTTTAGGAGTGAAATGACTACCAACTGGCCCATCATGAAACTCACCCAGTATCCTATCAGCCTGATTGGGGTCAATGCATCTTAGAAGAACCCCAGAGAGATCCTTTCTAAACAATACTTTGCTAATCAAGACATAAGGGAGGGATTGGAGCTTAAAATACCTTCTTTTGGCTTTATCAAGACCTTGTGGACACTCACCTATGAGAAGGAATTGCTTCATGTCCAGCGTCTAATCCTTTATGATAGCCGATCCTTCTACTATGGCTGCATCCTGGATTAGCAAGCTATCACTCCTTTCCTATTTTAAGTCTACAACTAGCTTTTCACACATGCCTCTTCCCCTTCACCAACTTGGTGGTCTTGATGTCTATGTCATATTCCATCACTTTGGTAATCCACCCTACCCTCTTTTCATTTAAATCTCGATTGGTCAAGAATTCCTTGACACTTGGATGTGGGACCATAAGGTCGATCCTATTGTTAGACAACATATGCCTAAATTTCTTCAGGCTACGCACCACTGCCAGGACTTGCTTTTGCACATACGTATACCTGACTTCAAAGTCCTCTAACCCTTGTCTAAAGAAAGCAAGTGGCTATTCGAGGTCGTCATTGTTAGCTTGGGTAAGTATGGTGGATACCACTTCCTCATTGTTGAAGGTATAGAGGTGGAAGTCTTTGCTGAAGTCTAGGCTAATCAAGGTGGGAGCCTGGGTTATGGCCTACTTGATGGCCTCAAAGCTAAGTTTCCTCTCAATTGTCCATTTGAAATCCTCACCTTTCTTCAACATAGGGGTGAGTGGCTTGACTATCTCTATAAAATTCAAAATGAACCTTCGAATAAAATTAATTCTGTCGAAAAAGATCTTCAAAATCTTCTTGTGCTTTGGTAGGGGTATTTCCAGAATGGAGCAAACTCTCTCAGGGTCAACAGATAAACCCTCCTAGGACACAATGTGACCAAGGAGCTTCCCTTCATGAACAACAAACACACACTTCTTTGGATTAAGAGAGATGCCAAATTCCTTACACCTTTCAAAAATCTACCTGAGGTGTCCCATGTGCTGGCTCACTTTCTTGGAGAATACCGTTACATCATCAAGGTATATTAGCACGTTATTATTTATCAAGCCACCAAAAGCCATGTCCATGGCCCGTTGAAAGGTGGCATCAGCATTGGATAGCCTGAATGACATCTTCTTGTAGGTAAACATTCCCCATTTAGTGGTGAAGGCTATTTTGTGCTGGTCACAGCCTTACACTAGAATCTGATTATACCCTGAATAACCATCCAGGAGGGAGAACTGCTCACTACCAGTTACCTTCTAGAGGATCTGCTCCATGTTTGGAAGGGGGTAATGATCCTTTAGAGAGACCTTATTAAGGTCTCTGAGGTTGACACACAGCCTTATCTCCCCATTTTTCTTTCTAACAAGAACAAGGTTGGCCAGCCATGAGGAATGATTGATTGGAAATATAATTCTGGACTCAATCAATTTGGCCAACTCTCTTTGCATGAGGGGCTCAACTGTAGGATTGATAGGCCTTTGCTTTTTGTGTTACTAGCCTGGCACCTTCTTCCAATTCAATGGTGTGCTGGGCAAGCCTTGGGTCAAAGCCCTTCAAATCACTGTAATCCCAAGCAAATATGTCAGTGAATTCTTGACATAGCAGAATGAAAGCTTGCCTCTCTTGAAATGTGCAGACTTTGCCAAGTGCCAGCAGCTTCCCTTTGAAAATTTTAAGCCTTTCATAATTCTCCTCTTTGGTAGTGATGCAGGCCTTGTCATCTCTTAACTGGTCATCACTATTGAAAATGCTTTCAAGCATGACCAAACCCTTGGGGAGTTTATTGTTCTTCAACTGAACAATCTGATTGCCATATTGCTATTACAATTTCACCTGATTGTGTGTTGCAAACTCAGCTTCTTCTTGTAATAAGAAAGCTATCTGCTGGTCACTTTTGAAGACTTGCCAATTTGCAACATTATCCGAGATTGAAGGCCAAACCACCACTTTCAAATGGCATGAACCACAATCTCTACTTATTTATTTTGGAACATCAAATTGGGTGCCAATTGCTGCCAGCCTGTCAGCCTATTTGTTGGGCTCCTTGGGAATAGAGGCAATGTTAAAAGCAAAAAAATCCTCCACCAAGTCCCAAACCCTATGCTTGTATGACTTCAGCAAGGAGTTCTTGGTCAGATTCAGGCCTCTCACTTGATTTATAATTAGTTCACTGTCTCCCAAGACTTGCAACTCTTGAATCCCTCTCTTTCTTACCCATTCAAGCCCATGGATCAAAGACTCATATTCTACAACATTGCTAGTGCAAGAGAGCTAGAAACGAAAAGCTAAAAAGTACCTTTCTTGGGAAGGGGAAACCAACATTGCTCCACCACCGGTGCCTATTTTACTTTGGGAGCCATCAAAATATAGCTGCCATAGGCCAAGGTCTTCTTTGCTTTCCTTCATTAAATTTGGCATGAAGGCACCCTCCTCGTGCATGCAATAGACTCTGAGGTCTTCCTCCTCAATGAATTTGTATGGGTCATGCTTGAAGTTATCTTTTCCCCACTCATCCAAGAGTAAGTCTATGAATCCTTCAAGAGTAGAGGATGAAGAGTGGTCTGTCTGAGGCTCTTCTGGATCGATGATGGTGTAATTGAAATTTGCTACTTTGGGCGAATATGGCTCTAAGTGGTCCTTGTAGAATGGCTCAGACTTGATTTTCACTTTGGTCCCATACTTGGTTCTAAAAACCAGATATGACCAATTCACTGCTAGATAGCCACCTATCTTTGATATGAAATCCCTGGACAAGCAAATTGTGAAATACAAAGGAACATCTGCTACCACTATATCATGGGGAATTGAGAAGGTTAGGCAAGCATGCAATGTCAGGTCCAAACCCTTCACAATCCCAACTATTTTTGTAGGTGTCCCATCTAGTTGTAGGACTCCTTTGTTCATCTCTTGATACTTCAATCCCATCTTATCATCAATGCACTTGGGCATCACTGAAGTGCTAGCCCCACTGTCAATTATGCAATTATGCACCAGGAAGTCCCCAATGACCAAGGATACGTAGAAAGGAGGAATTTTCTCTTCCTTCTTCACCTATCCTAAAGTGGAAGGCTGTCCATTTGTCATCAAGACATTATTAGTGCTGGTTGGGATAGCTTGACAATCCAACTCATTTAATTCCTTTTTTAACACATCCTTCTGGCTTGGAAGAGACAACACATCCCATAAAGAGATATTCATATTCAGCTTCTTCATCTGATCCACTACATTGATTTGAGGACTGCCACGCCTTAAGCTTTCTTTGGGGTTGATTCCAGGCTAAACTGCAGGCTGAAGGGCTGAAGGTATAGATAGCTACCTAAAATTTGGGGTCTTTGCATTGGAGTGTGTTGGAGGAGGTGCAATTACTGCTTGAGTGGTAGCTTGCACCTCTTCTACTGCTCTCCTCTTAAATCTTGTATTAGTTGCAACACAATTAGCCTAATTTTCCATAGCACCCCCATGGTTGATTGCACAAAACTCACCCTCTAGGTGATTCATAAGAGCAAAATCTGGCTGGGCTTGATTGTTACTCATGCTGGGTTGAGCTAGAGCCTCAAAGAATTTGGAAAAAGCAGCAGCTTGATTCTCTGTATTCTAGAAAATAATTCATCATCTCATTTGTATGCATAGCCTATTCTTGACCATACCCCAGGTCAAACAGCTAGGCTACTCTTGTACAAGATTATTTTGAATAGGCACTATGGCCTTAGATGATGAAGAGGGACTAGTGTTGTAATTTTGAAATGGCCTGGTTGTAGTGAGCTGCCCTTGACCCTAATTATAATTATGGAAAGGGGGTCTAGGGGCTTGATCGTAATTTTGGTACCCTTGATTTGGTCTATTGCCTTGAGCCTGTTGCTGCCTTTTAATGGCAATGAGTTCATTGGTCATAGCCTGTAGCATACTCTTAACCTCCTAAAATTCATTCAATGAGGCAACAACTAATTTTTTGATGGTAGGCAGAGGAGCCAATGTGGGAGCAGGGGCCTGAATTAGAGGTGGTACTTCTGGGAAAATTGGCATGTGGGGTCTAGGGGCTATTTTCCCAACCTGTATTAGACAGTTCTCTATTGCTATGGCTATGTCATAAGCAACAGGCAATATATGCCCTCCCATAGACTGTATCATGACTACAATGTCACTCTTTAATGCTTTCAAGTAGTATAAGAAAGCGTAACTAGGATTCGGTCTTACCAAGATGGTAATCTTCTGCCAGGTCTTCTGAAACCTGGTGTTAAATTCCTGCATGTATTCATGCGGAGCCCTCTGAATGGTCACCAGTTGCTTACAAAGCAAGAGGTCGTCACTTTTTTCCCCAAAATGGTCTGTTAGCTGAATACCAAGCTCATTCTAGGAATGGATTGAATTCACAAGCAAGGTCCCGTACCATTCAAGAGCCTTGCCCTTAAGAGACAGAGCTAGCAATCTAACTGTGACATTCTCCTCTGTGATATTATGGATATTGGTGAGATTAGAAACATTCCTGATGTGCTTAGCAACCGTAATGGGTCCCAATCCATTGAAAGAAGGTACATTTTTTAGAGCTGCCCTTGGAATTGGGTCATACTATGGGAGGTTCAAGGGTCTCTCTCCATGAAAGGTTGCAAATGGCAAAGCCATAACTGGGATGGGGCATAACTGAGGCTCTGCTGTAACTGTATCTCTTTTAACAGGTCTAGGAGGATGACTTTTTGGATAAGGATGAGTCTTCCTAAACCTCAATATTTTAGCAGAATTAAAAGGCAGTTCAATGAATTCAAAAGGAATCCTTTTTGAAGCAGACCTAGTGGTGACTTTAGGCATACAAAATTTAAGACACTAGTCTTAACATGGAAAATGAAGTTCTTACCATTGGAGTCGCTAGATGCTAAAAATATTGAAATGGCTACAATAGGACCAACATCAATCCTGAAGACTTACTGCATTATAAAATGGTGTCCCACCGGGCGTGCCAAAATTGTTGACGCAGGAAAGTGCACCCAGTGGCAGGAAAATAGGTTCCTGACTTCTCTTCGCAACATGGAAACTCCTCTCTCACTTGTGGGATGGTGAAGTAGGAGAGGAGAGTCTCTAGTTAAGGGCTAGCTCCCTTTGGTGTATCATTGTTTGTTTCATATAGTGCAAAAAATACATACATGCATATATATATACAGCTATAATAAAAGGGGGGATGAAAAGGGAGAAGAAATGCAAGAAAACAAACCTACTCTAAGGAGGTGATACACCAAAACAATATGACCCTTTCACACCCACTCTCAAAATCAGAAAAAACACACTTATACGCTGCACCCTTGACAGAAGAAGCAATTTGCAAACTTGACAGGGAGGTAAAATGAAAGATACAAAAAGGAGGTTCATCCAAAGGTGTTATAAGAAGCACTCTCTAGATAATCCCCTCTATTTTGCACTTCAAAATAGAACTCTTCTCCTATCAACTGCAGATGGCAACTTGTAGATAGCTGGTGTGTTGATGTTAAACCTGTGGGAGCATCAAAGACAATGACTAAACACAGATCAACACTCAGAACATACACCAGATATCTATTCAAGAAGAGGTAAAAAAATACTGTGTTTATTTGATTCAGGTGGAAATTTTAATAGGGCTGCGCCTTGTAAAATTCATAAAAATATCCTTACAAAATGACCAAGTTATGAATATATATGGGAAGTGAAGAGGCCCATGTGGAGCTCCTGCTTTTACAAGTGGCATACGTGTCCCTTTGAAAGGAAAACAAGTTGCTCAAAAATTAATGAGCTGTCTATTTGCCTGCTCAAGAACTGCATTTCTTGCTTAGGTAACTTACATGGTTTGCCTTTCAATTTAATGAGAGACAGAGGAAATGGTTACACTGCTGGCCGTTATCATTCTAAATGATCAATTTTGTGGGCACCATCTCACCTGCCAAAGATGCTTCCCCATTTCGTGCCAGTTGGACTTAATTGTTCATTCATCCTTTCCTTGCTACTTTGTCCAATTCATTCTTTATGCCATCAGGTAGTAAATGCCTTTTGTCTATGCCACTGGGATCGCTCAACTGCCCCTTGCCTTGTCATCTTCGCTTGTTACTTGGAATTTGTCTTTTCTACTTACTCGGTCCCTTAAGTGAATTCCTTGGCAGGTCACTACATTTTGGCCCCTTTTCCTCATGTTTGGTGCCTTCCCAGATCAAAAACCCAACGGCTAAATGGCTTTGTTAAATTTGACATGTATATGGCCGTCGTTAGTTTGAAAACCAACAACTCTTTTGCTTGGTTAAACTTGACATCCTCTGGGACGTCATCAGGTCTGCTTTATGTCTTTTTTTTCCTCTCGGGCACTTTTTTGCCTATGCATTACTTTGGCAAGTCCTTTCCTTTGTCGCACCTGCCCTCCACTAGGGTGCTTTGACTTTTGAAGACTCTCTTTTGGCGAAGGACCCACCCTTGAACCAAATTCGCTGAACCAAAGATTGGTTCAATGGATCAAGGTTCAACCAATGCGCACCAATTCCAAAGAAGGCCGATGAACTTCATTGAAACATTGAAGTTGAACCTCTTAGCTTTGAACCAAACCTTTTTCATTGAACTGAACCAAATAGAGAAACATTGGCAAGACTCGTGCCCTCTGGAACAATTTGCCTTCGAACAATGAAGAAAGAAAGTGAACAATTTTGGCCTGTGAGAGAAAAATTAGTCAACAACTCCCAAGCAAATATATCTAAATATTATTTACAAAGCTCAATAAATGCATGTTTTTCTACCTCATTTCTCACCTTTCTAAGATTAAGAAGTTTGTCCTTGAAAATGAGGACTCTCTCATAGCTTTATTCATCAATAGACATCACTACCTTGTATTTACTCATACGATATCCTTCATGGAAAAGACCCTCAAGGATGAATATCCATTTAGGAAGCTTGTTTGATTTTAGCTAAAAAATTTGGTCCTCATACTGCTACTAAAATTTACTTTGGTTTGTTGAGGAAAATTCTACCTCTTACTATAGGAAATAAACAATTCGTTGGTTACTATTAAAGACTTGTCAATGAGCCTCATTATCTAAAATTGATGGTCTCACTACCACTTTTACATGTGGCTATACTTTAGACTTTTTAAAATAATTTAGGATTTTAAACCAAACCCCTATAGTTGCCGACTTATTAGCATGCTAATTTTGCTCTCTTGGCACTGCTTGTATATTAAAGGATTCAAAGTCTTCAAGTAGGTCCCACACTCTATGTTTATAGGAATTCATTAAGGTATTCTTGGTTGTGTTTTGAATTCTCACTTGATGTACTACCAACTCACTATCCCCATACACCTACAATTACTTTATTCCCCTTACTAGCTCACTAAAGACCATGGATAAGGCTCTCATACTCAGTTGCATTGTAAGAATAACTAAATTAGAACCTATATGATGAAAATTATTTGTCATTTGAGGGAGATACTATAATTACACCTACACCTAACCCATACATTCTCCTTGAGCCATCAAAGAACATCTTCCATAATCAACTAGTGTCTTCTCATGGCCTAGTGAGGGATGGTATGAACTCATTCTCTTCATGCAATAAATAGACTCCCATGTCTATTTATTCAACACATCCCAAAGGATCAAGTACATGATTCTCACTTCATAACTCATGTACGAACATATTAGGTATTCCCCCAAGATGAGTGTTTAGTTCTTGACCAACAAGGTGGTCATTTTCATCTATAATGGTAAAATTGATGTTTGGTCTACTTGGACCATAAGGCTAAATGTAGAATTTGGAAATATGCTTAGATTTTATAGACACCTTGGTCCCATACCTTATCCTAAAATACATATAGGACCAATATTCTACTAGGTAACCCCTAATTTTAGCTATGAATTCTCTAGATAAGCCTAGAGCAAAGTGAGGAGGCATATCTAGAACCACTACATATTGATCCATTAAAACACTAGGTCAATCATGTAGGGTCAAGTTTAGACCTTTGATAATACTACTTGGTTTGGTAGAAGATTCATCAAGCTACAAAACTCCCTTAGATTTGGGTTCATATTTCAAACCAAGTTGATATGTTATTAACTTTGGCATCACTGAAGTACTTGTTCCACTATCTACCATGCATTTTTGTACCAAGGAGTTTATAATTATTAAAGAAAGGTAAAAGGGAGGAGTTTTGACCACCTTCTTTGTTTTTCCTTCATTAGGACCTTTGGTTGCATTGGTTAGAACTATATTTTCCTTACTTGGTGGCTTCTTAGAAACATTAATCTTTGACCAACCATTTTGAAGGATATCCACTTAAGCAAGCATAGAAATCATAGCCCAAATTTTAATTCTTCATTTGATTGATAATGTTGATGGGAAATCCACCAACCTTTTATTATGCTTTGGGAGCCATAACTATGCTTTTTAAGAATTAATCTTGGTTCTAATTTTTCTAGGTTATTAAAAATTTTAGGGTAGAAGTAGGCTCATTTGGATTTGATAGTAATGGATTAAGAGTTGGATAATCTTTGACTACTTCTTGGTTTTCTTCCATGTTCCTTCTCTTGAACCTTGTGTTGGATGCCTCTAGAATGTTTGCTTGGCTAGTGCTAAACTGGTGATTGAAATCATAACACTCTTCTTATTCATAGTTAACCATTATATCACCCAATTATTTTGGTCCCTCATCAGGCCCTTATAATTATTTAGGTTATTATGGTTTATTCATTATAGGCACTTCTATAATTTGATCCATGAGAGCTTGATTGAATCCATAACTAGCACCTTGCTGCCATTGATCATTGAAGGCCTAATTGAAATCGATGCTTGGAACAATGATTTGATTGAATTAATGATTCCAAGGAATATTAACCTCACATTTTTATTCTATATTATTCTTAATAGGGACTAATTTATTGTAAGCACTGGTAGCATTAGGATTGTAATTATTTTTCCTAGCATAGTTAGGCTGCCCTTGTCCTTGTCCTTAGAAATTTACATTGAAGGGTGGCCTATTAGCTTAATAAGACTATTGGGAATGATAAAGCCTATTATATTGAGATTTATATATCTTCACATTAACCAATTCATTTTCCAAGGTTTGGAACATATTCTTGAGTCCTTGGAAGTTCTCATGTTCTCAGGAATCACTAGACTGAGTAGTTGAAGACTTTTCTTGTTTTGATTTAGGTATGGAAAAAAGTGTTTAAAAAATAAGGAATGGAATAAAGGGGAGGAATTAAAATAGGATGTTGGTTTAATCTTTTTAAATAAAGGAATTGGTGGTCTAGGTTTAATCTTAACAATTTTGTACTAAACTATTCTTTTACTCTGATTGCCACTTCGTATAAGCATCTAATAATGTGTTTCCTACCAATATATTGAATCATCACTACAATGCCACTATAGAGAGATTTTGTATATTAGTAGAGGAAATAATAATTATGAATAGGCATGATAAAGATTGGAATCCTATCCAATGTCTTTTGAAACTTGTTATTGAAATCTTGTATAACCTCTTGAAGCATCCCTCTTTATTGTAGTCTAATTATTCAACAAGTGACAAGTGGTCACTCTTATCTTAAAACCTCTTAAAAAAATCATTGCACATAACTAGTCCATCCCATAATGTGATAGAGTTATTGGTGAAAGGTTTATATACCAATCTAGCTCCTTTCCCTTGACAATAGATGGCCAACAACCCAATAGCTAAATTTTCTTGATTGATTTCATGGATATTGCAAAAGTTGGATATATCTTTGAGGTGCTTAGAAGGGGTTGTAGAATTGTCTCATATGAAGTAAGGCACACTCTTAAGGTCTACCAATAGAATAAGTTCATAATAATTGAGGTCCAAATGACTTTGACCATTAAAAACCATAAAACACAAATCTCTAGGGGTAGCCATAGTAGTGAAAGGGCATAAAAAGGATCTTCCTATAGAGGTAGACTTGGAAATTAGTTTAGGATGAGAGACTTTTAAATATGGATGGGTGATATAAAATCTCAATCTTCTTGCTGAGTTTAAAGGTAATTCAAAAAATTAAAAATGAATACCTATAGAATTTAATATTCTAGTCACCATTGGTATCAAAGATAGGTATTATTCTACCACCAAAATGCTGAGTGTTGTTCAAAGTCACCAAATGCTAAGAGTGTGGATGCAATAGTTGCTATAAATGGACCAAGACCAACATCAATATTGATCAATTTTATTTAGATGTAATCCCACCAAGCATGCCAAAAAATATTTTATCATAGTATTACACCCTTTTAGAAGATTTTTTTAGGATCTCTCACTCCTAGATATATTATTGGATCAACCTTAGGATGTTGGTATCTTGTAATGAGGTTGAACCTTCAAATAAGGTCAAATTCCTCTTGTAGATCACATAAACTAATATTTATGATTTAAAAATCAATAAAAAGGGGGTATGGGATGACTAAGAACGCGAAATAGGTGATGCACCAAATTAAATGACACTCTAATAATCTTGAAAAAAAACTAATTCAACATAAAGATAATTTTTGCTCACACAATCTCATAAACTATCCACTTTGTATAAGTATTTATTAAACTAGGCTCACTTAGAAATAAATGAAACAATGATGGGTTATAAAACTCACACTAATCATATATTAATGGCAAAGAAGCACAAGTTTAGACCTATATATAACTTGATAACACCTAAAAAGAGGCAAGAAAAAGGGACAATGACCATGGAAGAATACTTCTTCACAAAGCGATCATACAGAAGCTTTATAAACACAATTTAAAGGTAGGAGATAGGTGAAATAATAATCTTATTGCTTCAAAAGGTAGTTCTTACAAATTTTAACATAGTTTTCCCTTATAAAGTGAGAGTATATCTTACAAATGGGGAAGAAATGGGAGATTTAGGAGAAAAGGGAAGAGAAGAGAGGAGAAGACAAACACTAAAAAATAAATAAATGAAACACAACCACCTTATATGGAATCTAAATCACATTTGGATCAACCATCACTAATCTCATTTCAACAAAATAACCGTCATTAGTCCAAAGGATCTTCAAGCTTTTTCATAAGCATGGAAAGACACTAGAAGATGAAAACCTTTGAGGAGGATGATGTCTTATCCCACTCACATGAGAAAAGTATTAAAATAATAGGAAATAAAATTAATGTTCCAAATTTTTTTCCCAACCTCAAAAATATCCCTCTTGGACTTCTACTCTCCCCTTCACTTGCACTTATAGAAGATTTTTAGCACATGGTTAGTTGTCTTGGCATTTGATGCTTAATTGACCATGGAGGTTATATTTCAAAGTTAATTTTTTGATGTTTTATTTTATTATAAAATCCTATTTTCTCCTCTAACCTATAAAAAATTCCATCAAACCTTTAAATTTCATAGACACCATTGATGGAGGTCTCCAAGCTTGAGCCATCTTCAACCAACTACCCTGAAACTTACTCCTAAGACCATTTAACACTATGAGAACCACTTATGGACCTGTAGAATGATTTTAGACATATATATCATGCATATGATAGATAAAAAAATTTAATTCCACCTTTAAGACCTATAACGATGGTATAACACACCATTAAACCTACAACATTTCAAAAATTATAAAAAAAACCTTGGTTTTTGACCCTTTAGCTAAGCAAGGCACCCTAAAAACCCCTATAAAAATATACAATCTCCATATAATGATTATTAAAGATTAATTATGAATCTTACATGCATTTAGATAATTTCTCTATCTGAAGACCTAAAAAAATATGTATTTTTGAGCCATTTTGGGCCTCTTGGGGACCCACACTTGCCAAAATCTTTATAAAAATAGGTTTTACATAATATTCAGATATCAATATACAAATTAAAGATGGTTTATAATTTATTATAAGACATTTAATAGACTTATGAGTCCAAAAACCTAAAATTGGTCAAAAACGCTCCTTTGGCAACTCAAATAAACTTACCTTCTTTGCAATTGTTCATAAAATTTAGACCACTATTATATAAATTAATTTCATGTATATTTTTTATAGATACCCCTTAAATATACTTAAAAATTTTGGGCTCCCATGTAGAAGGTATGGAAAGATACATATGTAAATAAATTTGTCTGTAGGGTTTGCAAGCATTCTAGGCATGCTTATTTTCTTAACTATTTTTCATAAATAATAGGACCTTAATAAAAATAAATACACAATTTATTTCACTTAAATATGGGTAATAATATCAAAATTAGTTCATTTTTATCAACTCCTCATGTGTTGAAAGATACAAACACTTCAAAAGGTGGCTTGAATAGGTGTCTTGGACTGCAAAATTTGAATTTCTCCTTATGGACCAAATACAATGTTCAATATGTCATCTTGCTTAGAGGGTTTGAAAATACCTTTTGGTGTTATAGGCCTTATAGGTCTTAAAACAAGCTTTAAGGCCCAATTGGCCAAATCTAAATATTAGAGTTCTTGGGACACTTTTAGGATTATATTGGGATAAAATAAATTTTTTTACATGTTCCTTACCTGATTAAACTTTTATTATCCTCTTCAAATGATCAAAAATCCAACTTTGCTTTTTATACCTTTGAGACTGCCTATGGGGTTTTTAGCGTGTATGTGTGTTTTTATGGAGTTTGTAGTGTAATGAAATATAAAAATGCTATTTTAATATGTAAAATAAATTTATTATGGTTACAAAACACTTACATGATCTTTAAACCCTCTGCTAAACCTTAAATTTCTCCAAGAAGTATACTTGCACTAATGGTGACTGTCATGAGACATGAAGGTGACTGTGTCAAAATAGTGGACACTTACACATTTTAAATGACATATCCAATATTATTTATTGTTTATATTAGGTCATTAAGAGTATCTACACCAATTTTATAGACTAGATCATGTATATTTTGGCATGTAGACCCTTTTTACCAAACTTTACCCTGAGTTGCCTGCTTGCTTTCGTCATGCCTAAACTTTCCCTCAAGGAAAATTTTTCTTGAAAAAATTGAATGTTTTAATTAGATATATGATATTAGGTTTAAAAATTCAAATTCATTTTTTAACACTTATTCAAGGATTAAACTCCTTATTGATAGTCAAACCTGATAAAGCTTTAACTGGTCTCAAATGGCTGCTTTCTTGACTACAAGAGGTATGTGTAAGAAAAAAGAGTAAATTAACTCTAATTATGAACCTAAATATATCATTGGAATATTAAATGGGTCATGGATACCATTCATAACAAATTTCATGTTTTGACTTTACCTGTAGATGCCCCAAAATGACCAATTCCTCTAAGACAGGCTCCAATATTAATTGTGATTAGAAATGAGGTTGACATGATAAAATATTGAGTAATTCACATCATAATTTAACCCCATCAAGATTTTTTATAATTATATCAAGTCATAAGGAAAAAATCCACCAAATTTCATGATTTGAGGGTGCATTTTTTGTCCTATAGGCTCTTTTTACCAAAAATTATGTGTTTCTTGCTTGGTCTAGTTTCAAGACTGAGTTTTCTTCCCTCTTGACTTGGTTTGTGATAGAACATGATGGATATTATTTTAAAATTCCATGTCAAACCTCATTTAAATTGTTCCACTCTTTATTTTTCAACTTACAACCTTATGTTGCCTATGTATGACCTTACTCCTTCAAGAACATTCATTATGACTATGTACAAACAATACTGTAGGTGATGCTAATGAGGTTTATAAATGTATAATAATCACCTCATCATGAATTTTTTCCTTTAAAAATTAAGAAAAAACAAATTGGAACCCACCTCTCATTCTCGTTCAACCATTTGACTCTTCAAACTAGCTCCTTAGGATTTGAACACGGTAAAAAAAATTATATAATTACTTGTGTAGTACATCTGCATGAGCTGGTAGTAATATTTATGATCTTGCTAAAGGTCTTGGAGATTAAAAATAATGACTTGACATGCATAAATGACCTCAAAGGTCACTTTGACTTGAATAATCTTAAATAACTCTTTGTTAATGTATAACTGTATGAGAAGAACTTGGAATTAGTATGGTTATAGGTTGCATTGATTGAATGGAATTGATTGAGTATTTTTTTGGAGTGTCATTAAAATTAAAAAATTTACCTCCTTCATTATCATGTTTTTTTAAACATCTTTTTGAACACTAAACTCCTCAAGAGACCACTGTCTTTCAACTTGTATACTAGCTTGAAGGATGCCTAAGTACCTAAGGCTGTAGGTGTACATTTGTGTTGAAATTGACTATAGCATATTTTGAATTCCCATCTCATCCCCTTTGTATCCACTTAATCATTTTTATTCCTTGAATTGTCTCTTGAATATAAAACCTCATTATTAGACCATGAAAAACATTCTCCATTGACTACTTTAAAAACATTTGTAGACGGTGGATGTAGGTGTGTATTTATTAAAAATATGACTTTGAGACAACCATATAGATGAAAAACTAATCCTCATATTAGTTTTTAATATAGTATAATGATGTAGATCAACTTGGCAAAAATATAATTTTGCTAATTGAACAAAACTCACTTCGACCTTAAGACCTCTCTTGTAGCCCTTTTTATTATTTTTTGAATTTTACAAAAAAATGAGGATGGATCAACCAAATATGAATCTCAATAAAGATACCCTCTATCAACATACACCTCTGTACAAATTTTCTTTGTCAAAATTTCTCTCTAGACCCTCATTCCATCAATAGAACTCTTCAATTAGGTCTCTTTGTAGGCTAGTTTATCTTAGGATCCGATATCCATATTGTACCTCATCATACCACATTTAAACCTTTTGAATCCCTTTAATAACCCTAATTTACACAAGATTACAAAATTTTATCCTTTTTTACTAGTTGAAACTCCCAAAAAATGGTTTTTGCCTTCAAAACCCCAATTCAGGGTCTTCTCTTTTTCACATAAGCCTAAGAGGGATAATAAATGTCTTTGACTTTTATATGATATTTTTGACCATTGTCAAAGTTTTTTAAGCTCTAAAAAATCCCATTACACATTCTCCAACCATTATATAACCTTCACCAATCCTCTGTTCCTCTTTTCTAAGAATATCTCACTTGACTATGCAAGAAACGAATGCTTTCTACAGGATTGTATTACATTTCAAGAGGTCTGAGATCTATCTCTTTGATTCTTGACTATGTTTCCATGAAAGATGACTATATTTTACCTTTGTCTAAGTATCTTGACCCATATATCAACATGGTGATCTTGCTAATAAGGTTTTGGGATAGCTCCTGGTGCCAATAGGATTTCAATGACATACTATCAACCCATGATTTCCATCAAGGTTTAAAGACTATCATTTGATGCATTTGACTGCTATCCTAAAGCATTACTTTAGCTTAATGAAATAAGGATTCTTTATATGGAATATTTCAAAATTATTACCTTGAGGATATCATCAATAGTCTTGATAAACTTGTCCTTGACTAATCAACTGGATGAAATGGTTTAACCTCCTTGAAAATCATCAATGTGGTTAGAATGCTCATGTGTCCTTATAAATGATATTGAGAACCATTAGTGCCTTAGGCTTAGTCTAGGCCTAACTAGGTCTAACTATGTCTTGAGACTTATTTAACACTTTAGGTGATTATATCATGTTTAAGTTATATTCAACACTTATTCACCTCCAAAAACACCTTACACATCACTCCCTGATGTCTCCAAGACCTCTTACCATGCATTTTAATCTGGCTTGCATTGTTCACTAGGTTGGCAAGATGTTTGATTTTCAAGAGTATCTAACCTATAATATAAAATATAGGATGTTTTACCTATATAATTGGTAAATTTGATACCTTTAATAGTTTGTTTTGGTCATGAGGACCCTCTGTGCTAAAGATCAAAGTTTGATCACTTCTTTAGGACCTACAACCTCTCAATTCTCTTTTAAACTAGCCTGAAACTGGAATGTGTAAAGAGTCGACTAAGTTCTCAACATAACCCTTAATTAAATTAACACATTAAGGTGTATATAAGGATGATGTGTCTGTATTGAGAATGATTTTATCATGGTTATCATGTTCTTCTCTTTGAAATCAATCTTAAGATGGAGACCTTCATACCACACATATGAGAACATAACTAGAATATTCTATGTACACAACCTATTAAGAGATGATATAATACCACTATCACTTCATCAATGCTAATTTCACCTCTAAATCAAGATTGAGTGTTGAAAATTTTCCAAACAACACTAGCTACTCATCTTTTCATGATCTCTTCTTACATATCACCAATTGACAGTCAAGGATTCTAACTGTACGAACTATCACCTCAGGTTAGGTCCAATATAAGTAACTTATACCATAATAGGAACTTATGAGTGTATTATACCCCATAATTAACTCACATAAATATCTCAAGTTTTTTTAGTCAGTCCACTTACTTAGATTAAGCACTTTGCATACTTGGCTTACACCAAACACTAAAATGCTTTGTAGATGCAACTCTGAGTTTAATAAGCCTGTAGGTTACCATATGTCAAAATATGAGACTTTAAATTATGTATAGTCTCCTAATTTTATTTAAAACCTCTTGGATCAAAATATACTACTCTATTATTCATAAGACACTCATGAAACTCAAGACTAGCTCTGAGTTCCTAAGATTGTTCACTCATCAAGTGCCAAGCTGAATGTAGGTCACTATTTGAAAAGAACATTTAGGTGTTGATATTAGTGAGAGTACTATGTTTAAATTCTCATGGAAGTCTATTAAGTAATTAGGACCATACATTTATTGAAATAAACTTTTTCTCATAGTAGAGTCTTGGCAATTTATATTTCACTTTACATGACTAGTCTTAAGGATT